>OX328129.1:29435643-29853143 GCA_946811695.1 Gonocerus acuteangulatus | reverse complement strand
GTCGGGGAAAAATAGTGCCAAGCAACATTTTTAGCAAAACTTAACTGTAGCTACTATATGTTGGATATTATGTGGTACTATCAGTTGATATGGTTAGGGGCAACAATATTAAGTAGCATACAGAGCTTGTCATATTTTAGAAGCATTTTCCTCATAGACTGATAGTCCTACATAATATGTAACATATCGTCGATACAAAAGCAAACTAACGAATATGAAAATCAACACTTTTCAGAGTGGAAAAGTATTTATTCATAACTTTTTTTTGGACAGTCAAATATTCGGCAGATTTGACCTTTTGATAGTGGAATACTTTCCCTTTAATAGAGTGAAGTCAGATTGAAGAATTTGCCGTAAATAAGTCCAGCAGAAATGATTAAAGATGGACAATGAAAGATGCATTTTTTTCATATTCGTTAGTTTGCTTTTGTATCGACGATATAGCAGCTACAGTTAAATTTTGTTAAAAATGTTGCTTGCCACTATTTTGCCCCGACCCCTTTAATTCTATTTTTAATTTGTTTCATCCGTATCTATACTTTTGGTGAATATTGAAAATTCTTTCTTATATTTATCAAATAGAATATCTGGTTGTTCAGGCCAATTGACACCTTTTAATGTTATGGATTTTGTAGGAAGTTAATAATAGCTTAATTCAATCCTCAAATATATCTTATTATTATTATTTATACGTCTCTACAAACAAAATTTTGTGTATTACATAGGGTGCATGCCACACCCTACGTAATTTTGTGTACTACATAGGGTGCATGCCACACCCTATGTAATTTTGTGTACTACATAGTGTGCATGCCACACCCTATGTAATTTTGTGTACTACATAGGGTGCATGCCACGCCCTATGTAATTTTGTGTACTACATAGGGTGCATGCCACACCCTATGTAATTTTGTGTACTACATGGGGTGCATGCCACACCCTATGTAATTTTGTGTATTACATAGGGTGCATGCCACACCCTATGTAATTTTGTGTACTACATAGGGTGCATGCCACACCCTATGTAATTTTGTGTACTACATAGGGTGCATGCCACGCCCTATGTAATTTTGTGTACTACATAGGGTGCATGCCACACCCTATGTAATTTTGTGTACTACATAGGGTGCATGCCACACCCTATGTAATTTTGTGTATTACATAGGGTGCATGCCACACCCTATGTAATTTTGTGTACTACATAGGGTGCATGCCACACCCTATGTAATTTTGTGTATTACATAGGGTGCATGCCACACCCAATGTAATTTTGTGTACTACATAGGGTGCATGCCACACCCTATGTAATTTAAAAATAAAAATATAAATGAGGAATGAATTAAGCTGTTACCAACATCCTACATCTTAGTCTTCAACGTAGGATCTATACTACAAGTTATGGGTTTTATTAATTGTAGTCTGTTTTTGTCGAATACTGTGCATGAATATAAGATGTGGAGTTGTTTACGCTTACCGCCATTCTGTATCTTAAATATAGTCAAATACTGTCTGGTTGCTCAATGTTATTTAAGAAATTGCGTAAACTCATGGCGTGAACATTTGACGGAGTTGTAGTTGGTGTTTGTAATTTGAGGAATATATTTGTGTAGGCTGTAGGATTTATTTGAGTCAATCAAGTCTCTGGCTTATTTTTTTTTTCTGTCATTGTACATAGGTCCATTTTATTTTCCTCGTCTCCCGGCTTTTTTCTCCAGCGGTGCTTGTTCCATGGCCGTTATATTTCGCCCAACTCCTAATGGGCTTCATCAGGCGTCGTGTTGTCTTGAGGTGTGCAGGAGCTATAGCATAGCGTAATTAGTTGGGGATATTTTATTAATAAACTATTCAACCATTTTACATTGGTTTTACTAATTACGCTGTACTTAATAAAAAAACGTTGAGTAATTTTTTGTTATATTTCTAATTAGGTAACACGAAATACATTCCTACATGTACTTGTGTATTTACTAACCGATTTTTGATTTTATTCATACTTATGCATGAATATTACTCGGTGGGAAGCTAACCTCTACAAATTGTCTGTTAACAAAACTTTTTGCACTTAATCTTATTCCCCAGCCATTATGACACCAGTTCTATCCCAAGTTCTACGTTGAAGAAGAAATATTTGGTAGTTTAGTATTATAGGATGTGAACAATACAGTACAGCTTAAGAGGCGGCGCGGTTGACAAGTTGTCCGGTTGAGGTGTGTTGAAATTAAGAAGCGATATGGTTGGGTTGTCTATAAATATGAAGCGACGACGTTAAGATATTGTATGACAAAGATATTGTGTGATAAGATTAAGTGGTTGTTCAATTCGGATCGTATTGAACAAATAGGTGGTGGTGCAAGAATACAGTACAACTTATGGTAGTACACGAATAGGTAGTGTTCCAAGAATTTGCTACAAGCCGTATCACCCACAATTCAAGAGCAAAGTCTCGAATCTAAAAAACTAGATTTTTCATATTCGATAGTTTGAATGGTAGGGACGATATATCCAGACCTTATTTTGCGCAAATTCCATAACGTCATTGCTATTCTATTAGATCAGACAATATGTTCGTGTACATTAAAAACATGCATGGGATCGCAACACTAAACCTATAAGATTTCGAACCTTTCGTCACATACCATCACTTGACTAATGTATGAGTTAGTCTTTTACCAACTTCCGTCACATACAATAACTTGACTAATGTATGAGCTAGTCTTTTACCAACTTTCGTCACATACCATCACTTGACTATTGTATGAGTTAGTCTTTTACCAACTTCAGTAAACGTCTAACGTATATTAGTAACCACAGAGAATTAATATAGAAAATCAATAGGAACGTGCTGTGGAATATCTTTATTTACGTGCAGCGGAGCAGCCAGATCTTCGAAGACATGGTGAACATACTATCAATGTAAGGTCTGCCCAGAAATGGCTTAAACAATTAAAAATGTGAGATTATGATGACCCCCGTTCAGAACGTTTATAAAATTTTTCGAGTCCTAACCACAATTAATAGTGAATCAGGTGGCAGAAAGGATGGTTCATCCAATGGATTAACCATCCTAATGGATTGGTTGTTTTATCATACCTAATGCTAGGAGGGATCAACACTACAAAAATGTATTGAATTTATTTGATAGATTTTACCACATCCCACTAGTAAAATGTTTACTTGAGAAAGAGTTAAATTCTAAACAGGATGTACTAAATTAGCTTTGTTTGCATCTAACCCAGAGTCTTTCTACAGGAAATATATTTAAAAGCCACCTGTAAGATGTCGAGAAATTGTAGATAGTGAAGACAAATGTATGATTAAATTCAGTCTAATTTGCAGAATTTAAAAATTTTCCAAAAAAGCATATGGACTTTTTGGCCGGCCTAATATATGGATCTAGGGGCGAGATTAGTTCAGTGGTAGAGCACTGGACGAGAATGCTGGAGGCTTTGAGTTTAAATCCAGAGCGAGCACTAAAGATTTTTATCTTCTAGTGCCTTCGTTCGTCGGTTGGATTCAGGCTCCCTGACCGTCCATAGACCTTCCCATCCTTTAATTAATTTATTAATGGGCGCATACTAAGGGAAAAATCAGGCGGCCGGAACATAGTAATGACCACACTATCTCCTTAGTCTCCTGTATGGACACGAATCATATATCTCTATCGTATCTGTCCCTCTAGGTCCGCGTGGCCTTTTATGTGGACTGATTGAATATATGGATCTAAAGCATTTAATTGATATTTTGAAACCTTATATCAAAGAAAATAAACATATTATTTGTGCCGATTGTAAAATAGTTACAATCTTATAAGGAAAATGCCTTGATCCTCCGTTAAATAGTAAATATTTGTGGCTATTTTTTTTTTAATGGGGAAAAAAAAATGATTAGTCGTTTCTCTGGAACTGATTGGTCAGTCTTTCATATCAGTTTGTTAATAATTGCTTATGTGTAGCGTTTTTCAGATTAGTTTGAATTTGTCTAATTATGAATTTGTATTTGTAGGTATGTTGTCAATTAATTTCTACTCGTATTGTTTGTATTTCCGGATTTGTGCTGAGCCGCTGAATCCGAGGTCCCTGGGTCAACGCTCCATTATATGCAGATCCAGCGTTATGCAGGCCTTCAACTCTGTTTACATTCCGCGTTCTATTCAAAAGTACCTTAGTAATCTAGTGTCGGTAGAAAAAATCAATTGTAGTCCATTTTAGCGTGTTTCAGTAGGATTGAAAACCCAGAATATGAGAATTTTCGGCATTTCATAACCCATAGGTAAGAAACAAGTCCGATTTGCTGGAACTGCGCATCTTAGCGAGTGTCCTTTCTTATCCATAGTGTCATTTGGGAAACTTTCAATAGAAGCACTCTTAACATTTCATGAAAAAAAAATAAAATAAAATTTCAAATAGGATCAAAATCTCAGGCGCCAAAACAAGAAATTGACAGAATCCTAATAGGAAATTACTCCATTTATGAAACAATTTTTTCGATTGAGACATCTCTAAAAAAATCATGTAACAACTGCATCTGTAGAAAATATTATAAGCTTTCGAATAGATGCCACATATTTATTACGATTTCTTAACCGGTTTGGAGACATATAAAAATATATCCGAAAATTTCCCCAAAAAGTAGTTTTTTACATTTTGTTCAACAACGGTTATAGATATGCCTTGGAAATGGTCTCATTAGAATACCAAGTCCAATTGCTTATAAAACGTTAACCTGGACGGCGAGTAACGTGAAAACGATGTTAAACGCAGGAATTTCGTCCAAAAAACATGTTTCCGTGAACAGATCTTGCTCGTTAACGACCTGGACCTTTCAAATGAAACAAGCTATTTTTGTACCTAATTATTTGTAAATTTCTTTAACATCGTTCTATTTTTGAGCCAGCTAGAGAGCTAACATTTTCAATGTGCAAAAATGCACATCAAATAGTAATTACTTAAAAAAAAAAACGCCAGATACCGTAACCGAATATATAAATATCATTATTTTAATTCATTTTCCCATGTAAAATCCACAGGTTTATAAAAAAAAAAAACTACAAGGTTCCAGAAATTTCAAAGCTTTCTGGCTCATTTGTGGTTATTTTCAAGTATATAACACCTTGGATTCTTTGTGTGAGATTGAAATAACTAAACATATACTAATCGAAAACCAAAAAAGAAGATTCCTTACTTAGCTACGAAACCTATGAAAATATGGTTTCTTGGATTACATGTAGACTTAACAACAAACTTGGAACCTACCAAGTTCGATAATTATGGAATTATTTGTTAACATATCTATCAATTATAATTGATATATATGTTAAGAAATATGCTACAAAGTAATTTATTTCACTTAAAATCTAAAACTACATTTCTAATCTTTAAAATAGTATCAATTTTCCACGACTTCTGATTGTATGCAAATTATGGATATCTGCTTCTCCCCATCTTGTGCGATAAAGACGTCATACAAATAGTTGTATTGACAGCTCAAAGAGATCGGGATCAATATATGATCTGGAACACGTCCAAAATGATTAGGATTTCTATAAAAAGCAAGATCCATCGGAATGAGAAAAAATGCAGCTATTATAAGAAGTGAGTTGTTTCAAGGGCACCGGCTAAGAATGATAGGATCCTGCAATAGTCTTCATTTGGTTTACTTCTGCAGGCACTTGAGGTCTAAAGAGATCTCAATTTTAACCTTTTGATGGCATTCCATTCGTGTGGGTTGAGCTGGACATAATCTCGAAATTCTTGAAACTACTATCTCATTTTTGAGCTTAGTCCGCATGGATAAGATATGTGGAAGTCTTTTATCACGTACTATCTAGCTGTGAACTAGGGTAACTACAGGAATAACAAGAATAAAACCCTAGATAGCGTGGGTTCAGTTATAAGAGAGAAAATAGATAGCGTTTTTTCAGCCCACACAAACGACAGGACAAAGGGACTAGGGACAGGAGAAAAGTGCGTTTACATCAGACATTTCTCGCAGGAAATATACGTCAGGTGTCAGATAGATATTCTCTTGAGTGTTTACATACTGACAGAAGTAGCTAAACATTTATGTCATGGATATGAATACTACAGTTCTGGATTTGGTATAATTCACGATAAATATACGGCCTGTTTACATTCATACATTTGTGTCCTGTACTAGCAAATAATCAGAGTTTACATGTGGTGGTTTAGAAGTGTCGCCACTACGGCTAGTAGCCGGATAGTACGTTATGTAGTGACATAATATTCTTCTCTTTATAATCAGTGTTTACACCGGATGGTATAGAAGTGTCGACAATTATAGCTCGTGATAGAAATATATATCTCAGACATAAATTGTTCGCAGTTTATATTAGTCACAATTTCTGTCTGACATAAATATCCTGCAATAACTATCAGATATAAACGCACCCTTAGGGTGGGTTTACACTTGATAGTTATTGCAGGATATTTCTATCAGAGAGAAATTGCGTCTAATGAAAACCATGTAAAATGTATGCAATAAATTCTATCATGTAGAATTTATTGCAGACATACATTTTACGTGGTTAGCAATTTCTTTCTGATATAAATATCCTGCAATAACTATCCTAGTGTAAACGCATCCTTAGGGTGGGTTTACACTAGGATAGTTATTGCAGGATATTTATATCAGAGAGGAATTCTGACTAATGGAAACCATGAGCAATTTATGTCTGGCATAAATTCTACATGGTTTTCATTAGTCAGAATTTCTCTCTGATATAAATATCCTGCAATAACTGTCCTAGTGTAAACGCATCCTTAGGGTGGGTTTACACTAGGATAGTTATTGCAGGATATTTATATCAGAGAGGAATTCTGACTAATGGAAACCATGAGCAATTTATGTCTGGCATAAATTCTACATGGTTTTCATTAGTCAGAATTTCTCTCTGATATAAATATCCTGCAATAACTATCCTAGTGTAAACCCACCCTAAGGGATGTTACAGTCAACAATTGGTTTATATATATTTATACGTATATATCCCCCTAAATAGGTTCTCGAGCGCAGTAAAACGAATTAAACCGTAAGGCGATATCTGTAACCATTTTCGAGAACAATGGATAAATCTAGTTTTTTTAAACTGATTTTGGTTTGCTGATACTGATATTCGAAAGAAATATTTTATTAACAGATATGAAATTTTTGGGGATCTTCGTAGATTTTCTCAAATGTTTCGTTTGGGAAATCGTGTTAGGTGGAAGGTAACGTTTTGAAGCTTACAGATTTCTCTGCAAAAAAAAAAAAAATGTTCTAAAGAATATTTTGATGGGTCGATGCGCGCAGGAGAAATAAATAATGTTTTTTTTCTTTCTGTATCTGTTTGCCTCACTTTTTAATGGTTTTCTTTTTTGTAAAATACTAAATTGAGTATATTAGTAAAATAAGGTAAGAAAATGAAAAATGAATTGGTAGTAGTGTTTTCATAGAGTGAAATCTGAGAGAGAAGATGGAGTAATTTCTGCTTAGAATATTGTCATAAAATATATAATAATGTCAATAGTTGCATCTATTCCTTTACTAATGGCGCTAGATGTATAAATGGAAACAGGCTAAGGTGACGTAGTTCCTGCGTCTTGGACTTTTTTAAGTATTTTCAGGTCCGGTAAGGAATAATCCAGTTTTTTGGTCACTGACCTTTGTGATGACCTGAAAAAAAAGACCTAATGATCCAATAAAACACGATAAATGCACTAGAGAAAATCGGCATCCACTATAAGACAAGAGATGTGTTTATAGCTGACTACCATCGAATGCCTATGATGTTGTTAGATCTATTCTGTATTCATCATGAGAAACAGGAGTGGGACGGCTGACCTTTGTGATGACCTAATGACCCAATAAAACACGATGAATCCACTAGAGAAAAACGGCATCCACTATAAGACAAGAGATGTGTGTATAGCTGACTACCATCGAATGCCTATGATGTTGTTAGATCTATTCTGTATTCATCATGAGAAACAGGAGTGGGCCGGCTGACCATTGTGATGACCTAATGATCCAATAAAACACGATGAATCCACTAGAGAAAAACGGCATCCACTATAAGACAAGAGATGTGTGTATAGCTGACTACCATCGAATGCATGTGATGTTGTTAGATCTATTCTGTATTCATCATGAGAAACAGGAGTGGGCCGGCTGACCTTTTTGATGACCTAATGATCCAATAAAACACGATGAATCCACTAGAGAAAAACGGCATCCACTATAAGACAAGAGATGTGTGTATAGCTGACTACCATCGAATGCCTATGATGTTGTTAGATCTATTCTGTATTCATCATGAGAAACAGGAGTGGGCCGGCTGACCTTTGTGATGACCTAATGATCCAATAAAAAAAGTCCGTCACGCAGGAGCTGCATAACTAAGCACTTTCCTCAGAATTTGGGTAGTGTAGACTGCTTTCCAGAACAATTTGCTTAAAATATCCTACATAAATAAAATAAAAACGTGAATAGTTCTCATTTTGTAATGAGTAACTGATCAATTATTAATTTGCATCCAGAGTTATGTTTACACATGGTACCTACTACACTACGTAATAAATA
This sequence comes from Gonocerus acuteangulatus, assembly GCA_946811695.1. Lineage (NCBI taxonomy): Eukaryota > Metazoa > Arthropoda > Insecta > Hemiptera > Coreidae > Gonocerus > Gonocerus acuteangulatus. The sequence continues at coordinate 29,844,566 of OX328129.1, read as the reverse complement.
CAAAAATCCTCATATTATCGTATTTTGATCTAACGCAGGAACAGGATACAGTCACTCTAGTGGTAGAAAGCGCTCCTTGCGGCGGCTTTGTGAACCTACGTCTGCCGGCTTTTCTATTCAAATATATTACAAATTAAACCCCCACTTTCCGATTGACCGATTCAGCTCATTTTTACAACACTTCTTTCTCATGAGTTACCCACGACGTATACCGCGTTTCGTTACAATACAGCAGAAATTACGACCGGTATGAGTATATTAGGAATTTGGGTCCGGAGTAAACCCCCCCTTCTAATGAACCGATTTAGTTTATTTTTGCAACACATATTTACCTGTAGATTACCACTACGAATACCGAGTTTCGTCGAAATATACCAAAAATCACGGCTGGTAGTGGCGAATTGGTATTGTGGGTCCGGAGTAACCCCCCCCCCCTCCTAATGAACCGATTTCGTTTATTTTTACAATACATATTTACCTGTGGATTAGCACTACGAATACCGAGTTTCGTCGAAATATACCAAAAATCACGGCTGGTAGTGGCGAATTGGTATTGTGGGTCCGGAGTAAACCCCCCCTTCTAATGAACCGATTTAGTTCATTTTTATATCTCACTTTTCTCTCTATATTAACACTACGAATACCAAGTTTCGATGAAATATAACAAATATTACGGCTGAAATACTCAAATAAGTGTTTTGGGTTCGGGGTAAACCCCCCCTTCCGGTGGACCGACTTTGGTGGTTAATGAACTCGTTCAATCGTTTGCTAATTGAATGCTATATACCAAGTTTCGTGACGAAAAACCAAAAACTCTGGCCGCTATCGTGTTAACAGACACATATATATATATATATATATATATATATATATATATATATATATATATATATATATATATATATATATATAGATATATATAAATTTTAACGGAGGTCGTTTTCGGTGTCTACTAGGTAGGATCGATAAAGATTTGAAGAAATTTTTCAAAAATTCCGTCATGAGTCCAACCTCAATAGCTACTTTCCTTTGGAGGAAAGTGCTAAAAAACACGATGAATCCACTAGAGAAAAACGGCATCCACTATAAGACAAGAGATGTGTGTATAGCTGACTACCATCGAATGCCTATGATGTTGTTAGATCTATTCTGTATTCATCATGAGAAACAGGAGTGGGCTGGCTGACCATTGTGATGACCTAATGATCCAATAAAACACGATGAATCCACTAGAGAAAAACGGCATCCACTATAAGACAAGAGATGTGTGTATAGCTGACTACCATCGAATGCCTATGATGTTGTTAGATCTATTCTGTATTCATCATGAGAAACAGGAGTGGGCCGGCTGACCTTTGTGATGACCTAATGATCCAATAAAACACGATGAATCCACTAGAGAAAAACGGCATCCACTATAAGACAAGAGATGTGTGTATAGCTGACTACCATCGAATGCCTATGATGTTGTCAGATGTATTCTGTATTCATCATGAGAAACAGAAGTGGGCCGGCTGACCTTTGTGATGACCTAATGATCCAATAAAACACGATGAATCCACTAGAGAAAAACGGCATCCACTATAAGACAAGAGATGTGTGTATAGCTGACTACCATCGAATGCCTATGATGTTGTTAGATCTATTCTGTATTCATCATGAGAAACAGGAGTGGGCCGGCTGACCATTGTGATGACCTAATGATCCAATAAAACACGATGAATCCACTAGAGAAAAACGGCATCCACTATAAGACAAGAGATGTGTGTATAGCTGACTACCATCGAATGCCTATGATGTTGTTAGATCTATTCTGTATTCATCATGAGAAACAGGAGTGGGCCGGCTGACCATTGTGATGACCTAATGATCCAATAAAACACGATGAATCCACTAGAGAAAAGTCCGACTCGCAGGAACTGCGTCATCTTAGCGCGGTTCCAGTTTTTTTTTTTTTTTTTTTTTTTTTTTTTTTTTTTTTTTTTTTTTTTTTTTTTTTTTTTTTTACGGCACATCTACATCTAGGTCATTAGCGCCGACATCCAGGGTGTAGCGAGGAATTTCACCAGCGAGCCGTGGGATGATAAAATTCCTGCCGGAGGTTGGGAATCGAACCCACCATCTCCCGCTTATGAATCCAAGGCGCTAGCCATTAGACCACGGGAGACCCCGGTTCCTGTTCATATCCCTATTCTCATTTGAAAAGCATAGAATAGAAACAGATAATATTTTCCTCGGCCTTTGTTCAAAGGGTTTTATGGCTGGCTATACCTGGGGTCAGGTCCGCAAGACCCTAGAATCCTCTTCTACCGATACTTCATTTCATACGTTTCAATGAATTGGAAAATATCAAATATTTTCACACATTCCTGTGTTCTTTTACTATAGTAATAATTCTACAGATAAAATCAATTAAAAAATAAAATAAAAAAACCAACAGCATAAAGGCAATTGAAAATATTCAAAAGACGTCAACGAATCTTTTTCTCTTGGCAAGCTATATTTCTAACAATGAATTGTTTTTCTTATTTTGCCTAATCTGTTTTATTGTAAAATACATTATCCAACTATAAGCAATTAAAAAATAACAAGGAATAAAAACAGACAAAAAGAACAGTTCGAATAAGCAAAATCAATTACTTTAATGTTTTAAGCACTTATTTCTCCGATTGACATCGCCTAATCAAAACTTTCATCAGAACCTTTTTTGTAGAGCATTTAGTAAGCTTTCTAATGGTATTCTTTCGTTTACCAAATTCTTAACCTTTTTCGAGATATTAAGGAAAATATACAAAGTTACCAAAACTTTTTATGTCTGTTAATAAAATATTTTATTCTAACCCTTCCTTAACTCCAAACGTAACCAAAATTTCAACATATTAGTTTTAATGAAAGTAGAACATGCAGAAAATGTTTCAACTGAATCCCATGATTCTAAGTACCCAAACCAAAAACGGTATTCAAAAACTATTTTTCCAATTTTCTCGAAAACGGTTAAAGCTATCGCCTTGAAAATGGTTTCATTCGTTTTCCTAGCCCAAGAAGCCTATAAAAAGAGTACTTACAAGCTTATGAACTAAAAAAACGTAAGCGTTACGATTTTTTCTGCGCGAATTTCGCCCCAAACTCCATCTTCCAGTGGGCGGATTTTGCTGGTTAACGAACTTGACCTTTGATATTGGACGACTGATTTTTGTACCAAATTTCATCAAAATCGGACCATTCGTCTTTGAGCTAGAGAGCGAACAGACAAATATATATATATATATATATATATATATATATATATATATATATATATATATACATATATATATATATATATATATATATACAAATTTGAACCACCGTTATTTTCGGTCTCTAGGGGTTCTGAAACGCGAAATTTTCTTGTCGGCACTTCCGGATTGTTTCATTGTATCAACCTTATAAGCGGGGTTCCTCCCTATGGGGGAGGGAGGAACCGCGCTAAAAACGGCATCCACTATAAGACAAGAGATGTGTGTATAGCTGACTACCATCGAATGCCTATGATGTTGTTAGATCCATTCTGTATTCATCATGAGAAACAGGAGTGGGCCGGCTGACCATTGTGATGACCTAATGATCCAATAAAACACGATGAATCCACTAGAGAAAAACGGCATCCACTATAAGACAAGAGATGTGTGTATAGCTGACTACCATCGAATGCCTATGATGTTGTTAGATCTATTCTGTATTCATCATGAGAAACAGGAGTGGGCCAGCTGACCTTTGTGATGACCTAATGATCCAATAAAACACGATGAATCCACTAGAGAAAAAGTCCGACTCGCAGGAACTGCAGCATCTTAGCGCGGTTCCGTTCATGTCCCTAGTGCCATTTGATAAGCTTAGAAAAGAAATAAACTTATTTTTTTTATATATCTCGTGAAAATTGTCAAAATCCTCTCGAATATCTGGAATAAAAGTGATATTAAGGCGTCAGGGACACCGACAGTAACTAACTTTTACACAGATGCGGAAATTACACAATCCGGCTCTCATTCTAAAGCAAAGCTCTATAAATCAATACAAAATATGCCTAATAAAGCCTTTCTAGAGGGTACAGAAGCATGGGCATATATGAGGGGGGGGGGCTGAGGGGGCTGCAGCCCCGTCCCGAAATTTTGAATTAATGATGAAAACTTCTCGTAAAACCCTTAAAAATAAATTAAATAAGATCACTTAGTACATAAAACATATTTTATTTTACGTGTAATAGCGTTTTAGTTGCCTAAAACTATTCCAAGCTCTAAATATTTAGTATTCCATACCCTGGAAATGGTCTCAGCCCCCCCCCCCGAAATTGTTTTTATATACGTCCATGTACAGAACCTTTTTTGTAGAGCATTTAGTAAGCTTTCGAATGGTAATCTTCCGCTTCACAAGATTGTTAACGGTTTTCGAGATACTAACGAAAGTATACAAAGTTACCAAAACTTTTTTTGTCTGTTAATTAAATATTTTATTCTAACTCTTCCTTTACCCTAAACGTAACAAAAATTTCAACATATTAGTGTTGATGAAATTCGAACACGCAGAAAATGTTTCCCATAATTCTAAGTACCAAATTCAAAGACAAACAACCCTCCCTAGGAAGGACGCTAGGCAGTTGAAAAGCTAAATCTTGGAAATCCATATCTCTAACATTAAATTGATTTCTTATTTTTCTTAACCTGTTTTATTTTCAAATACATTATCCAACTCTAAGCAATTAAAAAATAACAAGGAATAAAAATATAAAATTTTAGGTACTTTCAACACTTGTTCACACTGAGTAAAACAATATAAACAGATCTAAGGTGTTACACGGTAGCTGGTGAAAGAATGAATGAGGTCTCGTATTGCAATTCTCTGTATGCAGGGTCTACTTCCAGGTAGTCGTCATATACTTTTACTGCCCTTTACCGTTACTCAGAAAGCTCTTTGTGTTTACAAACAAAGGACTCGGTATAGACCACCCGTATTAACCCAAAAGTGATTATGTCAAGCTTGATAAACTTCCTGAATTAAATTAAGGAATTTAAGAGTGCTTAAAATAGGTTCTTGATCTAGTCAAAAAATTCAAGGAGAATTACACCACGAATAGAAAATTTCGGCCAAACAGAAGGAAAACAACAATAACAAGGATAGTTAAACTTCGTTTTCAAAGATTGTTAGTTGTAACACAAAAACGGTCACTCATGATTCTAATAAATTAACCGTGAAGGGTGATTACACAAATATTCCTGTTGAGGCTTTAAAGCTTCAACTCAAAAAACATATTAACCCACAGGTAATATCTAGATATTCGTACGGCATCTTCGAATTCTAACAAACAAAATATTGCTTCTAATTATACGTATCCTGTTTACTGACAAATACATTTGACTACTATAAGAAATTCCAAAAATACGAGCAGTGAAAAAACTGCGGGAAACACACAAATAGATCCGTTTAAATAAACAAAACTAACTAACTAAGTTTTAAGCACTTATTTCTCCTAATGTGACGACCCCATCAAACATTTCTTCAAAACATTTTTCCACGATTTCCTAACCCTTTTTGAGATATTAATGAAAATATACGAAGAGGGCCTAATAGATATTCATAAGGGATCTGAGAATCCCAAGATTCCGCAAAAATAAAATATTCTAATTTTACGTATCCTGTTTTTTTTTTTTTTTTTTTTTTTTTCTTTTTTTTACGGCGCATTTACTTCTAGGTCATTAGCGCCCGTATCCTGTGTTATTGGCAAATACATTTGACTACTATAAGCAATAGCAAACAATAGGGAATATGCCAAAGAAGTCGGATTAGGAGCCTCGACAGTTTCAAGACATTTGAAGGAAATTGGCAAATCCAAAACTGACATTTCATACGGTACAGCCTGATATATTTCTAACAATGAATTGTTTTTCTTATTTTAATTAATCTGTTTTATTGTCAAATACATTATCCAACCATAAGAAATGAAAAAATAGGAATAAAAACAGACCAAAAGAACCGTATGAAATAAACGAAATCAATTACTTCAAAGTTTAAGCACTTATTTCATCCGATTGACATCGCTTATTCAAAACTTTCCTCAAAACCTTTTTTGTAGACCATTTAGTAAGCTTTCGAATGGTAACCTTTCGCTTCCCAAGATTTTCAATCGTTTTCAAGATATTAATGGAAGTATACGAAGTTCCCAAAATTTTCATTATTTCTAGCAACAGAAAATTGGTCTCATTTTTCCTATCCTGTTTTACATACAAATACATTTTCCCAACATAAGAAATTACAAAAATAAAAAGCAATAAAAAACCAAGGGAAAGAGACAAAAATTACAAAAAGAACGACAAAAACCCGTTCATAAGAAAAAAACAGACGTATTTGAAGATTTAAGCACTTATTTCTCCGATTGACATAACCTAATCAAAAATAGTTTTAGAATCTTTTTTGTAGAAACTTTAGTAAGCTTTCAAATAGTTTCTATCTACTTACCACGATTTCCCAACCGTGTTCGAGATATTAATGAAAGTATACAAAGTTCCCAAAACTTTTCATGTCTGTTAATGAAATATTTTATTCTAACCCTTCCTTAACTCCAAACGTAACAAAACTTTCAACATATTAGTTTTAATGAAAGAAGAACATGCAGATAATGTTTCAACTGAATCCCGTGATTCTAAGTACCCAAACCAAAAACGGTATTCAAAAACTATTTTTCCTTAAGAGTCCTTACAAGCTTATGAACTCAAAAACGTAAGCGTTACGATTTTTTTTGCGCGAATTTCGCCCCAAACGCCATCTTCCAGTGGGCGGATTTTGCTGGTTAACGAACTTGACCTTTCAAATTGGACGACAGACTTTTGTACCAAATTTCATCAAAATCGGACCATCAGGGAAGCCAGAAATGAGCGAACAGACAAATATATATATATATATATATATATATATATATATATATATATATATATAATATATACATATATATATATATATATACAAATTTAAGCCACCATTATTTTCGGTCTCTAGGGGTTCTGAAACGCGAAATTTTCTTGTCGGCACTTCCGGATTGTTTCATTGTATCAACCTTATAAGCGGGGTTCCTCCCTATGGGGGAGGGAGGAACCGCGCTAAAAACGGCATCCACTATAAGACAAGAGATGTGTGTATAGCTGACTACCATCGAATGCCTATGATGTTGTTAGATCTATTCTGTATTCATCATGAGAAACAGGAGTGGGCCGGCTGACCTTTGTGATGACCTAATGATCCAATAAAACACGATGAATCCACTAGAGAAAAACGGCATCCACTATAAGACAAGAGATGTGTGTATAGCTGACTACCATCGAATGCCTATGATGTTGTTAGATCTATTCTGTATTCATCATGAGAAACAGGAGTGGGCCGGCTGACCTGGTAGAGGTAGGAGATTATGCCATAGCTCCCTGTCTTGCCTCACTTGGGGTGGTCAATCTCTCCTAACCACTTTCAGGGTTCTTCAAAACACAATCCACTGATTTCTCTCTTATCACCGCTAGCTTACGAATGGTCAAGGGATTATTTGACTTTTGGAGGCAAGTAAGAACGTCAGACATTCCTTTTTTTGATCACTGAACTAGTTTTAGTTTAATTGTTATTAATTCATTGAAACGAAACCTGATAAGTAGGGAACGTATGTTATTTTATTTACATATTTTTTTTTCTGATTCGTACACTCCGTCAGAGTGTACGAATACTGAATACCTCTGACGGAGTGTAGGGCATATGAAGACGAGCGAGTTCGACTGGGTCTCCCGATACATCTTAGAGAGCTACTAGGCAATAATTCGGTCCATCTGTCTAACCTTTTTTCTTTTCTTGATAAAACCAATTTGAAAAACAAAATTTAGCGCTGGGTTTAGATGTACTTTATCATAAAGTCAAATCATTTACCTAATGAACGATTATTATAAAGTGTATTGGCTTTTTAAATAAATTCCTATAAACATTTCCACTTAATATTCTCTAAATATATGTAGAACTAAATATTTATGTAATTAATAACTAATTTTCTAAAGCTAGCATAAAAAATATTATTCTCTTAAAAAAAGAACTGTATTCTATTATTAATTGATTAACTTTAAATTATTAATACATTAACTATCCAAAATTTCGTTAAACATATTTTTGTTTTAACTGTTGGTGGCGTTCGGGGCGGGGGCGGGGCGCGTGGGTCGGCGGGAGCGATGGGCTTGGTTGGGGTTGAGGACATGCCCCCCCATGCGGTCTGTGAAGGTTTGGTTGCCCTGGCACCAGCAAGCACACCTTCTATCATAGACCTAGCAGCCAGTCACCAGATGCGGGCCACTAAGGTAGAACTGGCACGGGGGACTCTACTCGACCTTGGCTGGGTCCGCCTTCCGCTGGCCGTCGGGCTCTGTTTCCGCTTTCGATACTACCAACAGACCGACCAGGAGGCACAAATGACCCAATAGTGGTTGACTGGCCTTTAAACTTCAAGGAAAAAAAAAAAAAAAAATTTCTGATTCGTAAATCGTAATTGTTGGTGTAATTCTGCACGTTTTAAGTGATTTTAAAGCATTTAAACAGGTTATTATTTTACATATTGTGTCAAAAATCCATATTTTTGCTACATATTTTAATATTCATTTTATTTTGTAATTTCAAAAAATAAAGAGGAAAGCGAGAAAAAAAATAATACTTCACTCATTGAGTCCAGATCGCTGTGTCTTTTTAATTGCAAGAATCAAAGTTTGCTGGCAGCCATGCTTCCCCGGCGCTAATGGCCTAGGAGCCGGTGCGTTTTAAAAAATAATATAACAAATTATTGTTTAACAATTGTATTATTCCTTTAATCTGCTCTCTAAAAGAAATGAATTAGTGAAAGAATCATGTCAATATTACTTTTCAAACTAGATTTATAAGTCGATGAAAATGCTTTATTTTATAAAATAAAGAATATTCAACCAATTTTATTATATTTCGTAGCTCCTAAAGCGCATTGGACGAAACGCTCGGACAAGTGTCTTCTATTTTTCGATGCAAAATCACCAAAAAAGTCCGTCACGCAGGAGCTGCATAAGTAAGCACTTTCCTCAGAATTTGGGTAGTGTAGACTGCTTTCCAGAACAATTTGCTTAAAATATCCTACATAAATAAAATAAAATCATGAATAGTTCTCTTTTAAATTTGTAATGAGTAACTGATCAATTATTAATTTGCTTCCAGAGTTATGTTTACACATGGTACCTATTACACTACGTAATAAATACAAAAAACCTAATATTATCGTATTTTGATCTAACGCAGGAACAGGATACAGTCACTCTACTAGTAGAAAGCGCTCCTTGCGGCGGCTTTGTGAACCTACGTCTGGCGGGCTTTTCTAATGAAATATATTACAAATTAAACCCCCGCTTTCCGATTGACCGATTCAGCTCATTTTTACAAGACTTCTTTCTCATGAGTTACCCACGACGTATACCGCGTTTCGTTACAATACAGCAGAAATTACGACCAGTCTGAGTATATTAGGAATTTGGGTCCGGAGTAAACCCCCCTTCTAATGAACCGATTTAGTTTATTTTTACAACACATATTTAACTGTAGATTACCACTTCGAATACCGAGTTTCGTCGAAATATACCAAAAATCACGGCTGGTAGAGGCGAATTGGTACTGTGGGTCCAGAGTAACCCCCCCCCCCTAATGAACCGATTTAGTTTATTTTTACAACACATATATACCTGTGGATTACCACTACGAATACCGAGTTTCGTCAAAATATACCAAAAATCACGGCTGGTAGTGGCGAATTGGTATTGTGGGTCGGGAGTAAACCCCCCCTTCTAATGAACCGATTTAGTTCATTTTTATATCTCATTTTTCTCTCTATATTACCACTACGAATACCAAGTTTCGTTGAAATATAACAAATATTACGGCTGACATAGTCAAATTAGTGTTTTGGGTTCGGCGTAAACCCCCCCCCCCCCCTTCCGGTGGACGGACTTTGGTGGTTAACGAACTCGTTCAATCGTTTGATAATTGAATGCTATATACCAAGTTTCGTGACGATAAAACAAAAACTCTGGCCGCTATCGTGTTAACAGACATATATATATATATATATATATATATATATATATATATATATATATATATATATATATATATATATATATGTATGTATATAAATTTTAACGGGGGTCATTTTCGGTGTCTACTAGGTAGGATCGATAAAGATTTGAAGACATTTTTCAAAAATTCCGTCATGAGTCCAACCTCAATAGCTACTTTCCTTCGGAGGAAAGTGCTAAAATGGGCCTGATCGGTGACCTCACCACTGTATACTCCCCTTATGAGATCAGACCGGTGTCATTTCACGTTTGATAATTTAAGAATGCATGTTGTTGCAAACTATTTTGCAAAATGATGTTCATGTGTAGAAATTTTCAACTGTTTTTCCACTTTTCCTAATTTTTGTTGATGCTCTATTTTTCAATATGTTATAGAGTTTTAGTCATTATGTTCTTTCCATTTATAATAAAATTCGTACTAATTATTTATGCTTTTCTTTTCAATATTTTATAGTGTTTCAGGTATTCTTTGACTACATATTTTCATTATTTTACTATATATTTCAGTATATATAGTTAAATATATATGTTCATATTTTGAGTATTATTTTACATGAAAATCCGTTCCCTAATAATAAAAACTTAAATAATGTGTGTACTAATTATTTATTCTTTTCTTTTCAATATTTTATAGTGTTATAGGTATTGTTTCACTACATTTTTTCAATTTTTTATTACATATCTCATGATTCATTCATTCATATTGATAAGTATCTTGTTCATTTAAGAATTTACCTATTTTTACCTCCTTGAAATTGAAACTGTGCTTTTTTGCTATTGCATGATCCGTCAATGCTGTACCGTTTTCATGTGCATCAATGATCTTAACATATTGTAAATTCTTTTACTTAATAATTGTACAGACTCTCCAATATAACATTAACATTGTTACAGTTGATTTTATAAAAATTATATATATATATATATATATATATATATATATATATATATATATATATTATATGAATACATTAAAGTTACTATTTCAGGATCGGTGAATCGGTGAATATTTCAAAAAGTTCTCTCTAATCGCTATGCTTAATACAAGTGTTATGTTTCTTTCTAGTATTCGCTAAAAAAGATTTCTGATTCGGAAGGTTGCTTTTTTTCATTGACCACCAGTATCTAATATATTGCACCAGTAGTATATATGATAATTAGTAAATTAAGAATTACGAAAAGTGCAGATTATTAACAAATTAGCCATTATCAAGAGCACGGATATTGATTATTCAACGCGCTGTTAATTAGGCGAAGGTTACCGACTGCTATAGAATCCAGAGTAAACAGTCTGATTAACTGTTAACGAATACAATGGACCCAAGATTCCGGATGTGCTTCTATATCGGCCGGCAGTACCTCGAATATCTGCATTAATCGATATGATTGTATCTTTGTAAACAATAAGTCGATTAAGGGCACTAAAGATCTTTAGTGTAGAACCCATGTGAGAAAGATGTAGTTTGCAAATTGATTTTATACAAGCAGTAGATAAAAAGTACATTTTATTTTTTTATAACTGTGGAAAACTGGGTTATGATGGTGACATGACGACGTAATTTAGAGTTGCCGAGAACGCACCAATTATACACGTGTCAGGTTCATATATGTGTGAGATTGTATATATATATATATATATATATATATATATATATATATATATATATATATAAATATAGAATCTTTCGTCTAATTTGAAAGGTCAAGTTCGTTAACCAGCAAAATCCGCCTACTGGAAGATGGCGTTTGGGGCGAAATTCGCGCAAAAAAATCGTAATGCTTACGTTTTTGAGTTCATAAGCTTGTAAGTACTCGTTTAATATGCTTCTTGGGCTAGGAAAACGAATGAAACCATTTTCAAGGCGATAGCTTTAACCGTTTTCGAGAAAATTGGAAAAATAGTTTTTGAATACCGTTTTTGATTTGGGTACTTAGAATCATGGGATTAAGTTGAAACATTTTCTGCATGTTCTACTTTCATTAAAACTAATATGTAGAAAGTTTGGTTACGTTTGGAGTTAAGGAAGGGTTAGAATAAAATATTTTATTAACAGCAACACATAAAAAGTGTTGGTAACTTTGTTTACTTTCATTAATATCTCGAAAAAGGTTGAGAATCATGGTAAACGGAAGAATACCATTAGAAAGCTTATTAAATGCTCTAAAAAAAAGGTTCTAATGAAAGTTTTGATTAGGCGATGTCAATCGGAGAAATAAGAGCTTAAAACTTTAAAGTAATTGATTTCGCTAGGCTATAAAACAGGATATGTAAAATTAGTAACAATATTTCGGAGATTTCTAAGCGAAATGCCTTTAAGATTTTCTACCGCCACGAACGGCGTTTTTCCTCTATTTTTATCCACTAGATAGGTTTTATTTGGCATATTATTCTATATATGTTTTATTTAGCAGGGGATTCTGATGAAATGTCGTGTTTTTGCTGTGGATTTTAATTACGATGTGTCTAAGATTGTCTGGGTAACAATGGCGAGTCTACATAGTAAAGAACCGACGACAGAGGTTTACTTCTTGCAATGATTTAGTCTACATATGTATATTAAGTCCTAAATCCAAAAAATAAACTTCACAACGGTTAGACACTATGAGCCAACAGAGAGCCGGTTCAGTGCCCCTAGGAACAAGGGGGCCGCAGGAAATTTACCTGCTAAGAGTTAATCCTCAAGAGCTGTAAATATACCCCAGGTATCTGCTGACACAAATACAAAGCCTAGGCGGAGACCACCCCAAAAACACAGATCCAAACATAGGTTATATACTAAATATTCATAAAGACTACTTAGTTGTAAACCGATTCATCAATTAGCAATCAATAGTTTTCAACAAAGGTTATATACTAAATATTGATAAAAAGTATTTAATTAGAAAAAAACAAGATTCCTCAAGACTTTTTTTGGTCCATTTGTATTTACTCCATAGACGTAATTAGGTATATTATTCTATATATTGACTCGTTATTCGTCAAGACTTTTATTTGTCCTTGTGTATCTACTAGATAGGCTTTATTCGGCATATTATTCTATATAGGCTATATTAGGCAGGGTATTCTACTCAATCTTGAGTACTTCTTCTTGATCCTTCTGTACGTGGGCTTATATAGAAAAAAATGTCGGGGGGGGGGGGGGCTGAGACCATTTCCAGGGTATGGAATACTAAATATTTAGAGCTTGGAATAGTTTTAGGCTACTAAAACGATATTAAACGTAAAATAAAATATGTTTTATCAACTAAGTGATCTTATTTAATTTATTTTTAAGGGTTTTACGACAAGTTTTTATCATCAATTCAAAATTTCGGGAGGGGCTGCAGTCCTCTCAGCCCCCCCTTATATACGCCCATGCTTCTGTATCCACTAGAAAGGCTTTATTAGGCATATTTTGTATTGATTTATAGAGCTTTGCTTTAGAATGAGAGCCGGATTGTGTAATTTCCGCTTCTGTGTATAAGTTATCTACTGTCGGTGTCCCTGACGCCATAATATCACTTTTATTCGAGATGTTCGAGAGTATTTTGACAATTTTCACGAGATATATATAAAAAAAAATAAGTTTATTTCTTTTCTAAACTTATCAAGTGACACTAGGGACATGAACGGAACCGCGCTAAGATAATGCAGTTCCTGAGAGTCGGGCGTTTTTCTAAAGAACCTCATAGTGGGAATCGAATCCACGACCTTTGGCACGCAATGATAAGTGCTCACGCCTTAACGCTCACGGCAACCGGGCCTCCATATATATATATATATATATATATGTAGCTCACGCCTTAAATTCAACCGAAAAAAGTCCGTCACGCATCTCCATACGAGAACCCGCTTACGAGGTTAACCTCATGACGCAATCCGGAAGTGCCGACTAGAAACTTTCTCGTTTCAGACCCCATAGATCACGTAAATATAGGTGGTTCAAATTTGTATATATATATATATATATATATATATATATATATATACGTTTATATATATATAAACGAGAAAGTGTATATATTTATATATATGCTTGTCTGTTCGCGCTCTAGTGAGCTCAAAAATGGCCCGATTTTGATGAAATTTCGTACAAAAATCTGTCTTCTAATTTGAATGGTCAAATTCATTAACCAGCAGAATCCGCCCACGGGAAGATCGTGTTTGGAGCGAAATTCGCACACAAAAAATCGTAACGCTTACGTTTTTGAGTTCATATGCTTGCAGGTACTTGTTTTATATGTTACTTAACATAGGGAAACGAATGAAACCATTTTCAAGGCGATATCTCTAACCGTTCCTGAGAAACGTGGAATCAACGTTGTTGTAAGTCATTATTTTTTTGTGGGTAGTTAAAATCGCGGGATTCAATTGAAATATTTTTTACATCTTGGAAATTAATCCCAACTAATATGTTTAAATTTTGTTTATATTTGGAGTTAAGGAAGTATGCGAAAAAAAATCTTTTATTAATAGACATGAAAAGTTTTCGGATCTTCATACATTTTTCGTAAATATCTCGATAACGGTTGGGAAATCGTGGTATGTGGAAGGTCACCATTCGAATGCTTACTAAATTCTCTACAAAAAAGATTCTGAAGCAATATTCGGTGGGGTAACCAGAGATAAAAGCGCTTAAAACTGAAAAAGTGTTTGTTTTGTTGTTTTGAAAGGGTTTTTCTCTTTGTTTATCTCACTTATTAATATGGTTATTTTTTGTTTTAAATTGAATTTATCAGTAAAATTATTATTGTAGTAAAAGAAGCTAAGAAACTATAAAAGGTATTGGTAATAAGTTTGGAGTGGCTTTGGTAATCAAGATGGCTGTGGCCAATATCATGATAGTTATATACATAGGTTTGTTTTGAACTCTCCTATCTATTACCTCCCTCATAGCCTGCAACTGAAGTTATCGTTACTGAAGCACATATTTACAGTTGATTATAACAGTAAAACGAATTTACTTAAAATTACAACGATTTTTTAGTTGTTTAGAATAGAGCCTTCTCAGCAGTAGTCAAAGTGTAAGTACGTTTTCAGTACATAATTGTATTGAATTATACAGATTAAGAATTATCCTCTTCTGTGTAAGTTGGCTACTATCAGTTTCCTGTGATTTGTGATGCTAATCTATTCCATTTCTTCGAGATGTACGTAACCGCGCTAAGATGACGCAGTTCCTGCGAGTCAGACTTTTTACAATACTTCTTTCTCATGAGATACCCACGTTGTATACCGCGTTTCGTTACAATACAGCAGAAATTACGACCGGAATGAGTATATTAGTACTTTATGTCCGGAGTAAACCCCCCCTCCAAATAACCCGATTTAGTGGGAACTAGGAAAAGTGGAAAAACAGTTGAAAATTTCTACACATGAACATCATTTTGCAAAATAGTTTGCAACAACATGCATTCTTAAATTATCAAACGTGAAATGACACCGGTCTGATCTCATAAGGGGAGTATACAGTGGTGAGGTCACCGATCAGGCTCATTTTAGCACTTTCCTCCGAAGGAAAGTAGCTATTCAGGTTAGACTCATGACGGAATTTTTGAAAAATGTCTTCAAATCTTTATCGATCCTACCTAGTAGACACCGAAAATGAGTTTATTTTTACAACACATTTTTCTCTGTTGATTACCAACGAATATCGAGTTTCGTTTAAATGTAAAAAAAATTACGGCTGGTAGTGGCAAATTGGTAATGTGGGTCCGGAGTAACCCCCCCCCCCCCCCTCCTAATAAACCGATTTCTCTCTTTAAATCAACGTAACGAATACCGAGTTTCGTTGAAATATAACAAAAACTACGGCTGGCATGGTCAAATTAGTGTTTTGGGTCCGGGGTAAACCCCCCCCCCCCCCCCCCCCCCCCCCTCCCGGTGGACCGATTTTGGTGGTTAATGAACTCGTTCAATCGTTTGCTAATTGAACGCTATTTACCACGTTTCGTGAAGAAAAAACAAAAATTCTGGCCACTATCGTGTTAACAGACATATATATATATATATATACATTTTAACGGGGGTCATTTTCGGTGTCTACTAGGTAGGATCGATAAAGATTTGAAGAAATTTTTCAAAAATTCCGTCATGAGTGCAACCTCAATAGCCACTTTCCATCGGAGGAAAGTGCTAAAAAAATATGTAGCAGCACATATGTTTTAATTAACTCATATGTTAATTAACATATGTTCAACAACGAAAGACTACGAAGTTAAAAAAAAAACTATCAGTCATGTTACATACTTTACTAAAATCTTTTACAATGTTTTAAATGAAAATCAGTATTTTGATAAGGTGACATTTCTTTTGCTTTTCTCGCGCAGCTGGTGACAGGAGCGACACAATTCTTGGCCACTTACTTGTATCACTCTCCTTCAAGCTCAAGCCCTGGCTTGATGGTGTACTTCTTTAATATCCGTGATCGTACGGGCTAGTATGGCATCGGACACTGCTTGCACTGCTTCCGATTCATGCAAGCCTAGAACCGACAATTGTTTCACTACATCGTGTAAGTAGTGGATTTTACACCTACTTACAGGTAAAGCGCCCAGGGAAGGTGACTCTGGGGTGTGTACTGTAGGTGACCTTGTGTCAGTGTAAGTGTTTAGTGAACTGTGGGGTGTACTGATACTCGTAAATCGCCAAGCACCTGTACACATACTCCCAGTCATTATTATAATTATTCTTGGTGAACATATCTCTTGCTAACACGAAGAGATCTGATGGTTTTCCCACTTGCGAATAAATGACATATAGTTTTCCATGAGGGAAGCGCGTATTTTCCAAGTTTTTTTTTTTTTTTTTTTTTTTTTTTTTATAATAAAGTGTTTATTAACATCTGCACAAATAATATAGTACATTGGTTAATTGTGATAAATAAAGACATTTTTATGATTTCACATAATGAGAATTTTCCAAGTACAAACCACAAATTGACATTGTTTTGCCTTGAGGCTTATTTATGATCATCGCAACAAAACGGATATTGATGCCTTTTAATTGGCATTTGAGATTCTGGTGATGATAATGGAATACGTATTAATAATAATATCCAACCGATAACACATTACAACACAATACACAATATAGTTATAATAGTCATTCAAGTATTTATTAAATAAAATAGTAATGTTATGTAGTGAACAATTACGACGTGGAATAGAATTTATTGTACAGAAATCGAAAAACAACGGCATACATTAGATCTGTACGCAACCTAGATGTTAAAGGATGTTGTGAGTTGTAACAAGAAATAATTTCTTGATACAACTCAAGAAATTATGGTTAATTATTAATTTATACCATCATATGGTAGGAATTCATAGAACTAATATATAAATACACACTATTACATACTACGCTTAGTAAAGATTTAATTTGAAATAACAAGTATTGAGGTCAATAATAAAATTATCCTATCTATAATTAAAGTGTACCAAATTGCAGATAGGAATTTGATCAAAAGCGGTTAAGTGGTTTCGGAGTTTATCCCAAATATTATTCGTGGCACGAGATTTTTTTTTTTTTATATAAAATATATAGGCTGTTCTTGATCTGGGAGACTCAACGATGGTCCAAATTTGATGACATTTTGCTCCTCCAAAAGAGAGAGACCCAAAAGTAATTGTGCTCTGGCTAGTGGTTGAGGTGCTGTGGGGTGGGTGGCTTGTAAAGTTGTCACGAGCACCGTTAACATGTGGTTTTAACTTTTAAAGAGTGTCTACCGAAAATTCGCCTAGATCTGAGTCCGCTTCCAGTTTAAGGACTCACGACAACGGTGAACAAAATACCCTCACTTTCTTGAAGACCGTCGCGTTTTGAATGGACTGACAATTAATTTTTAAACGAGTAAAAAAAGGAATAAATAAGCATAATAAAATTGGGCTCTTAAAATAAACAATAAGTAAGACAATCCTCAAAGACACAATTAATATGATGAACTATCACCTTTATGGCAGAAGGAAAAAAAAAATTAAACGATACATTAGTTAAAATAAAATATGTCAATTAAATAAAATAAACAGTCCTCTGAGACGGTAAGCAAGCCTTCTTCTAAGCCCACCAATAATTTCAACAAAATCGAAAAAAATTAAATACATTTTTTAAAAATAGCCTATTATTGGAGAATACTGTCGCCCAATGTGATAAGCTACCACCCAGACTGGTCTACTACTATACGGGCTACCTTTAGTGAAAATTCTACCTAATCTTGTGTCGTATTTTACTATCTGTGTTTTGTCGGTAGTTCATCGTTATACAGCCCGGATTAGCAAGGTGTAGAGAATAAATGACCTTATGAAATAAATATTATAATTAAATATCTGTCGTTCATATTTGCGCAGCAATTATGTGTCCACGCCCTTCCCTCTAAAAAAATTATAAAATTATTTATGAAATTAGGTAAAAAATAGATTGACTAAAACGCAAGGTCGAGTTCGCTAATCATCAAATATACAATGATGCTGTAAAAATACAAAAAAAAAAGCTAATAAAGAATATGTGGTGTAAACCTAAAAGCAAAATATCCTATTAAAGGCTGGGGTTTAAAACAGAGAAGAGTGAAATAAAAAAATATTAATTGATTCAGGCGTTCATATCAAATATAAAAGAACGAATCTACTCTTGTTTTTTTTTTTTTTTTTTTTTTGTGTGTGTTTGCTTAAGAACATTTTTTTTAGAAATGCTGCTTAAACTAACAATTTTACGCAGTTACATAGATAGTAAAGAAACATCTCTATAACACGGGCCTGGTTACATACAACCTCGCTATTCAGGATGTCTGGACCTGTACGCATAATTTGTGATTGTACAGAACTCGCAGGATGGTACTTAATGTACTTTGGATGTGCGAAAATAACGGACCCGGGAAGAGATCCTGAGCTTACACCTGGGAAGATGAGAGGGTTCGTCAAGGATACAGGGCTGCTATAAGCGACCCATCAGGTTATCAGGGGCACAATAGATCTTCTAGGTCGAGTTGCTTTCTCCTAGGGGGCCCCCGATTCTATATATCTATCTTACAATTTTCCTGAGCATTGTGCTTAGTCGTGCTGTACCTCCGTCCCAGGTTGGTTAAAATAAATTAAAATAGGAAATACATAATATTTATTCTAGCCGTTCTTAAAATTATCTCCGCTTTAAGTATTTTCTAGATAGAAAAACATCCATCACGCAGGAGCTGCCTTACTAAGCACATTCCGAAGAAAGGTGGTTGCGAACGCTGCATTCCTGAATAATTTGCTTAAAATAACATACTCGTATATACATTCAAAACAACCTGAATGGTATTTTATGTTTGTAATGAACACATAGCTCAATTATTAATTTTTAAAAAATTTAATTCCGGAGTAAACCTCAAATTTTAATAGACTAATTTTTTTTTTTTTTTTTTTTTTTTTTTTACAACTCATGTTCTTCATTGGTGGGGTATTTTGTATTTGGTTCCGGATTAATCCCTTTCTCCTACTGTCTCAATTTAAATTATTTTTACAGCACAACTTTCTCTTGAGATACTCATGAAGTACACGGAGTTTCGTTGCATACACCCCTCCCCCCTTCCGGACAGAACCATTTTGCTGATTAACGAAGGCGTTCAATCGTTTACATTGGGAAGGATTAAGTTTCGCGGCAAAAAAAAAATATTCAAATTTTAATGGGGATAATTAATTTGAATATCTGAAGAACTTTTTCAAAAATTCATTCATGAGTTACATCCTTTGGAAAGAGCTAAAACTGGCTAAATAATGCAAGACCAAGGCATTCATTCCTAATGCAGATTTAAAATATTTTTGGTATCTGTTAGGGAGGATCGATGAATATCTGAAGAACTTTTTCAAAAATTCATTCATGAGTTACATCCTTTGGAAAGAGCTAAAACTGGCTAAATAATGCAAGACCAAGGCATTCATTCCTAATGCAGATTTAAAATATTTTTGGTATCTGTTAGGGAGGATCGATGAATATCTGAAGAACTTTTTCAAAAATTCATTCATGAGTTACATCCTTTGGAAAGAGCTAAACCTCGCTAAATAATGCAAGACCAAGGCAATTATTCCTAATGCAGATTTAAAATATTTTTGGTATCTGTTAGGGAGGATCGATGAATATCTGAAGAACTTTTTCAAAAATTCATTCATGAGTTACATCCTTTGGAAAGAGCTAAACCTCGCTAAATAATGCAAGACCAAGGCAATTATTCCTAATGCAGATTTAAAATATTTTTGGTATCTGTTAGGGAGGATCGATGAATATCTGAAGAACTTTTTCAAAAATTCATTCATGAGTTACATCCTTTGGAAAGAGCTAAACCTCGCTAAATAATGCAAGACCAAGGCAATTATTCCTAATGCAGATTTAAAATATTTTTGGTATCTGTTAGGGAGGATCGATGAATATCTGAAGAACTTTTTCAAAAATTCATTCATGAGTTACATCCTTTGGAAAGAGCTAAACCTCGCTAAATAATGCAAGACCAAGGCAATTATTCCTAATGCAGATTTAAAATATTTTTGGTATCTGTTAGGGAGGATCGATGAATATCTGAAGAACTTTTTCAAAAATTCATTCATGAGTTACATCCTTTGGAAAGAGCTAAAACTGGCTAAATAATGCAAGACCAAGGCATTCATTCCTAATGCAGATTTAAAATATTTTTGGTATCTGTTAGGGAGGATCGATGAATATCTGAAGAACTTTTTCAAAAATTCATTCATGAGTTACATCCTTTGGAAAGAGCTAAACCTCGCTAAATAATGCAAGACCAAGGCAATTATTCCTAATGCAGATTTAAAATATTTTTGGTATCTGTTAGGGAGGATCGATGAATATCTGAAGAACTTTTTCAAAAATTCATTCATGAGTTACATCCTTTGGAAAGAGCTAAAACTGGCTAAATAATGCAAGACCAAGGCATTCATTCCTAATGCAGATTTAAAATATTTTTGGTATCTGTTAGGGAGGATCGATGAATATCTGAAGAACTTTTTCAAAAATTCATTCATGAGTTACATCCTTTGGAAAGAGCTAAAACTGGCTAAATAATGCAAGACCAAGGCATTCATTCCTAATGCAGATTTAAAATATTTTTGGTATCTGTTAGGGAGGATCGATGAATATCTGAAGAACTTTTTCAAAAATTCATTCATGAGTTGCATCCTTTGGAAAGAGCTAAAACTGGCTAAATAATGCAAGACCAAGGCATTCATTCCTAATGCAGATTTAAAATATTTTTGGTATTTGTTAGGGAGGATCGATGAATATCTGAAGAACTTTTTCAAAAATTCATTCATGAGTTACATCCTTTGGAAAGAGCTAAAACTGGCTAAATAATGCAAGACCAAGGCAATTATTTCTAATGCAGAGTTAAAATATTGTTGTATAACTTGTAATTTTCGTATTAGTATTATGGGAAAAAAAATGTTACTCGAATTTCTAAATAAGTTTTCATATAAAGTGCTAAGGTTCCTACGTGTTCGGGATGGGTGCCAGGAACCTTCAGCTTTTGTTCTCTTGAACTGGAAACTCTCAAGGTAGTCCTGAAATTACTTTAAAAAAGCCCGTCAGAGCTGCATGACGAAGCAGTTGCCTCATTAATATGGTTGATTTGAAATGAAATTAAAACATTTTATTCTTTTTCCGCGGCAAATGTACCCCAGGAATGATTTTGAATTTGACAGTTTAAACAATTTACTAAATTTATATATAAAATTACATCACTAATGTATGAATAAAAACACGACTGAGGCTGCATTGCACCCGTATTTCTCCCGATCCAATCAGATTTCGTTTGATCGAAAACAGCCGACATGAGTGCCTACTTCTTTCGACAGTCGGTGGCTATCGGATCGGGGCCAATGTAGGTGCACTTTAAGGGCTGAATGAAACCTAGATGGGGCAAAAAGTACAGGAAGGGTCGGGATTTGAAGGTTGGGGTGTTTGGTATCATGGCGGATAGACAGAGGAAAGGAATTCCATAGAGAGGTGAATGGTTGATTTTGTTAATAAAGCTGTAAGGTGGGAAGGAAAGTAGAGATTGGAAGAACAAGAGCGGGTGTTACGGGAACAGAGGATTTAAATTTAAGAAGTTGAATGATGTAAGGTCTTCGGAGGGCCCTAAGGGGCAGGTACTATAGAGGTGTCTGATTCACGACCATACAGCACACTAGGGAG
Source organism: Gonocerus acuteangulatus (assembly GCA_946811695.1). Classification (NCBI taxonomy): domain Eukaryota; kingdom Metazoa; phylum Arthropoda; class Insecta; order Hemiptera; family Coreidae; genus Gonocerus; species Gonocerus acuteangulatus. The sequence continues at coordinate 29,822,270 of OX328129.1, read as the reverse complement.
ATAGTGTGGCCACTGCTCCTACAGCCTGATTTCTCCCTTGCTTCTGCGACTGTACCAAGGACCTCATTAATAAATTCATTAAAGGCTGGGTTGGCCGAGGGACGGTCAGGTATGCCGAATCCAACCCATGTACGAAGACACCAGAAGATAAAAGTCTTAAGGCTTGCTCTGGATTTGAACTCAGGTCCTCCAGCATATTAGTCCAGTGCTCTACCACTGGGCTAACCTCGCCCCCCCCATATATATATCTGTGTGTGCGTGCGTGTGTGTGTGTGTGTGTGTGTGTGTGCATGTGAGTTTACTAACAGCATAACGGCCTCAATTATTGTTTTTCAGCCACGATATTTGGTATTTAGTATTCCCTATATAGATTTCCGAATGCTTCTGATATTTCCTTCTTGCAAGATGTAGGAAGTAGGACAACATAGTAAATTAAGCTTCCTACAAGGACTTGGTAAAAATATATAGAAAAACCATCTAGCGCCCGGCATTGGAAATAAAATTGAAAAAAAAGAAGAATTTATAAAAAATATGGCCTTGGACACCCGGTACCATTTTCTTTCCAGGATATTCCTCGAAGTTGTTGATATTCGTTTTCCTGCCTATATTTATGGCCTCTCTATTTATATGTTCCAAATAAAATATTTCCAATGTTTACGTTGGCGACGACAGTGGAATACATTAGTGCTGTGACTTTCAAAACTTTTTTTTCCTCCGTTCGTATTCTTTTCTAAATTTGGAACTAGCCAGAAACACCCTTTAATATCTACTTAGATTCCTTCGAGAAGTGCTAAAATGCTGTAGTTTTGAGAACTAAAAACTACAGGGAAAACTATATCAACTAATGACTCTGCATCGTTGATTTAACGCAAGTCTGAAATTAGCTAGTGACATTCTTCAGAATGTGGTAAAAAAAGAACTTAGTGTGTAATGAGACAAGAATATTCATATAATTGTATAAGTACAAAGAAAGTCGTGAAAAAGTAAAGAACCAATTCACTTACATCAATTTAAATGAATCGACAAATATTGATAGACCCATAAGGATGTATAAATACCATTAGTATGTTTAATTTTTCTTCGGAATGTACTGTATAGTGTTTATTGATACAAATATGTTTATATTATAGTATTAGTGAAAATAAGTCTTCTCTAATTGTAAATAACCAATTCACTTCCTGCAATTTGAATGAACTGAAAAATAAAAAAAAGTCCGACTCGCAGGAGGTGCGTCTTAGTGCGGTTCCGTTCTTATCCCTAGTGTCATTTGGAATGGAAGCAGTTATTATTTTGGTTTGACTTTTCGTGAAATCCTTTTAGCGGGGTTCCTCCCTCCCCCATAGGGAGGAACCCCGCTTATATTATACTTAGAGAGGGCCAGCGTACCCTTTTACATGGAAACACGTCCTACCGTTAGGTCGGCCAGCCCCCACCGCTACAAAGTAGAAATAGTTATTTCGCAGTTCAATACACTGAAAAATATCAAAATGTTTTAAGTTTTCTTGACTTCTTATACTATAATACTAATTATATAAATAAATTCAATTAAAAAAAAAACAACCAATTAAAAAGTGAGCCCCCGGTGAATACCCGCTCAAAAGAACAAAACAAACGCACTTGAAGTTTTAAGCACTTATTTCTCCGATTGACATCGCCTAATAGAAAATTGCATTAGAAATTTGTTTGTAGAAAACTTAGTAAACTTTCGAATGATTACCTTCCACTTACCTCGAATTTCCAGCCGTTTACGAGATATTAAGGAAAATATACGAAGTTCCCAAAACTTTTCATTTGTGTTTATAAAATATTTTATTCTAATCCTTCCTTAACTCCAAAAGTAACCAAAACTTCGTAGTTTGGACGAATTTCCAAAAAGCAGAAAATATTTCAACTGAATCCCATGATTCTAATTACCCTAACTAAAAACTATTTTATTTGTATTCAACAACTATTTTTCCATTTTTCTCGAAAACGGTTAAAGCTATCGCCTTAAAAATGGTCTCATTCGTTTTTCTAGGACAATATACCTATAAAACGAGTACTTGCAAGCATACAAAGAAGCGTAACGATTTTGTTTGTGCGAATTTCGCTCCAAAAAACCATGTTCCGTTGGGCTTATTCTGATGGTTAATGAAATTGACCTTTCAAAATAAACGAAGCCTAGGAGAGAGCGAACAGACAAATATACATATATATATATATATATATATATATATATATATATATATATATATATATACACAAATTTCTGAAACGCAAAATTTTCTAGTCGGCACTTCCGCATTGCATCATGAGGTCAACCTTATAAGCGGGGTTCCTCCCTATGGAGGATGGGAGGAATCGCGCTAATAATACCGACAGAACCATAAGTATGTATAAATGTGTGCGTGGTCTAGTTCCTCTTTACGCAACTTATGTAATTATTATACAGGTTTTAGCATGACTGGCATCTTACACAGAAGTCATTTCTTGGAGCAGATTCAGATGACCTACTTTTTATAACAAATCCAGTTCCAGATGTTACGTTCAATTGTAGTCAATTAACTCCTTTTAAAGATTTGCAAAGAAGATCCTAGTTTATAGGAAATGTACAGACGAATCAGTTATCCTTAATGATCCTTTCTTAATTACTCGGGCTCCGGAAGTAAGTAAAAGAAAATAAATGTAAAAAGTCCCATGTTATAGGCAGTGTCAAGGTGAAAGCCTGGAATAAATATAGTTATTATTTTGTAAAAACATAGAACACCTAATCTAATGAAACTTTGAGATATAACCTTGTTTTTCTTCTTTTTTTTTTTTTTTTTTTTTTTCAATTTACAACATCATAACACCACAATTAAATATAATGGAAACAGCATATGAAGACTATTAACGCAAAACCTTATGCACAAACTGGCCAATTTTTTAGATGCAGGGGGGGGGGGGGAATTATATTACGCCATTCACCAAGTCTTTATATACAATCATTTTAATTTCAATGTTAAATGAATGTCCATTCTTAAAAGCAATGTCTGTTAAATCTGTTTTATCCGCTTTTTCATCAATTTTTTCATGATCCCTACTTTTATTGTTTAAAATGTATAACAATTCAACTCGATAAACTACTTACAATTAATGTTTATAAACCTTATATTTAGTTTTATTTGACTAAAATTATTCTGAGTTTTGTTATTATATTTCCAAGGTATTCAGCACACACAAAGCAGCTTCAAAAAATTTTCTTTTTCTTCCGGAAATTTTAAATGTATAAAATCAATTACATATATATATATATATATATATATATATATATACTCGAGAGAAATTTTCATCAGAACTTCCAGATATGTCGTCAGGTCGTCGTCATAAGCGTGTTTTCCTATCAATAGAGGATAGAGATACGCGCTCAAAAAATGTCCATGCCTGGTTTCTAATCTCACCATGTCATCAAATATTTCGTAAGAAATGATTAAGTAGACTTCAAGAAGAACCTGAAGTGTGTCAAGCCGCAAATTCATTCATCATATCAAGACAACTTTCGTCATACCAACACGACAGATGATAGAGGAACACATCGTCATGAGAGGGCACACGATTAGAAAACCTCAGGTGGATCAGAAATACAATATATATGTTCAACGATTATGTAACTACTTCAAAAATCTCACAATTAAGGGTAAGCTACACCCCCGAAACCCTTTGTAACGCCTTGAGTCCAATGGAAAGTGTAATTCATTTATGCTAATAATATTCTCCTGAAATAGCCAGCTCAAAATTTACATAATCAATGACCCATTCAAACATAGGATCACTGACACGAAACTCAAAATTCCAGGCTGATCTCTATTTGCTTTCTTTCTCGAGAAAATAACCAGACCATGATTACTACACGTTTCTGGAATTACTGAATCCGAATCCGAGGTCAGAAACACCTTCACACTTCATGGCGTGAGCCTAATTATAATTTAGGTTATTTTACACTATAATATTCAAGTCCTTAACCAAAATAAACGACTATTATACTTATGCATGCGTAATAAATCTTTGGAGGTGTACTGCTTCATAAATGTTTGATGTTTATTTTTGTCGCCGGGATCATATTTTTTGGATGGAACGACATTCTTCTCCAGCGATGGTACTCCTCCTCACTTCTTCCTGGAATATTTTCCTAGATTCCTCTTAAGCTTCCTCATCCAGGTCAGTGTTGTTTCTTCCTCGGTGGTAGCCGGGGAATGACATTTTTCTCGATTTGGGCACTTTTCTCCTCTTATTTCCTACTATCGCCGGACCAATGGTGTCCAAGCACCCTGATATATATATATATATATATATATATATATATATATATATACATATATAGAAACGCCCACGCACACGCGCGCACAAACACACACACATGCACGCACACACACACCTTTTAAAGACCTATTTTTTCTTGACCTGTCGATAAAACATCTGCATTTCTCGTCAGCACATTCAAAGTGTCCTTCCCAAAATGAGGAAGAAATCAAAATATCTATTTTTAATCTTGAGTAAAAGTTTTGCTTTACCACCCAATATTACTCACTTACTCACTACTTGTATATCGGACACGAAATGTGAGTGCCCATTACAATGTGGGGATTGCGATATTTCCGAAGGATTGTTGCCGAAGCAACAATATGTGGTAACGCTGAAAATGAATTTAATGCACTTAATTTAACAACTTATGAATCATTTCAAGTTCATTAGAAAATATATTAACAAAAAAAAATACCCCCTATCTCTGTTTTTATAATATAATAGAATTCTGAGAAAGCAGGAAAGGATTGCTGCGAAATATCTCACTAAAAAAACTACAGCTGAAGACGAACGCCCTGAGGAAAAACCCTAACCAGAAAATAAACCTTCTGACGCAGAACACATCCATATGCATTTCTATGTTTTCTTGAATTGTTTACGCCTTATTTCCTGTGGTTTTGATCGAAACGACAAGGTCTCAGACGTTTGGGTCAGCGTTGAGCCATTTCGAATCAACACCAGCCTTGATCCTTCCATTCTGGTTGCAATTTCGCCAGGCCTATGCGGTGCAGTAGGGTTTTACGTCACCACATCTACCGCAGTGAAAGCACGAGATAAGTCACAAGAATGAGGCTATAGTCTCGAAGGTGCAAGAACCTTTCAGCAGAATAAGAAATTGATTGACTTTTTCGCAATGTTTCTTTTACCAGATACCACGTAATTATTAATTTAGTATTAGATAGGTTTTTGTACTTTAAAGGTTATTTCGGTATAATAAATAGACCACTGAGACGATAAGCATAATTTTTTCTGAGCCCACCAATAATTATAATAACAAAAAAAAAACACGTTCGAAGTTTTGCGCACTTATTTCTCCGGTTGACATAGGCTAATCGAAAATTGCTTGAGAAAGTTTTTCTTAGAGAATTTAGTAAAATTTTGAATGGTAGCCTTCTACTTATCACGATTCCCCAACCATTTCGAGATTTTCACGAAAATATTCGAAGATCTCAATATGTTTCATGTCTATTACTAAAATATTTTTTACCGAATTCTTCCTTAACTCCAAATGTAACTAAATTTTAAACGTCTTAGTTTAGATGAATTTTAAACGTTCGGATGAAATTTCAACTGAATCAATCGTTTCTGAAAACCCAAACTGAAAATTAGTTGGTAAAACTAGTCGTATCAACTTGTCTCCTGAACAATAACAGATCTAGCTTTAAAAATGGTTCTGTTCGTTACTCTACGTAAGAAAACCTCTAAAAAGAGTTCCTGCAAGACTTAAACGCAAATTCCCCTGATTTTATTATGTTTTTTTTTTTTTTTTAATAATCAAGAAAAAAAAAGCGGAGATGGTGGGTTCGATTCCCAACCTCCGGCAGGAATTTTATCATCCCACGGCTCGCTGGTAAAATTCCTCGCTGCACCCTGGATGTCGGCGCTAATGACCTAGATGTAGATGCGGTGTAAAAAAAAAATAATCAAGATAACTTTTCGAAATATACCTACTTCGTTATAATCTGAAAAGTTGCAGAAGTCCGGTTTATAGGATACACATAGGATCTAGTTAGTTTGTGGTAACTAGTTTTCTCAAATACTATTCAGTTTAGGTATTCAGTGACGATTGAAGTTAGTTAGTTAGTTGAAATTTCTTCCAAACGTCTGAAACTCTTCTAATCTAAGTTATTTAAATTTTGGTTGTTTTTGAAATTAATGAAGAATTAAAAAAAAAAATTATCAGCAGATATGAAACATGTCGATCGAACGATGAAAACTTACTTGTTAGATTCGTTGTTTTTAACGGGGTTGTGTTTGATTTATACAGTTTTTTATTGCTTATTGTTTTTTTTTAATTGATTTTTGCAGCAGTATTTATTTTCCAATAGAACAAGGACAAATGTTTATATACACAAAATGGTATACATTTTTACAATATTAAAATGAAAAACAATTTTTGTTTTTTTGTCATACTTCTTTTCTAGCATAAGTCGAAGAGGTCGAGTGAGAAATTTTCCTTTAAACATTTATTAGAAAAATGGAAACAATTCCCAAACAACTCCAAAACAACGGATTGTTCAAACGTTTTTCATATGTTTTGCTTTCATTTAAACTATGGTATTTACAATTTGATTATATTTGGAGGAGACGAAATATTTCTATAGAATACGTTGTCTTTGTGCAGTTTTGACAACTAAAATACATCTAAAGCTGTTTCGAAAACCTTATTTATATACTACAAAATTGGTAAATCAGTCGGATACAAAAGTGCATGAAGTTTTGGTAATTTTGTTCTTTTGGTGGTGACATCTTTGGAGTTTCAATTCTAAGGTTTCCGAAAAACCCCAGGGACATGCATTAAACGGAAGCACTCTAACGAGGTTGGCTTCATGACGCAAAAGGAAAATAGAAGAAGAAAATCTTACGTTTCAGAACCGCTACAGAACGAAAATAATGGTGGTTCAAATTTATATATATATATATATATATATATATATATATATATATATATATATATATATATATAAAATCAGTCCCGTAACAGGCCACAAGGGCCCAGAGGGGCAGATACTGTAGAGGTATCTGATTCTTGACCATACGGCACACTAGAGAGATAGTGTGGTCAACACTATGCTCCGGCCGCCTGATTTTCCCCTTGGCTGCTTCGACTGCTAGAGTCATTAGCACCCAAGGTACCCATTATTAATTAAATTAATTAAAGGCTGGGTGAGCCTAGGGACGATCTGGGACCCCAAATCCAACCCTCGAACGGCAGCACAAGAAGAAAAAATCTTTAGTGCGCGCTCGGGTTTTGAACCTGGTCCTCCAGTTCATTAGTCGAGTGCTCTACCACTGAGCTAACCTCGCCCCCATATATATATATATATATATATATATATATATATATATATATATATATATATATATACAGTGACTCACAAAACTGTTGCAATGATAGATCTTGCTTACAAAATTTGAATACCACGCTGTTAGAAATGTGAGTTGGTTAATGAAACAAATATATATGGTTTTAACACATACTTAATAATTAGAAATTAACACAATAATAATTTTATTGCAGTATAAAAATAAATTCTTAAAAACATTGAAAATTTTCCTGATTGCAACAGTTTTGTGACTGAATTAAAACTATTAAAAAACCTTATAATTTAGTACTTTCTATGTCTTCCTTCGGCTTTAATTATGATCTGAATTCTATTTGGGATACTTTTCACTAGATTGTTTGAAAATAATGACGGGATATTGTCCTACACCGATTCGTTTCGCACACATAATCCTTCACTCGATTATGATGAATTTTCACACTTGGCCAATTTTTTTAACGATAAGTACTCAATAGCATGTTCCATATATTAGGAGACCGAAGGCCAATCTAACAAGGCAATTGACTGATTTTTAAAACATTCCACTTATTTTTGCAATGTGCTTTGGACCATTATCCTGTTGAAATATAATATCATTATTTCAGAATCTAAAACAAGACATTGAGATGATACTTAAATACTTAGATGTTCCTCAGGGATCATTTTCCTTCCTATTTTGGCAATCCGTCCAACATTTTAGTCCTTTATGCACCCCAGACCATTTGACTGCCACCAGCAAATTTTCAAGTAGACTGGAATTTCTTGTTAGTAATGGACGACCTAGGTTTTTTCCCCAAAGCCAACATTGTCTACCATTCCCAAAACGGATCATTTTTTTTTGTCTGACTTGACAACTCTTTTCCAGTCATTAGTTGTCCAATTTTCATGATTACTACAAAATTGCAGTTTTTGTTGCCTGTGTATTCAATGGCTTCTTGAGCTTTACCCTTGTTACATATCCCTGACTTATTAGTACTCTTGGAATAGTTTCAGCATTAATGTGAAGCCCCATGTCGGTTTTAAGTCTGTGTTGGCCTTGTACATCAATGTCGATCTCGCCCATCCTAAGCAATCGAATCAGTACCTCCCTGTTTCTTGCTAAAATATTTCTTGGTTGATCTCCAACATGTTCTAAACAATGAAGAGCCTTTTTTATAACATATCTACTTACTGTAAAAAAATTCAAACCAACTCGAGCAGTTATTTTTCTCATCGAAGGGCTTTCATTGACCAAAATCTTAATACTGTTGTTTATGTCAGAGAAAACTGAGTTCATCCTCATTTTTTTAATTTATCTGGCTCAAATATTATTTTTTATGTATGTTCTGCTTGGTAGTAACAATTTTAAATTGTTAACTTGACACATTAAAACTTGAACTTCACTCTAAAACATCCGCAACAAAACTGTTGGAATGAACCAAAAACGGAAATCCTATCCCTGTGAGTGGTAACATTGACTAATGCCCTCAAGTTCCTTTTTTAGTAATTTTATCAAAATCGGTATATTTTGGAGCAACAAATACATCGCGAACAGTAACAAACACACACACACACACACACATATATGTGTGTGTGTGTGTTTTACTGTTCGCGATATATTTGTTGCTCCAAAATATACCGATTTTGATAAAATTGAGTACAAAAATCTTTCGTTCGAAATTTGAAAGATCAAGTTCGTTAACCAGCAGAATCCGTCCAATGGATCATGGTTTTTGGAGCAAAATTCGCGCGAAAAAAGTTGTTATGCTTACATTATATGCTTACAAGTCCTCGTTTTAGAGGCTTCTTGGTCTAGGAAAACGAATGAAACCATTTTCTGGAAAAATAGTTGTTGAATAGTTTTTGTTTTGGGTACTTAGAATCATAGAATCCAGATAAAATATTTTCTGCATGTTTGAAACTCATATAAACAAAGTTGTTTAAATTTTGGTTACGTTTGGAGTTAAGGAAGGATTAGAATAAAATATTTTATTTATAGACATGAAAAGTTTTGGGAACTTCGTACATTTTCCTTAATATCTCGAAAACCGTCAGTAAATCGTGGTACGTTAAAGTAATCATTTGAAAGCTTACTAAATTTTCTACAAAAAAGATTCTAAAGCAATTTTCGATTAGGCGATGTTAATCGGAGAAACAAGTGTTTAAATCTTCGAATGTGTTTGTTTTGTTCTTTTGAACGGCTTTTTGTAGTTGTTAAGCTCACTTTTTAATTGGTAGTTTTTTTTTAAATTTAAATTGCATTTATTTTTAGAATTAGTAATATAGTAGAAGAAGACAAGAAAATGTGAAACATGACGCTAGGGATAAGGACGGAACCGCGCTAAGATGACGCACTTCCTGCGAGTCGGGATTTTTGGCTGTTTAAGTTGAGACTTAATATCCTGTTTTTTTTTTTGTTTTTTTTTTTTACGGCACATTTGCATCTAGGTCATTATCTCCGGATATCTATAGGTTGCCACCTTTCTTAAACATCCATGGTGCAGCACGGAATTCCTACAACGGGCCCTGGTATGAAGAAACTCAACCTTGCAAGCGGGATTCGAACCCATTTAGCCACTAGACAGCGTGGAGACACCATACTCTGGTTATTATGCAGAATTCTGATGGATTCGGAATTTACTTCAAGAATTGGGTCAGCCTTCCAATGTCGGCTTATATTAAGATAAGCCAGTAATGAGGGCAAGTATTTTGCCTTTATATTTTAGCACACTGCCTTTTTGAATTCCATTACTGCCAATCAAGGGTCTTGTTAATTTCTTATATTTCCCTGTGAAGTTTAATTCATGGTCTTGTTAAAAAATGTTGGCCTAATTTCCTTGAAGGTTGCTGATCAATTTGTTTTAGATTTTTTTTTAACCTTTCTCCGCTGAATTGATTCATTAGTAAGTGGAAAATGACCGACTAGCAGAAACTGCGGCCGCATATATGGTTCCGTTCATATCCTTAGAGTCATTAGCAAAGGAGTAAAAGCATTATGGTAGGTTTTGATCTTTCGTGAAAAATGTAAAATGTCATCTCAAATGGAAGGAAGATTTAAGGCGACACAGCAGGAAACTGATAGTATTCTAAGCGGAAATGTCTTCCCCAACCTTCTCAACGTTTGCCATGGGAAACACTATTACCAATAACTTTCCCATTTTCATAACTTATTTTATTAAAATACTAATTTTAGTATTAAATGCCATCAAAAAACAATAACTAATTAAAATATAAATATATATATATATATATATATATATATATATATATATATATATACACACACAAATTTGAACCACCGTTATAATATTGATCTATGGGATCTGAAACGTGAAATTTTCTTGTCGGCACTTCCGGATTGCGTCATGAGGTCAACCTCATAAGAGGGTTTCCTCCTTATGGTTATATTCATTCTTGTGAGAAATGACCCGATATATATACATATATTTTCACTTTAGTGAAAATACTATGTATATATATATATATATATATATATATATATATATATATATATATATACTATATTTATATTTGTATACAAATAAATTTATGTGTGTGTGTGAATCTGGTTCTTATATCTATGCAATTTTTAATAACAATAATTTCTCTTTTTTTCCAAAGTTAGATTCTCCCAAATACAACTTTAGTAACACAACTCTATCTCAAACACACAATAGTGAAAACACTCTCCATCCTAACATTAAACTTGCACAATTAAACACAACAAGGGCGGAGATGACCAAGCAGTTTTCTGCCCTTAAACTACCAACCCAACCAACCTCCTTATGGAGGGATGGAGGATTACGCGCTAAAAGTAATTTTGTACAACGGATTATATTTTTTTTTTTCCGTTTTGATTTCACTGGGATCATAATTTGAGCATCTTCATTCCTGGTAGCTTTTCTACCAATTTTTGTTGTATTTAGCTTATGTCGTTGAATGTATTCTAGTTATAGTAATAGAGCGGTGATTAAAATGTACGGGCTAATTTTAGTATCTTGAGAACTGACGTTTCAATGGTCACCAATGGGCTGCAGTAATTTTTTCCTACATATACCGTCGCAGAAAAAAAGAGATTTTTTAAAATTTATTTATAGGTGTTCCGATTGCTAAATTTGTTATATTCGATAAAGAGATAATAAACCTAAGAAAGTGTACATTTTCATATTTATAGTATGTAACTGCTTTAGACAGGCCATTAAAAAATGTCTTCTGCTAAGAGATAAGATTGATTCTGAAGCTGACTGCAGAAATTATTAATTTCTAATTTTAACTTGTATTTGCAGTCATGAAATACAACTCAAACCATGAATTATGAATTTACTATTCATCGCTCGGAAAAAAAGTCCAACTCTCAAGAACTTCGTCATCAAAACGCGTTCCTGTTATTACTCCTGGTGAATTTTATAGTTAACAATAGAAACATTTTTATTTGATATATAATTAGTGAATAAATTTCAACGACTACTTCAGGAACATCAAATAAAAAAAAACACGATATTTTCGACGCTACAAGGAAACTGACGATAGCCAAGAAAAAAATACTCAATTAGCCTTTTTTAAGGAAGGCTAATTGAGTAATAACAAAATGTAAATTGAGTCAATACAAAATGTATTATAAAAAAATGTTCCGTATTTAACTTGTTTTTCCAGAATATAATTTTACCGTCAAATGTAATTTACAAAAATAACCATTTAAAAAATGAGGCAAACAAGCACAAAGAACTGTTCAAAGGATCGAAACCAATAATTTAGTAGACTTAAGGTTACTTCCTAAGGCAGTTACTTCTACAACTTAGGGAGTAAAGAATTTAGTAAGCTTTCGAATGGGTCCTTTCACTTACCAAGACTTTTCAATCGTTTTCGAAATCTTTAAGAAAATGTACTAAAATCTCAAAACTGCTCATGAATGTTAATAAAATATTTTTCTCTAATAATTGCTTTTCTTCAAACGCTACCAAAATTTAAATATCATTGTTACGTTGAATATTTGTTCAACTTATTTTGTTAAACCACCGTTATTTTTCTAGAAGTAAGAAGAGATCCGTTTGGACACCTCTGATTAATAATTAGCTTAGAAAAATATAATTTAAAAGCTTTCTTAACAGTAAGATTCTTCATACTTATTAGTTTAACCAAGTTTTTGGCAAGGTGCCTTGCTTTCAGTCGGCAAGAAGTGGCGAAGCCCTCCTCGCCAATTCCACGCTGCTTACAATTACCAGCCGCACATATTGATCAGTTCCAAGAACTAAAACTTGAGGAGTACCTTTCTGAATAAAATTAAGACACCTTTGACATAAAATTAGGAATGGCAAGTCAAATTATCTGCTCGCTCCCGTTACAGTAGTTTCCTCGCACTTTACAATAATACATTATGTCAAATATATATATTTTTTGCTGACATCCATTGTGCTGCTGGAAATTTTCTCAACGCGGCCGGAAATGAGAAAAATCCTTGCTACAGGCGGGACTCGAACCCGCGTCTGCCGAATTAAAATCCAAAGCGCTAGAATGAAATATTCCCGACTGATTACGTCACGTTTAAGACCAGTGAAGGATATCTGGCAATGGGTATAGTGTTTAATATTTATCAACACTTAGTCAAAGGCTAAAAACGTTTTTAACCTCACAGTGATAAGGTTAAAACAGTAATTTTTACAGAACTTTTCTGCACCGGAAATATAGGCTAGGCCCGTTTCCCTCCAAGAAAGCCATCTATTAAAAGAGGCTATGTTGTGGTTTTAATTATTTTCAGCCTTATCTTTGGTCACATTAAACACTATCTCCCTTGCCTGAATTCTGGAAGCCTTCCCTTTTCTTAAACGAGACATAATCAGTACTTACTGAGATCAAAATAACGCTTTGTTTATTAAACAGGTAATAAAAATGGCGGAATCGTCGGATGTATTTCCCTCGTGAGATGTGTTTAGTTTTCCAGCCCCTGCGTGACGTGTGTTTCCCTGTACGTTTCTGAAAGCCTAGATCGTTAGAGAGAAGAATCGAGGAAAACGTACAAGCATATAGAAATTATAATTATTAGAGTAAATTGAAAGTTGTATAAATAATAGTTGTTACCCGGTGTGCCATGCTACACCTACTTTCCGCATCTAGAAAAGCCCAAATAAAATAGAAACCAAATAAGTAATATTAAAATATAATAACACAAATCTGTAACTGGGTTCACTGTTTCAAACCCAAGACCTCGGAACTGTTAGTCCAACACGGCTTTAACCTAGCCTATGACACTCTTTAACACCTATACGTGTTGAAGTGTGATCAAATACAGTCAAACGGTGTGGATTTGTATAAGGATCGAACTTACAGACAGACAGTGGGTAGACGTTCTTGACTTAGCCTACAACTCTCCCCGTATCAACAACACCTACCTGTGTGCCAAGATTGATCCAAATCGGTCAAACAGTGAGATTTTGTGTAAGGACAAACATACAGAGAGACAGGTGGTAGGACCCTACGACACTCCCCGGATCAAGATCTATCTGTGTGCCAAGTTTGGTCAAAATCGATTAAACAGTGTGGATTTGTATAAGGTACAAACAGACAAACATGTGATTTTTATATATAAAGATATATCAAAGAATAATGTTATTGCAACTATCTTTACATGAAGAATCGCTTAATTTGTAATAGTGGTTTGCAACTGCATTCACAGGCAGACTCGCCAGTAACCACATTTATCAATGACAATCACTACGTCATTCCTCACAAGATCCTGGCATAAATACCCATATCTGTCACTATTGTTCATTCACCTAATGAGGCATTCGATCATTCATTAAATTAAAAACTAGCTTCTGAGCTGGATTGATGAGATTCATTCAGTATTCAGAAGGTAATACACGTGCCCTAGTCGACGGCATTCAGATAATGTGCTGGCATCAATTCAGAAATCCCTTACTTGGTCAGTGTATGTCATTAGCTGAGAAAACATTTAAACTATAAAACTTCTTCAAAAATCTTTACTAATAATAGTATTTTGCCCATTCTCTTAGGATTAAATCAATATTGTTTTTCCCAAGGTTTGTTTTTCTTTCAACTCATACGCTTGCGTATATTGTAGTTTCTATTATAAGACACTTCTTTAAATGAAGAGTTTCTTCTTTATAAATATTTGATTTATAATCAAATAACTTTCTTACTTCTTTGACTTGTTATATCTTTAAGAATTTATTGCTTGCGTCATATAAAAGCGTTGTATATTTCATTTGTTTATTTATTAGCTATGATCCATATGAATTGGAAATAACATTATAGTCCGAGAGCCAATAACCGCACGATTCATGAAGTGTTTTATGCACCTTGAAAGTTTCCTATAATGTACCTCTTGGGTAGATAAGAAGGTAAGCATGTGTTTCCTGGACATTCAGTCAGTGTTTATGATAAGTGATCACTCTACCATTTTTTATATGGTTTAGAGTGGACCACTGGCGGTGAAGGACTGCAGAGATTTGCATGTAGTTGAATTGAAAATCAGGATTTATTTCAGAAAATATAATTAAATGGATGGGGGAGTAAAGCCAAAAGCAGGAACAATTTGTGGTTTGTGGGTTACTTGAATTTTGGATTGTGGAGAAGTGATGAGTTGCTGGGGTTGGTTGAGATGGTTTGCTGGATCCTCAGAGTGATGACATTGAGAAAGGTACCTTGAGAATGGGTTGTGCTTAAGTACTCCCTGCTGTTTGCTGCATTTTTCTTCTTGCTCTCCAAATCATGGTGGGCTGGCTAACTCCAGCTGCTGCTCCCCTTGCTCGGCCTGGGTGGCTAGGATATTTACTCCTCCATAGTGTAAGAGTAAATCTTAGGGAGGAAAAACTTAGTGTTCCACACTGCCACACTTTTTCTAGGCGACTGTCTCTTCCCAGCTTGTCTTTGCGTGCAGATTCGTACTGCCGCGGGCAAATAGTTCCCGGGCACACCGCTAGGTGGCAGCACCTCACGGGGTATATTTCGTTGAGCGGCTTTCCGCGAACAAACCGCCCACCTAAATTAGTTTAAGCTAATTTACAATGCAAAATAAAAATGCAAAAAAATGTTTGGTATTATAAAAATAGAAAATAATACAATGGTACACACAAGTTTGTTCAACCTTCAAACAACACAGAAATGAGAAAAAGTACATAAACAAAAATACAATAATGAGGATAAAAAACTTCTAATGTATGTGGTGTTAAATAGGTGTACCAAATACAAATTGAAACTACTTCCAAAAAAAAAAAGTTTAAAATAAGGACAAAGTAAACAAATTCCATAATGAAGAAGAATAACAAAAACAAAAGAGCCAAACTTGGACATTCAACTAGTTGAACGATCTTCCGTTTCAGCGTGAAATAAAGGAACTAGGGACGTAACTGCCCTGGTTAAAGTCTTGCCGGTGGGGGTTAGGACATCCAC
This sequence comes from Gonocerus acuteangulatus, assembly GCA_946811695.1. Taxonomy (NCBI): domain Eukaryota; kingdom Metazoa; phylum Arthropoda; class Insecta; order Hemiptera; family Coreidae; genus Gonocerus; species Gonocerus acuteangulatus. Next base: position 29,806,518 of record OX328129.1, on the reverse strand, counting down.
AACGCGAATGATTCCGTCGCGACCAGGGTAGGTGAATGTGACTCGTCCTACGGGCCATTGTCCTAGAAGTGGTCTTCTTTCCACAAGGATCACGAGGTCTCCCGATTTGATGATGGGTTGAAATCTTCCTGGGTGAATTCTTCAATCTGCCACCCACCCTGAGGATCCCTTGTTCATAGAAGAAAGGTGAAATGTGGACATGATCTGTCCCCTTTTTCATCGAGGCATCCTTGTGCAACTGTTGTGGCATTGATGTGAACTTTAAAGGAGATACTTTGGTTTTGCCTTTGACAAACGAGACCTTGACTTCGCCATCTGAGCTCATGGAGTGCAAGTACAAGGCAGCGCTGTATCCCTTTGATGATGCATCACAGAAGCCAACCAAGCGGCGAACAGCTAGGGGTTCAGTGATGTATCGTGGAATCGAGATAGAAGACAGGACTGGCCAATCGTTTGTAAATTCCATCCAGGCAGCTTGGAGATCGTGTGGGAGTTCTTCGTCCCAGTCGGTCTTTGCTTTCCAGACCTCTTGGAGCAATGACTTGGCGATGAAGACTACAGGAGCAAGCAGTCCAAGTGGGTCAAAGATACGCGATATTGACGACAACATGTGCCGTTTAGTGACCGGACAAGGATGAGGGGGTTTGACCGAATAGGAAAAGGAATCATTAGATGAACGCCAAAGTAGACCTAATATTTTGGTGGAGTCGTCGATTCTGATGGCTACAGATTCGCTATGTTGTTGTTTGGCAGGAAAAAGCATCGGTTCGGTCAAAGCCCACTTGCTTAGGGTAAATCCGCCTTTTGCGAATAAACCGCATATCTGTTTTTGAAGTAGAAGAGCTTCTTCTAGAGTGTCAGCTCCGCTGCACAGGTCGTCAACGTAGCAGTTCTCTAAAACGCGACTTGCGGCTAAGGGGAATTCTGACCCATGGATTTCTACAAGTCGCCTTACGGTTCGAAGAGCTTGATATGCGCTTGACTTAAGCCCATATGTTACGGTATTGAGCTCCATTATTTGAATTGCCTTGTTGGGTGAATCGCGCCACAGGATGTGCTGGAATTTTCTGTCTTCTTCGTGAACGACAACTTGGCGATACATCTTAACCATGTCCGCACATAGAGGAATGGCATAGAGGCGAAAACGGATAAGAATGTTGCACAAATCTTCTTGTAGCTTGGGTCCCGATAGGAGTGCGTCATTGAGACTGTAACCTGATGACGAAGGGCATGACGCATCGAAAACTGAGGGATGAGATGCGAGGACTTAGTTGTTGCAGGAGACATATGTTCGAGGTCCCTGTATTCCTGCATGAATTCAGAATATTTATGAAAAAACTCGGAATCCTTTCGGAATCTAGTTTCCAGAGCGTAGAAACGGCGGTATGCAATATCTCTGTTGTCGCCGATCAGAACGCCTTCCTTGAAGGGCAGTCTCACTATAAATCTTCTCTCGTCATCTCGAGAAAGTGTCTTCGAGTAAAATTCCTCGCAATAGGCATCTTCGGGGTCGGTTCGGTCAACAGGTTTGGGCTCTTCAATCTCCCAAAACAACTTCATATCATCCTCAATTGAATGATGCCTTTCGATAAAGAATGAGTGATGAGAAGTAGAGGGGTGATCATTCAATGTGCCGGTGACAACGATTCCGAATGTGGTGGGCAACAATGACAAACCGTCGATGTCAGAGGGTTTAGATGCGCCGGAAATAATTTGATGGAAGACATCTCCTCCTAACAGTATGTCGATGGGTTTAGACTCTCCAAATTGGTGATCGGCCAAAGGCAAACCCATGAGCTTGCTGGAAAGCGATGTTGGCAGACTGATGCTTGGCAAATTAGATGTAATGTGATCGATGACCAACGGTGTCACCTTTAATTCTTTGTCTCCAGCGAGCGGGCGTAAAACGCAGTGTGTGGATCCTTTTACTAGGTGCGCTGGTAGGGTTGATCCTGCGAGGCTTGTGATGGACACCTTGGAAGGGCAAATCTTAGCACCTATCTTCTTTGCAAGAGAGGAAGTCATGAAGGTATTTTGACTGCCCGAGTCGAGGAGAGCATGTGCGGTGTGGAAATCACCTCTTGAACCCCTAATCAGAGTGCGCACGGTTCCGAGGAGTACGGTGCTCCTTGAGCATGATTTCTGGGCTGAGCCAAAACGATGAAGGACTTGTCTTGTGTGTCTGCAACTGGAGATTGTCTTTTGTCATGAGCCGGTTCTTCATCCTTGGTGACTCCACGATCATCTCGATGGATCAGTGAATGGTGTTTACTCTTGCAGTAGATGCAGCGAAATTTGGAACGGCAGTTTCCAACTCTGTGCCCTTTTTTTAAACAATTGAAGCACACCTTCCAAGAACGTATTATCGATGCCCGTTGCTCTAGAGGGAGTTTCTTGAATCTTTCGCACTTCGCACAGGTGTGGGCGCCTTGGCAAAAAAGGCATTGAACGGGCTTAGGACTAGTTTCTCGGGACTTGGAACTTTGAGAGTCCGAGGAATTGCTGCTGGTGTGAAATGAAACCGCCTTATACCGCGAGGAGTTTCTGTTGGGGCAGCTAACGCGAGAGTTCGAGGAGGACCTACTGCTTGAGCCTGTCCCTGATACATCCTGCGACATCTTAAGGGCAAGTTTCCTTTGGCGAATGAACCCAATTACATCTTCAGTCTTTGCTGGACTCTCGAGATAATTCAAATAGTTTCCTCGTTTCAGCGTCAAGAGCGCGCAGGGCTAATGTGGACAATATGAATTCGCAAGGATTCTCGAGTTTGAGAGAGTTAAAGGCCTCGATACTATCAGCAACGCCTGTAAGAAACCTATCATATTTCTGCTGTTCCGATTTGGCAGAGGTAACTTCACAATCCACGATGCGATGAACTAGAAGACGAGCTAATACTCGAGGGTTGTCATAGGTCTTTGTTACCTTCTCCCAAGCTTGATCGTAGGACTCATCCGCGATGGTGAAATTGGAAACTAATGACGCGGATTCTCCTTTGAGAGCTGCTATCAGATAATGAAATTTCTAAATTTTACTGAGAGATTTGCGATCGTGTATCATGGAGCGGAACGTGTCTCTGAAGTGGGTCCATTGTAGGAGGTCGCCTGAGAATGTGGGAATTGGGATCTTATCGAGCTCGGGACTGCGGGAGGTCATTGTTGGCAATTCGGTTTTTTCAGCTTTCCTTGAAGAGTCGCGGTCCTTGAGGGAGAGTAGAATGGCTTTAGCAGCGATAATTTCAGACCGTAGCTTGCTGTATACCGCATCCCAATCTTTATTAGGGAAAATATCGCTTTCTCCCAAAAGCAGATGTAGTGAGTCGCGTTTGTCCCATGTGCAGCAGAATTCCTCCCATTCTTCCTTCGCGACGAGATATCTCGCCTCGAAGCTACGTATGTCGTCATCTGCGATGTCATTCAATGTGATGTCGCCGATTCCAACGATGTTGCGCTTTAAAAGGCGCATTTTGCGTTCAAGTGCGTTGGCTTGATTAAGATAATCAGTGGGTTTCGTCGCTTGACGCTTTTGAGCGTCTTGATCTTCAGGCATATTCAAAACAAAAACAAAGCAGCCAACCAGATCGAGCAGGAGCGGAGCAAGGAGTTAGCCAAACAAATAAAAGAATGAGAACAATAGAGCAAAAGGAAGAAGCAAGGATATAAATAGAGATAGAAAATGTTCAGGTACCGATAAGAACAACAAAATAAATAAAACTTGAGAAGAGAACGGACTGAGCAGACGAAACATTGAAACAGAGTAAGATAATTGGATTACATTAGTACAACAGGCTAAGCTTAAGTCAATAAAACCATTAAAATAATCAAAAGCATTTAAAACACATCGTACATAAGGAGACTGTCACGAAAAGAAACCAAGGAGAGTGTGACGTCACGAGAGCGGGGCCACTGTAACTTTACTTGGCAACCACTACCTCTATGGACTGAGTCTAGGTGGAGAAACAGCTAGCTGAGCGAAGCCTCCCTAGTTTGAGAAAACCATGAGGATCAGTCGCAGTGGAAGAAGAATTTTGTTTTAAATAAGTGTTTATGTGTGGAATAACAAATGAATTGACTTTATGTGAAATAATAATAATAATACTTGTGTTAAATATATCTAGAAAATAAAGATATAAATGATATTTATGAGAATCTTATTGTCTACCCAGATCATTAATAAATGATTGAAGAACATATTGTAATTAAATTAAAAAATATAAAGAATAAAATCTATAAGGTAATTGAGAGATAAACATGAGACAATAATATGAATAATTTAACAATATAATTAAATTTAAGTTCTCTTGTTGGGCTAATGTCAATTACTTGAGTTAAATATGTCTTCAAACATTTATGGAAATTATTTAAACATTATACTAGTCTAAGCAACACATTTGAAAAATGATCAAGTCTGATTTGGATCATGAAGTGAATTTTTTTTAACTGATTAGTTCATGATAATTAATAAAAAATGGTATAGACTTGATGTGATTTGAAAATAATGATATTTGATAGCAATTAATTCATAAATCCATATCAATATATTTTTTATTGCTTGAATATAAGACTATTTTTACCAAAATTATGTAACTGATACAGATCCGGCCCGGAGGACCATTGTTTATGATAGTGATCACTCTACCATTTTTTATATGGTTTAGAGTGGACCACTGGCGGTGAAGGACTGCAGAGATTTGCATGTAGTTGAATTGAAAATCAGGATTTATTTCAGAAAATATAATTAAATGGATGGGGGAGTAAAGCCAAAAGCAGGAACAATTTGTGGTTAGTGGGTTACTTGAATTTTGGATTGTGGAGAAGTGATGAGTTGCTGGGGTTGGTTGAGATGGTTTGCTGGATCCTCAGAGTGATGAAATTGAGAAAGGTACCTTGAGAATGGGTTGTGCTTAAGTACTCCCTGCTGTTTGCTGCATTTTTCTTCTTGCTCTCCAAATCATGGTGGGCTGGCTAACTCCAGCTGCTGCTCCCCTTGCTCGGCCTGGGTGGCTAGGATATTTACTCCTCCATAGTGTAAGAGTAAATCTTAGGGAGGAAAAACTTAGTGTTCCACACTGCCACACTTTTTCTAGGCGACTGTCTCTTCCCAGCTTGTCTTTGCGTGCAGATTCGTACTGCCGCGGGCAAATAGTTCCCGGGCACACCGCTAGGTGGCAGCACCTCACGGGGTATATTTCGTTGAGCGGCTTTCCGCGAACAGTCAGTATGTAGCTTACTGACTTTACATTAATGATAGTAGTAGGCTTCTGAATAAAACACTATTTTTGGGCAATATTTTTTGCACTTTTGCGTAGTATCTGGTGTTCCAAGGTATGTCCAGGAAGCATGTGTTACCTTCTGATCTACCCAAGAGGTACGTGATAGCAAAATTTCAAGGTGCATAAAACACTTCATGAAAAGTGCGTTACCAGCTCTCCGACTATTAAAAGACCACGACGCAGTAGCTACATACTGACTGAATGTTTACAGAGACAAAACTACGATTTGACTTACATTATGACCAATTTACTCTACGATGGAAGCAAATGTACAGGTAACATATTGAACTAACTACGTCAACAAGACCAACTTACTGAAATGATTATAACACAAACTTTGGGGAGTAAAATAAGCATAAACTATAACTTCTCTACTCTACTTTTATCTGTTTTTTTTTTTTTTTTTTTTTTTTTTGTGTTTTTAATTTATTATGAGTTTGCATCTGAGACGATTAACTCAAAGCAGAATCAAAGTTCGATAAAGTAAAAGTCAGATCGCAATATTAAAACAGACAAACCATAAATAAAATAAAACACAAAACATAAAGTAACAACAATGGTTATTTACAATGAAGACCGAATAAAATATAATATTTTCGTAGTAGAATACACATAATTATCTTCGAATAATAGTTTAGTGATTTGAGATGTGTAAGAAGTATTTTAATAAATTTGCTGCCCTCTGTTATTAAGTCGTGAGGGATTGTCAAGAAGCTGGGTTGTCTACAGTCAGTCAAAGTTCTCTACATTGTCTGCAGGATGGACTTTCTTTTGTGACTTGTAAGTATGAAGGATAAGTAGGGTGTGTCCAATCCGAAGCCTGGATAAAATTACTTTGTCTCGCATTTTCTGTGGACATTTTTGAGTTGCTTCTGAAATATTCGTCTCGTAATCGCTTCATCAAAAGAATAGTCAAATGCGATGAAAAGTGGGCGTTTTGGCGTAATCCTGAAATAACAGGTCAATGGCTTGATCATGGTCAGGTAGCTCAACCCGTTGCCAAGCAAGGGCAATTCGAAAAAAAGACGATAATAATATCCAGTTAAATATTAAACCTACAACTTTGATCTTGGTATCACCTGCAAGGAAAATTAATAGGCTACAACGTTTGTATCGAGGTGTTTTTACGTAAAAGGCTTGGTTTCAGTGATAAATAGGAATTTGTCTACAAAATGGCGATATTTTTCAGTTTTTTGCGTTTTACGCGCAAACGGCGCGTCGGATCAAAAGATGTCTCGGAATAAATTAGTCTTAAAATTAAATTTTCTATCAGAATTCGTCATAAAAAATACCTGCTGCCATTGGAAAATCTAGAGTTAGGTGCGTTGGAGAAAAACTGGAGAATGTTACAAAGTCAACTAAACCTTCAAAAGTAACCTCATGCAACATAACTAAGGCCTACCAAGTTTCATTTCGAAATTCCAACAACTCTAGGAGGAAAAGGGAGTGGACACATATACTGGGACACCCTGTATATAAAAATACGTAAAATTAGTCCAAAGCCGCCTTCGGTTTTAAATTATTTTGACTTAGAACCCATTTCCATCCCATGACCAAATTTGCTATACAAATTAGTAATAATATGACCTATTATTTATATTTTTTTCAAAATTTTTGAAGATGCGTTTTTGAAAATATTTAGATTCAAAATTTTATTTTTGATTTTGAAAAAAATTATGTTCTCATAACCTATCATGTGTTGCATGTCGTTAGAAAGGGCATATAAAGAGCTAAACATTGACACCCTTTCCACGTTTGTAACGTAAACAGGAGAGGAGTTATGTATATTTAAATATTTTGAAAAAGCGAGATTTTGACGCTTTTTGAAAACTTTACGTGGCCGTATTTTGAAAACCGTTTTAGATAAAAATTTGAAATTTGGTATTTTTATTTGTCCCAACACCTACTTTGGGTGTACAAATTTTCATTAAAATCGGAAAGGGTGAGGTCAAAAAGTGTGTTGATTTGACATGGAATGACCCGTAGAAGAAAAATAAATTTTCATTTTTACCTATAAAAGGTTTTTTTTTTTTTTTTTTTTTTTTTTATTAAATTCGGTCATAAAGGGGTTGAAAGCAACCGGTACATTGATTTCAAAGACCTTTAGTCCAAGCCAACCAACCTGTTGAAATATATTCTAAACACTGTAATGATATAGTTTTTAAACAAGCACTGAAAAATCATCAGGCAAGCATTTGTTATTAATACTTTCATTTGTCTTTATTAGGTTTTTTTTTTAATGAAATTTATATATTGTTTATTTTTATTACAGGTCTGAGAGGATGCAGCTTATATAATGGACATATCCAATATAGTTGAGGTGCGTGACGCTTACAAGCGTTATGGCTCCAACACACCAATACTCAAAGGGCTCAACATGACCGTCAAAAAGGGAACCATGTAAGTATATATTTGCGCAGTTATTTTAGCCCTTTCCGAAGGAATGTCGCAATTGAGGTTGCACTCGTGAAAGAATTTTTGAAAAATTTCTATAAATGTTCATCAATCCTACCCAATCGACACCCAAAACGCCCCCCCCCCGCCCAAAAACATTATAACATTATATATATATATATATATATATATATATATATATACAGTGAAACCTCTCTATAGCGGACACCTCTGGGAGAACCAAAGTTGTCCACTATAGAGAGGTGTCCGCTATACAGAGGGGTTGGTCGAAATGGATACGTTTCGAATTTGTATATTTAATTCATGTTTTAATTAACCATTTAATAATTATCCATAACAAGTTTTTTTAAAGTATATAGAAAGCAGTTCAATAAGTATAAACTTATAAAAAGTTTTTATTCGAAAAAGTTTAGAGCATAAAGAAATTCTTAGTTCTCGGACAACATTTTTGTCACAATTTTCCGTCCATTTCTTCAAAATTTCATCTTTCTTTTTCAATATTTCTGCTGCTTGTGTTTTCCCTATCTTAAAAAACTCGTCAACTTTACGCACACCACATTTTTCGCGATTAGAAAATGTTATCACGTCAATTTTTTCTTTAAGTGTCAGAGTTTTCCAAGTAGATATATTGAAGAGAAAGCACGATATTTACTCAACAAGAGCTAAAAAGAAAAACTGATAAGTGAAGAGAGTGAAGTTCTGCGGAAGGAATGTGAACCGAACAGACTTATGGAATATTCCCGGAACCGTGATACCGCGTAGGCAAAACAATAGTAATCTGCGAGCGGGAAAATCATGTGCTCCTGCTGAAAAGGAAGGGGTTCCTATTGTGAAATGACTAGGAAGATATTACTAGTCACTATTCTGTATATATATATCTTATTCTTTCAAAGAGTTTGTTATTGTTAACGTAATTTTCTGGAAACCTGGGTGAGAATCTTCTATAAATAACATTAGCTGTAATTGTCCGTAGTAAGGAGGTAAAAAAACAGGTTTTACTGTCCGTGTCCTTTATACAGAGGTATCCGCAATATAGAGGTTTATTTTACCTATAGAAAAATTCGGGACTGCGAGAAAATGTCCGTTAATAGAGGTGTCCGATGTAGAGAGGTGTCCGTTAAGGGAGGTTTCACTGTATATAATAAGGGCGTGGCCTATATTCCCCGTGCAAGAAATTGGTGGTTAAAATGCTCTCTGTTATAACCTTATCACAAGGAGGTTTAAAACATTTTTAGCTTTAGCTTTGGCTAAGTTTTGATAAATATTAGACACTATTTACTTCTTCTGACCTCTCAAAGCCTTCCCTAGTCTTTAACGAGACACAATCAGTTTTTATAAATTTTCAGGTATCGTGTTATTCCTTGAAATGGGATTTTACAAATCCTGTAGTCTAGGTAGTATAAGAAAAAAGTAAATATCATGTAAATTTGTTTATATGGCATTAAGTATCCGTAAAATTCAACTTGTTCATGGGAAAATTGAAACGAAACTACACCCGAGATACCTCGGGTGTAGTACTTAAGCGGTTAGGCTACCACTATGAATTGCATTAACTCCTAGTGGAGCATGGTGCACCAAAAAGCGCATGCAAGTCTGCTCCTTCAACTTGCAACCTTCTGGCTTCTTGGCATGTTTTGCCTACCAGTCCCTGGACCTATCCTACTCATCAACGCTACATCTCTCAAGGTCTTCCTCTTTTTCTTAATCCCTGGGGATATCATGCCAATGCGTCTTTTTAGATATATTCAGTTTTTTTTTGTGTTTTTTTTTTTCAGGGTGTGTCTTATCTTAAGATTATTTAATAACATTATATAATCACGTTTTAGTAGATAATTACTGCCGTGTAAAATTAAACTAAAACCTATAATTTTTTAAGCAGAAAAAAGGCTTAAATTATTATTATATCTTAGATTTAATTTGTTTAGTTTGTGATTATTTTATTTTATTTATTTATGATGATGCTCCGCATCTAAAGCGAAGAGCATTTAATTTCCTGTATTAAGCTGATGCAGGTGTTGAACCTAACGACGACACTCCAAAACAGTAGTTGCTACAGACAATGATATAAGTATGTATGTATGAGGTATAGATCGTAAAGGAAACAAAAATTAAATAGAAATATGTATAAAGAAAAATAATTAAATACAATTAGCATGAATGATGTGTTTATTTAATTAATAGAGTGAATTAGATTTCATTATTATTGCAAAAAAGGTGAAATGGATTCTTATGGTTATGTATTATATTTTGTCGTACATGTTAGTGTTTTTTAAATATGTCAATATTGTGTTAATATAATGGCTGCCTTCAGAAAGTATGTCTGTCAGGTCATGAGGAATGTCCAAGTTATGCCGTAACCGACAGTCTGTTAGAATATGTTTTACAGTAAGATCTGTGTTACAAGTCGTGCATTTGGGTTTGTCCGTTTTTGTCATCAGGTACTCGTGGGTAATGCGTGTATGGCCGATTCTTAGCCTCGCAAGGACTACTTCTTCTCGGCGTGAGCTCCTGTACGAACATGACCAGTCTGTAATAGTCGTTTTAATAGTCCTTAGTTTATTGTCAGTCACAGTATGCCAATCAAGTCGCCATTTGTCTAGTATGATTCTGGTAGTATGCCGAGTAACATCTTTGTGAAATAGTTGAAAATGTTGGTATGTCTGTTCTTCTGTCACAAGTCTAGCATGCCTGTCAGCTGTCGTATTTTGTCCAAGGTCTTTAAAGAATGATAGTCCTATAACACTCCCCAGGAATGTAACTACTCCGTTATTAAATAGAGCGACATTTTAATATGTATATTAAAATGTCGCTCTATTTACTGTAAATGTGAAATGTAAAAATGAATACATTTTTCAGGTTAAACAAATTGCAGTACTGAGTTCTTTATGTATTTGTTTTAATATTTATTTAATGCTGGGTACATTTAAATAAATATAAGAGCCATAGTCTGTAGAACCAGTAGATTTCTTCATTTCGATTTATCTATAATGTCTTTAATAAATTTTAATTTTGTAATAGCAGAAGTTGCGTACGTATCTATATTTTGTTTTTTATTTTATATTTTTGTTGTGGCAGTTCGTTATTATTAATTATCATTATTTCGTTTTAATTTACATTTATACACATATATATATATATATATATATATATATATATATATATATATATATATATATATATTGACATTGATTTGGCTGGACGGTGGTGGAACTGCATCAAATAGGAACACCAAAAAATCCCAGGTCTCCACTACAAATGATTTATTTTATTATTATTATTATATTTATAAAGCTGCGAAGTGTCTCAATAAATATAATAATAATAATAATAAAATAAATCATTTGTAGTGGAGACCTGGGGTTTTTTAGTGTTGCTATTTGATATACAGTGGAACATGGATAATTCGAACTTCGACAATTCGAAATCGTGGTTAATTCGAATATTTCTCTCGGTCCCCAGAATTTAGGGCATAAACAATGTAAAAAAAAATCGTGGTTAATTCGAATAAAATTTTGGATAATTCGAATTTTTACGAGTCTTTACCTCCACTGGGAAGAGTTCGATCTTAAATCTTGATAAAATATTCTCCCATCGGGTAAGAAGGATAGTAAGTTACGGATGTAGGGGTTTCGGGACAAGAAGCACGGCGGTCTCATAGTCTAGTTCTTGGACTCTCTAGGAGTTCTGCAAAGTGGTGGGTCGCGCTTCCTCCCATCCAGGAGTCCTCCCAATAGTTCCATCCTGTCGTTTTATCCTAGAATTCCCTCCCATCTTCATTTCTTATTCAGTTATAAGCTAGTCAGTGCCTATATAGATCCGTTTTATTGTTTGGGCCTTGAATTTCTGCTGTAAAGTGCAGTTCAGTGAGTTGTTGATTTAAGATGTCGAAGACGAGAAGTTATAAAACTTTAACGTTGCCAGAGAAAATTGCTACGATTAAAGAAGCTGAAAAAGGAATAAAGAAAAAAATCTGAAATTGCCAAGGACTTTGGAATTCCTCCTAACACTTTATCAACTTACCTGAAAAATAAAGAAAAAAATCTTGCCCATGAAAATGACTTTTTTCAAAACAATAGACTTTTATTTTTGCTTTTTTGATAAATTATTTACGTAATAATGTTTGTTATTGTTTAAATGAAATGTATGTATTTTTTTTAAATTAAAAAATGTGAAAATATGAAATTCGATTTTTTACCCCTTTATTTTCAAAAACTTTTGTAATTCGAATTTTGGATAATTCTAACTTTTCTATCCGTCCCTAGGGGTTCGAATTACCCAAGTTCTACTGTATATATGTATATATATATATATATATATATATATATATATATATATATATTTATAAATATATATACATATATATGTATATATATATATATATATATATATATATATATATATATATATATATATCAATCACATTAAATGTCCGATAAGAAACACCCGTTATGGAAATATTACCTTGTAAATTAAGAGCTATATTTAAAAGCTTTATCGACTTGAGCTTTATAGATTTGGCATAACAGTTTTTCCGTCAGGCATTCATGAGTTTTACGAGTATGCCATATCCTGAGTCTGGTAAACACAAGTTCTTCTAACCAGGAAACTTGGATGAAATACCTGTTACATCCTCGTATCTCGATGCGAATCGAAATTGACCGTAAAGGTCATTGTCTTCCCGTTTTCCTGTGTTCACTTGAGCTCTATACTTAATGAATGGGTTGGTTGTAATAGTAAGAGCATTAATTCATGAACGGTTCATTTTTTCTACCTACAGGTATTCCTAATTGGCATTTTGCTCCTTCCTGGTTCAAGTCGATATGCCGTTATACTATTTTCCTGGTATATTAATGTGCTTCACAATAAGATTTCCTTCCTGTAAATTGAAACCGCTTCAAGATATTCACTTCACCTTGACAATTAATCCTTTGTTGAGAAATAGTTATTGACGTTTCAATCACTGACAATTTGATTTCACGCAATCAATATGAACTGTCAATCAGGATAATATATCCTTACAAGCTTCTACAACAGGAAATTCGAAAACCAAATAGTCCCTGAGAAGCCGTGTAACTAGTAGAATTCTTATAAAGTAATACTACTTTGTCCGATCATAATCAAAGTAATTTTCTTGAATTCATAAAAATAAAATGAATCATTATTTTTCAATTCTTTATATCAAAAGTTTTATATAGAATGATAAAGTATCAAAAAAAATAAAAAAATTCTAAAACAAAATGACGGCGAAGAGTTTGACGAATGGAAACACTCTTTTTTCACGGGCGATAGTCTGCAGGCGGTAATGTTTAATCTAGAACGAAAAACTAAAATTATTTCGAAAGAAGAGGGTTGAATCTAGTAAAGTACGTGGGATTTTTAGGAAATATTAAATTTTTTTCGAAAATGTTGAACAATTATTCATTTTCTATGAAAAAATCCGTCGATTTTTTTTCCTTCTCTTTCTTAACGTTGTTTAGCCTGCAATTTCAATGGATAAGGTTTTAATTCTCTGATTAGTGAATGTGGCGGTGCAAAACTAAAATAAATAATAAATTATTACCACTATGTACAGAATGAAATAAGACATTAACAGTAAAACACTTACTAACAGACTGCAGGAAACGTGAAAACATCAACATGCCACATGATATGTACGAACTTTTGACAGATGGTAGCCCACACATATCCATTATTTTACATTTTTTAAAACAGATAAACATGTACGAGCAAATTTAGAAAACCTTATTCTAATATGTTTCACCATTTATTAAATTTTATTTGTACAAAATAGACCGAAAAGATCGAATTTTAGTTTATTGAAAATAATTTATTAAATTTACCACCTTTTTGTTTGTAAATTTATAGCTGACGTTTTATGTTTTACACACACGTATATATATATATATATATATTCTTTTTGCCATTCTTTTTAATGTTTCAAAATTTGGATTTTTAGATCTTTTAATTTGTTTGCACCCTAGGTGTTTATAGAGCAAATCAAATAAATAAATAAAATAGTAAATTATTATGCAATTACTCTAAAATGTTCACAATTTATAAGTCACGCTTAGATTATTTGTTTTGTTTTGTTTTTTATACACTTCTTTTTTTTCGGTTAATTCTATTTCTAGTTTATAAATAGATGTATATGTAAGGTCATATAAATGTATAAGCGAATATAACTATTTGAAATATGTGTATATTATAATTCCAATAAAATATTCCGAAGAGCACAGCCATCTTCCTTGAAGAACTGGGACTGACAGCAGATCACCTGGCAGCTTTGGCCGAGTCCATATTAGTGGATACATTGGGCATAATCTCCAATCATATCTATAGTCACTGAGTGCTTATCATCCATTCACACTGTTTTCTTATATACTTTAGACTATATTTTCAGTTCTATCAATTCCTTCTCATCCATCACTATTCCCTTCTTTCGTCTTCTTTATTCTCTATTCCTTGTTTCGAACTCCTAACATCTTCAGCCTCCAAATTAACTTTATTTCCGAATGGATGATAAGCACGCTGTGTTTCCAGCAACCCAACGTACCTAATTTTATTTATATTTGTAAATAAAGTTTTCTCTCTCTCTCTCTGAATGTATTTGTAAAAATTATATAGAGCGAGTCGCTTTCGTAGGTGATGCTCAGCAATAAATAAATAATCAAAATGTCTTAACTATATTGGAAATACGGTTTGAGAACCAAAAATGTTTTAGTAGGGAATATTTTTTCATAAAATCAGCTGAAATAGTATACATGTACACGCTGTATCATGATCCTATTAGTTGGCATGACTTCCAAGTTTTTTGAAAAAAAAACTCCAAATCTATGCTAAAAAATTCTGGTTACACAAACTAAGACACTAAAAAGCCACAACCTCATCAAAATATTTTGTTTAGGGCCTTCTGCTGAAATTCAGGAACATAAATATGCTTTAGGTCCACCCAACGAACCTATGTAATGTATGTAACTGTATAACATATATTCTTCTTTTTTGTACATGGCCACCGCGAATGAGCGAACGCCAGCGGACACATTTTTGTAACGCTTCGGTCCACCCGACAAACCTATGTAATGTACTCTATAACATAACATACAGTCTTCTTTACATGGCCACTGCGCATGCGCAAACGCCACAGGGCGTGCGCGTACTCCAGCGGACACCTTTATGTGACAGGTACAGTTTTCATTTTCCCACAAGGCCTTTGCGCATGCGCGAACGCCAGCGGAAACTTTCTTGTAACGGGGTTTCCAGTTTAGTCACCGCTAAAGCATATTTATGCTAAAATTAAATTTTCCCGAATGTACAAACCTTCCCAGAGTCACCATACTTCTCTCAGTGCTAAATGCAGTGGATCAGTATGACGTTCAGATCTGCCAAACCAGTTGCATGCTCTCAAGAACCTCCGTCAAGTGAAAGCCTATTGTATGCGTATGCCAGTAGGTTATGAGGCATTGTGAATACAAATTAATTTTATTCCTCATAACAAATACAATATTGTGTAATAGCAAGTGTATTTCTATTCACTTTGTACTCGCATGAGATTTCGTGATAGCACAATTTACTCAATAATTTACGTTATCTTCAAAAATTTTGTTAAATTTCACAAGTACTATTTTTTTTTTTCTCATCTTGCAAAGAATTAAGGGTTGCGGTTTTTTTTTCGAAAAAAAAAAAAATCAAAGTCATTATTCCTGTCTTGGCTAGAAAAGGGTCGTAACCTGTAAATAATACGTCCGAAAAATCGTTTTTATGTTTACGGAAATGTTAAAATTTAAATACATTTTTACTGTGGTAAACCCGAATGTTTAATAGGGTCTTAATTATTAACATAACTCCTACGATCCTAATGTTGCTTATCTTTCAACAAAACTTTCTTTGAAACAACTCTAGGAATTGTGAGATTTACTGAGCCCCAATCTAAACTAAAATATAAATTAGCTCTTAGGGACGTAATTTTTGGTCCTTTTAACGAAATTAGTCAAATATAATTATGCAAATTATTAATTATTATACCTTACAGAACTCTTGACCGATGGTAGCCATTATTTGAAACAGATATTTAAACACTTACAGACTACGCAAATATATCAAAAAATTTAACGAACTTATGAAAATGTTTACTCTTTCATTTTGTTTATATATATATATATATATATATATATATATATATATATATATAAGTTCCTTATTTTTATTTATTTATTTAATTTTTATATTTTTGGCTTTTTATTTGCTACTTTTTCTGAAATTATATTTATTTCCTTTATGTTGTGATTATCTATTACAATTTATTTATTAATATTATCATTTTGTTCAAAGCTGACGTTTTCATATATATTGATAGTTTGCTAGTCGCCTCCGTTGCAAACCAGCAATAAACAAATAAAATAATAAAAATAATTATTATACAGGAAAGACCAATCTGCAACATTAGCTTGAACATTAAATACATACTAACTGATTGCAAAAAAACGCCACAGATTAAATCTATCGAACGAAATGGACGAACTCTTGACGGATGACATGTAACACAATAATAGCCAAAGGCCATAGCCAAGTTGAATACACCGGTTCCCCTAGATCACCGAAGTTAAGCAACGTCGGGCGTGGTCAGTACCTGAATGGGTGACCGACCATGTGCTGTTGGCATTAGAAAAGGGTGGCAACCTGTACATAGCCCGGCGCTAATGGCCAAGTTGTACATGCGCCGTAAAAAAAAATTAACACAATAATCTTCCACCTCAAACTTATTCAATTGCACTTAGAATATGCACATTCTGGAATTTATAAAAGCATTTATGTAATACACACAGTTTCTTAAACCTAAAATGTGAAAAACATTTCCATAGAACAATTGTTAGATATATGTATATGGTTATGTTTAAATATATATATTTACCTATTCTAAATTTTGGAATAATTTTCAGTATCTAAAATATTTAATAATCGTGATAAAGAAAAAAAAAAAAAAGAGTTCTTAACATCACTCAATTCTCTCAACTCCTAAAGGCCAAACCACATTCACAAAAAAAACTACAAGAAGCTTACACACGACTGTTAAAAATTTATTCATTAAGAAATAGAAAAAAACGTTCCTAAAGACCACCTGTGGTACACTAGTATAAAAATCAATAGTACTCCCCTTACGCATAGTCGGTTTGGTTTGGTGCCAGTAACACACACGTAAAACGTCTTCAAACATATCAAAACAAGTGTCCTTGCTTCGTAAGGAACAGCCAGATCCACAGAGAATTGGATGTTGGTTGATCCATTTTTCACACAGATAAGGAAATGCTAGTGGAAAATCAGACACTTCCAGCTTCCACCGTTTATCAACTGGAACAAATAAGAATGTCTCTAGTATAACACAAACTTTATCACGAAATTTTAAATCTATAAATTAATTTCACCTGATAAAATTGAGTATAATTAGTCTGTTGTTTAGGATGAAATAAAATTGATTTGTTGTATCAATATTTGAGCTTTTGTGGGTCCCAAAGTAAAAGTCTGTACCTCGAGAATGGTTTTAATGGCCTCTTTTTTCATAGTCAAATCGTTTATTTGCGATAATTTCTATGTTTTGCCTGTAAGCCACAATGTTGTCCAAATCGTCAAATTAACCCCAGAGTAAACCACAATTATTAGGGCGTTTTATTTCTTTTCTCTTCATTTCTCTTGTTTTCTCTTTTAGCCATCAAACCTGACCTTGTAGAGTTCCTCCGAAGTATTTTCGGTCAAATGAGAAGGAAGGACGGACTTTTCTGTGGCTTTTACCTCCTAGATAATTAAGGTTTCTCTCAAAAATTTAATTTAGACTGCGCAATTACAGTCTTTATTATATTAGTGCTTTGTACATAGTGTATGTAAGGCCAGCCTCAGTTGCATACTTATGTCAGGTGAAACCTCAACACGAATATGTCATGGCAACCAGGCTGCCCACAAAAACACGGCGAAGACAGAGAAGTTGGACGAAATCCAAAGAGGTTCTTGTATTTTATTGAGGGAAAGTTGAAGGAATCTGATTCTTGTACATACGTTACACTGGGTTAGTAGTCCTATGATCCAGTTGGATGACTTCCCATTTTGCTGATACCCATTAATGGCTAGGTGGGCCTGGAGACCCCCTTGCAATTGAGAATATATACTAGCATTCTCAATTGCAAATTATTTGTCAAAAAAAATTAGTTCAAATTGACTTACACAAATGCATTCTCAACCCTGATATTTAATGGGAAATAAGGCTTAAAGCACATTCGAATCATAATCTTCTTCTTCATCCAACGCCCGTCCTTGGCTGTTCAGCCATTCGACGCAAATCACAATGTTTATACAAACGATCATTATAATCAGTTTTTGCAATTTCTTTGCTTTGCCGTGAATATTATTATCGGCCTTTCTTGCCTGACCGAAGGAGCTTTTATAAACAGCTGTTGCACAATTTCAAATCGTTGTTGCCCAACAAACGCCCACGTTGCCCTTGAAAATAAAAAAAAGATATTCCCGGAACAGAGCGTAACTCACTACAAAACCTCAACCTACTTTCCAAACTATTGATATGTTTATGTTCAGTATTCGAAATGTTTGGTATATGGATTAATTAATTTTGCCAGCGATACACTAGTCGTTTAATTACTTTTCTGCTGTCTCCCGCCTAAAATCTATCAATATTTTCCTATTTTACAAAATTTCTTTCAACAAAAAAAGCTCAATTAGCACTTTCTTATTTATATTCTATTTCACGTATTTCCGACCAATTAATTAACACGTTCTCTGTCCCGAGAAGCATATGTGGCTCACGAAACGTAACATGGGAACTTTCACTACGCTCATGAACCACATGTAGCCATGTAGGTTAAGGGGTATATATATATATATATTGAAATATATTCACTGAACGAGCTAGGTCATGCACAGTTTTAAGCTTGGACTTGATTGGACAGTGTTAAAGTGTAGAAAAAGAGCGTGGAAAATGGGGGTTAATATGGTTTTCTGACAACATAGAAAACCTTTTTTTTTTTTTTTTTTTTTAGTAAAAATTCATTTGCACATGCCGGGTTGTTTTCGTGTTTCATAAAGGGGGCAGGAAACGTGTTAATTATAATTACTTATATATATATATATATATATATATATATATATATATATATATATATATATCAGAAAAATAGGACTTCTTTTTGTCTTTTGAACCACTTTATTATCTGACGGCCTTCATATTTTTCGGCCACCCCGCCATCTCCACAGGGGTCATTAATTTTTGAATAAATGATTATAGTTATTCAAATAAAATACTTATCTTTAATATACCTTGTAAGAGAAAGGACGAATTCCGTAATCCGGATGTTGGGAAATAGAAGTCAAAGTTCTGAAAGTGTTTCAGGAATGAAAAAGTAGCCAATTGAAATTCATTTTTTAAATTTTAATTCATACGAGTGATTTATCGGTAAAAAAGAATGCTAGAATGGGAGTTTCAGACCCAAGATTCGCCCTTGAAATCGGTCATTGAATTTTTCATAGATGATGGTGCTATTCACTATTAACTTCAAACTGTGAGAGAACTAAAGGCGAACCAGAGAAACAAGGTGAAGCGTCGTGTTACTTAATGTAAAGATAAATAATGTTAATATCTACTACGTATTTTTGGCAAAATATCTATAATTGCCGCTATAATTGCTTTTTAAAGGGAAATAATCTTGATCATGAAAAATAAGGAAAGTAAATAAAAACATATTATAAATTTACTGTAATAAATTGTACTTTTGGTGCATATAACGAATTATTTACTACATACTTTTATGTCAGCTCAATTTTCGCCCAAATTACGAATGTAATTTCCCATCAAAATCAATTTCGGGTCACTTCCGTTACAGTTTTGCGTCTCGTATCACGCATAATTCATTTTACATTTTCATGAAATGAAAGTAGTCACTTTAAACACAACAAATTTTATTATGGGCGCAACAGTAGATCCTCTACCATCCCCAGAGCGACGGTAGCATTTCTGGGATCATCGAATATTATGCCACTTCTGAGATCGCCGAATACTATGCCACTTCTGAGATCGTCGAATACAATGCCACTTCTGAGATCGTCGAATACTATGCCACTTCTGAGATCGTCGAATGCTATGCCACTTCTGAGATCGTCGAATACAATGCCACTTCTGAGATCGTCGAATACAATGCCACTTCTGGGATCGTCGAATGCTATGCCACTTCTGAGATCGTCGAGTACTATGCCACTTCTGAGATGGTTGAATACTATGCACATTTTGAGATGGTTGAATAATATGCCACTTCTGAGATGGTCGAATACTATGCCACTTCTGAGATCGTCGAATACTATGCCACTTCTGAGATCGTCGAATACTATGCCACTTCTGAGATCGTCGAATACTGTGCCACTTCTGAGATCGTCGAATGCTATGCCACTTCTGAGATCGTTGAATACTGTGCCACTTCTGAGATCGCCGAATACTATGCCACTTCTGAGATCGTTGATTACTATGCCACTTCTGAGATCGTTGAATACTATGCCACTTCTGAGATCGTTGAATACTATGCCACTTCTGAGATCGTCGAATACTATGCCACTTCTGAGATCGTCGAATACTACGCCACTTCTGAGATCGTCGAATACAATGCCACTTCTGAGATCGTCGAATGCTATGCCACTTCTGAGATCGTCGAATACTATGCCACTTCTGAGATCGTCGAGTACTATGCCACTTCTGAGATGGTTGAATACTATACACATTTTGAGATGGTCGAATACTATGCCACTTCTGAGATCGTCGAATACTATGCCACTTCTGAGATCGTCGAATACTATGCCATTTCTGAGATCGTCGAGTACTATGCCACTTCTGAGATGGTTAAATACTATGCACATTTTGAGATGGTCGAATACTATGCCACTTCTGAGATCGTCGGTTACTATGCCACTTCTGAGATCGTCGAATACTATGCCACTTCTGAGATCGTCGAATACTATGCCACTTCTGAGATCGTCGAGTACTATGCCACTTCTGAGATGGTTGAATACTGTGCACATTTTGAGGTGGTCGAATACTATTCCACTTCTGAGATCGTCGAATACTATGCCACTTCTGAGATCGTCGAATGCTATGCCACTTCTGAGATCGTCGAATGCAGTGCCACTTCTGAGATCGTCGAATACAATGCCACTTCTGGGATCGTCGAATGCTATGCCACTTCTGAGATCGTCGAGTACTATGCCACTTCTGAGATGGTTGAATACTATGCACATTTTGAGATGGTTGAATAATATGCCACTTCTGAGATGGTCGAATACTATGCCACTTCTGAGATCGTCGAATACTATGCCACTTCTGAGATCGTCGAATACTATGCCACTTCTGAGATCGTCGAATACTATGCTACTTCTGAGATCGTCGAATACTATGCCACTTCTGAGATCGTCGAATGCTATGCCACTTCTGAGATCGTTGAATACTGTGCCACTTCTGAGATCGCCGAATACTATGCCACTTCTGAGATCGTTGAATACTATGCCACTTCTGAGATCGTTGAATACTATGCCACTTCTGAGATCGTTGAATACTATGCCACTTCTGAGATCGTCGAATACTATGCCACTTCTGAGATCGTCGAATACTACGCCACTTCTGAGATCGTCGAATACAATGCCACTTCTGAGATCGTCGAATGCTATGCCACTTCTGAGATCGTCGAATACTATGCCACTTCTGAGATCGTCGAGTACTATGCCACTTCTGAGATGGTTGAATACTATACACATTTTGAGATGGTCGAATACTATGCCACTTCTGAGATCGTCGAATACTATGCCACTTCTGAGATCGTCGAATACTATGCCACTTCTGAGATCGTCGAATACTATGCCACTTCTGAGATCGTCGAATACTATGCCACTTCTGAGATCGTCGAGTACTATGCCACTTCTGAGATGGTTAAATACTATGCACATTTTGAGATGGTCGAATACTATGCCACTTCTGAGATCGTCTGTTACTATGCCACTTCTGAGATCGTCGAATACTATGCCACTTCTGAGATCGTCGAATACTATGCCACTTCTGAGATCGTCGAGTACTATGCCACTTCTGAGATGGTTGAATACTGTGCCACTTCTGAGATCGTCGAATACTATGCCACTTCTGAGATCGTCGAATACTATGCCACTTCTGAGATCGTCGAATACTATGCCACTTCTGAGATCGTCGAGTACTATGCCACTTCTGAGATGGTTAAATACTATGCACATTTTGAGGTGGTCGAATACTATTCCACTTCTGAGATCGTCGAATACTATGCCACTTCTGAGATCGTCGAATACTATGCCACTTCTGAGATCGTCGAATACTATGCCACTTCTGAGATCGTCGAGTACTATGCCACTTCTGAGATGGTTGAATACTGTGCCACTTCTGAGATCGTCGAATACTATGCCACTTCTGAGATCGTCGAATACTATGCCACTTCTGAGATTGTTGACCATTGAGAACGTCAGGGCTCAGTGTTAAAACTGCTTATTTATATCAAAATGAGTTTTTATTGCCAAACTTTCGGCTCTAATTTCAAGCCTTCATGAGGTCTGCCATAAGAAGCGTTAATCAGAATTTGATTGTTTAATTTCAAAGATAACATTGGTGATATTAAGTTAGATAAAAAATGAAATATCATTTTATCCTCAATTTTAAAAGTTCCTGAATTATTTACACGTAATTTAATAAACAGAGGAAACAAAAAACAAAAATCTGGCTAGACTAAGTTGTTCTAAATTTTATTAGCTTTCGTTTTAAAAACAACTTCCATTGAAATCCGTTAAGATTTGGAGACTGTAGCCTTTTTTGAAACACGAAACGTCGTTAGGCCCCACTGTGCGACAGTTTTCCTCTTCAATGTATAACTTACCATTCAATTTGGCTGAGGAAAAAGTTATGAATCTTCATAATATCGGGGTAATTAAATTGGGCTGCTTAGTTTCGGAGCATCTAAAAAGTCTTGGAAGAGGAAGAAGAGATTTTTATTTACAAATTGAATATACAATATGTACATTGAGTTTTACATGTTATTATATATTTTACATGTTATTTTGTTTATTGACTAACTAAATACACAATGAGTATTGTTGGAAGTTTGGGAAAAATTATACAAAAACCCAAGCAAAATTAAAGAAGAAAAGTCTTGCTATTTGCTTGAGTGCATTGCCAACGATTTCGTCAATAGAGTCTGACATTTGATGTTGGTCTTTCAATTTTTGGGCTCTTTAATTCGTCAAAATATGTTTCATTGTGAGTTGAACATTGCACTAGCTGCACATTGGATGTGGGTACCTCGGTAAACACAGATTTCTATGACCAATGCTTAACCGGGCTAACACCACTTCTTTTCTCTTGGTTTGCTGTAGTCCAAAGCTTACCGTGTATTCCTTACGGAGACTCGTGAGTGTACAAACAAATTATTTTTTTGGGAATTTATACAGCGTGTTGCCTTCTCTAGTAGCTCGCCGTGCCATGATGCCTATTTTATCGTTTTTGGCGAATCTTACAATTCCCAGGAATCTACGCCAATTTATCCGTTTATTTCTGTGTATGTAGCTTATAACATTTTTCTCATACATTTAATTAAGGGATTACCTACAGTAGAGCAGAGAATGTATCAGTAAATATACTAAAATTGGGCTTCGTGGATTATAAAAATTGGGTTTGTGTGAACGGAGTGTTGCTTATCAGATAAGAAGTTACCTTAAGAAGAAAAGTACTGAAGATATCACTTTTGGAAAGAACAGATGTATAATCATTAAACGTTGGCAATAAGATAACATGTATTATTGAACGTTAACAGTCCTATAAAAATTCGTCGAGTTCACTAACCGATTTCCATAACTATGGAAAGATCTGTAAAATGTTTCATGTAAATTCATAAATGAACCCAGGACAATGAAAATTTATTCTCCTATTATTGGACTATTTCCGACTTTGTTTTGTTATTTATTCATGAATGTTGGCACCGTAAAAGCAAGAGCTCATTCTTGATTCGCTAAGAACTTGCTTGAATTTTTACTTATGGTTTGCGTCGATAAAATATTGTATCAATTTGTATTTTATTTTTATTATATAAAAATTCGTTAATAAAATTAATAAATTCATGTATATTTTTTTTTAGTTTAGTACATTCCCACAATTTTCATTGATCCTACCTTGTATGTAGTATTTATGTATGTGTCTGTTGAAATGATAGCGGCCAAGAGATTGGTTTTGGTTTTTTGTCAAGAAACTTTATTTCGCATTCCCATGAGAAACGATTGGACGAGTTTGTAAACCATCAAAACCGTTACATCAATACGTAAGTTATTGTGGATGCGAACTATTAATATGCTCCTAATAGTCGACATTTTAGTTATTTTGCTACGAAAATCGGTTTCTTGGTAGAAAATTGTGGTGCAATGAACTAAAACGGTCTCTTAGGCGTTAGGGTTTACTCCAGAACCATATTGTCAATTCGGCCAAACCGGCCGATATTTGTACATCCTTGCAACGAAACCATCCCTAACCAATAAGGAACCTATGTTGCAAAAAAATCATGGGAAAAATTCGGAACGAAATATATAAAAAAAATACTAATTGTGCATGCAATGATGTTCATTCCAAATATAATATTATTTATTTAAACCATATATGTTATACCATATATGTTTTTACAGCCCTGAAGATGGCTTGTATAGCAAGCCGAAACGTTGGCGGCAATAAATATACATTTTAGCAAATAAAATGTATTTTATTGAATAAGAACACTGACCGAAACCCCGACGATCAACGCTTCCTACTTCCGAACGGTCGACCATATCTTCTCAATTATTTATTTAAATTTTAACGTCCACTAATATGTAATTAAGCTTTTTATGACGGGGAATCTGCAGGTTATTGCCCTTTTCAAGCCAGGATAGAATTGATGGATTGCCATTTTTACGAGCGAAAATTCATCAATCCTTGGGAGAATCTAACCCATGACCTCAGGCACGAAGAGCTCACGCCTCAGGAGCCAGGACCAACAGGCCTTCTTGCTAATAAACATGGTCAAGACTATTCATGTTTACTATTTATTTACGTTGGTTAATTTAAGCAAATTATTCAGAAATTATGTGTAAACTAACCATTTCGCTGATGAACAACAATAAGCGTACATATCTGAATTGAGTAATATCTTTGGATATTTTATCTTCTGAGGACATAATTGACCATCGGCCAGGGGCAAAATAAAACGCATTAAGCGAAAAACCTACCGCTGAATATGGTAACTGTTACACCAGTTATATATATTAATATAACTCGTTCGATAATTTGTTACCACTTTGTCCCTGAAGGTTAATCACTTAGTTTATATTTTGGGTCGATTTAAAAAAAAATGGGCAGACACCTAATCTAAAACAGGGTGCCTCTTAAAATATGAGACCACTAAATAAATCATAAATATGCTTATAGATATATAACTGTGTAGTATTTTGTATAAGGTCTGCTCATGATAGATGTTTATTTGGGTCAGGACCTTGGAGCGTCGTCATTAGACCTACCTCATAACGTGACCTCTTCTGAAGGGCTCATTTTTTAAAATGCCATTTTTATTACCGACTGCCTAAAATGGAGCCCTCAATTTTTGAGTGGTTACAATTACCTAAATGCCAGCCATAGAAATGGACTAGGACACATTTAATCGGAATGCCAACGCTAGAAGATTATCTTGTAGTTTTCATTGAGAAATATTCATTGTATCACCCTTGTCTTGATCATTGTTCTATATGGGGAGATGCCTTGAATGAAGGCAAGATGGTTTGTCAAGGTGGGATAAAGAGAGAAAGTAAATAGAGTTAATACTAGGCGTGCTTCCACTGCCCTCTTTTCCGTTTCAGGGTAGGGTATGCGGCCTTTCGGGGCGAACGGATTCCTGGATGCAGGACTCTGTGTGCATAGAAATCATGAGTGTATACAAAGAAACTCTTACTGGTTTAACTTAAGTTTACGGTCCTTAAAACCGATTACTTTCAAATTTTGCATTATAGCGTATTTTAATGCACTGAACACGAATCCGTTATAAAAAATTTTAAAAAAAATTAGCGATTTGGATTGACTAGAGATTTGATATCTTCTTGAGCGAGCGGAAACTTATAGCACGTCTGCCCTTACGCGACAGGTTATGACGGGTGAGGATGGCCTTAAAATTGACAATTATTTTTGAATAAACAGTTTATCAACATTTCAAATGAGATTTCTTTGTTTCCCAAAGTTAGATGTCTGCGCAAGCGCATGTTTACAGATACTCTGTTTTAACGGATTCGTGTCTTGTGCAGCAAAATACCTTATAGTTAAAAATGTTAAAAGTAATCGTTTGTGAGGACCCTAAACTTCAGTTTTACCCACTTAAGTAAAAAATCCGTCTAGCAGGTGCCTTATAATTAAGCACATTCCTCAGAAAGGTGGACACTGCAAACAGCATTCCTGAATAATTTGTTTAAAATAACCTATAAATAAATAAATATAAAAAATACATGAATAGTTTTGCTCTTTTATATTTGAAATATACAGCAGAAGCCGGATACAGCTCCCATATTAAGCGCTCTGGTGGTATAAGTAACAACCAATGTCCGAGCCGGTAGGGCGGCTTCATTTGCTTTGAACATCATACAGAGTAAATCACAACTTCTTCTGAACCGATTTAGGACTAAGCAGTATTTTTTCTTTCTCGGTTTCCTCTTTATTTTTTCAATAACAAAATAAAAAGACTATCAAAATCCGTAGCAAAAATATGTATTTATGGCAGAATATGGATTTCTGTCAAAATATCAAAAATAAAAACCTGTTTAAAATCACTTAAAACTTGCAGAATTCCATCGAAAATACCGATTTAAGAATCAGAAAAAAATATGTAAATACAATAACATCCGTTCCCTAATGATAACATTTATTTATTTTTGCTTATAACTTTTTCTTCTCTACCATCCTCTCAATGTCAAGAAATACATTATCACTATTTCTATAAACGTTTTTCTCATTTTGTCTCCTCGCTTTTTATTTATTTAACACAGGAGCACCATAACGAAGGCCAAGCACATCATAAAATTTTACAATAAATTAAAATCATAACTGACTATCACATAAATTTATTTTATTCTGTTTACGACCAATTGTCATAATTTATTTACGCCTCTTCCTTTCACCACTCGCAAGGAATAACCAAGGGTCACTCTATGAAGTAAAATAGGATATGATTTATTGGGCAAAAATCGTAGCAATTACCTTATTGCGTTCCTAGGCTTGTAAATACATTTATTTATACGTTTCCCGGCGCAGGAAAACGAATAAAACAATTTTCAAGGCGACATCTGTAACCGTTTTTTATGGTGCTCCGCTTTCTTATCTCATATATAAATATTTTAACAAATTGACTGAAATTCAGGTCTAAATGCCTTATTTTAAATAAGGCATGGGTGAGATTAGTGAGTGATTCTTATTCTTGACACTGTCTTGAGAATACGTTTTTCATGCTGAGGTAGTAGATTTTATCCCTCATAATTTGCTATCTTTATTTTGTTTTCTTTTATGAATTATTTTAAGACCTATTTAATCATATCCCGAATTCTTTGGAAGCTATTGAGGTTGCAGTCATGAAAGTATTTTTGACAAATTTCTTTAAATCCTCACCTATCCGACCTACAAATACCGAAAATCATAGTTTTTTTTAAAGCCGAAACTTGGTTTTTAGATTTCCTCTAACAAACAGTTGGACTTGTTTGTTGACCGGTACATCTGAATGTGAAGAAGGGGTTTATTCCGGACTCAAATAACTAATCTTCCAAGACCGATGAAACAGATTTTTGTTTGTTTCAACGAATTTCTGTGGATGTCACTGGCTTCGTCTTTCTGAAAAGATTATGAAGTTGGAAATAAATTGAATCAAAATTTATATTTGAATCTACTGTTCATTAAAAATTCAAACATACATTCTAAAAATAATATAGTTTATTTCGTATTTTCATTGTTCTGACAAATGTGTTCAGTAATGCATCTCCTGCGTGACGGACATTTTTTAAATTTTTGAGTATTAGTATTACTGATAAGCTGTTATATTCAGCAGCCATTTAGTACAGTTTCTTTATAGCTCTATCTTCTTTTTGCGCCAGTAATTCGTAACGGTTCGCATGATTGAAATGTTCCTAATAATTGGATATTATAGAAACAATGGCGGAAGCAAACCTCGTCCTTCCATCGTAGGTTACCCTTTCAGTATTAAACCTCCTCCTTATACTGTAATTGCGAATAAACGGCTCCAAAGTGCTCATTTTATAATGATGCTTAATTATAGTACTCCCCAATTATAATTAATGTTGTTGTTTTTTTTTTTTTCAATTCCAAAGGTTGGTGTAGCCATTAATGCTCTGGAAGGACTGGTATTCGTTAAAAAGAATTAATAGAAAATTATTGTGTTTATTCCAAATAAGAAGAAGATAACATGCATAGTACACTGAGAACATTAAATTATTAATCTTAACTTTTATCTAGCAGATAATCATTAATTTTGAGATAAAAATAACAAGGTTCTGGGATCCCAGAACCCTAATCCTGATCCTCCTCAGGTCTATCCAATCCGTCAACGTCATTTATGGTTTATCCAACATCTCTTCTTCCTCAGATCTATCCAATCCCTTCAGGTCCTTATTCGGTTTATCCAATCCCTATTCTTCCAACTTAGGTCTTTCCAATCCTTCCACATCCTTCTTAGATTTATCCATTCTCTATTCGTTTTACTCAGATCCGTCCAATCCCTCCACGTCCTTCTTAGATTTATCCATTCCCTATTCGTTTTACTCAGATCTATCCTATCCCTTCACGTCCTTCTTAGATTTATCCATTCCCTATTAGTTTTACTCAGATCTGTCCAATCCCTCCACGTGCGTCTGAGGTTTATCCATTCCCTATTCGTTTTACTCAGATGCGTCCAATCCCTCCACGTCCTTCTCAGGTTTATCCATTCCCTATTCGTTTTACTCAGATGCGTCCAATCCCTCCACGTCCTTCTCAGGTTTATCCATTCCCTATTCGTTTTACTCAGACCCGTCCACGTCCTTCTGATCCATTCCCTATTCTTGACTAGAAAAAATTGGAGGTCAACAATGGAAGCTAATGACCTCAGCAACGACGCACCAAAAAACAATGGACGAAAAAGTGATGATTTATATGTATATATATATATATATATATATATATATATATGTGTGTGTGTGTGTGTGTGTGTGTGTGTGTGTGTGTGTGTGTGTCAATAAAAATTTGAACCGCCGTTCTTTTCGTGATCTAATTATTTTAGTCGTTACTTCCAGATTGCTTTTTCGAGTCGACGTCAAAAGCGTGATTCATTCGTCTTTATTGAAGGACGGGCGAAAATGTTAATAGTCAAATGAACCAACAAAGCGACATATTTCGAAAGTTGTAACAATTGAAATCCGTGCAATTATGTTCTGACCTCCACCAATTGAATTACAATGTTTCCTTTGTTTTGTTTGAGAGTGGTTCAGTGATTACCTTCTCTGTTCGATTTTTACAAATTTAGACTTACTGCAATTTATCCCTGATTGTAGGCGCAACAATTTTGACTCGCAATGCCGCTGCTACCTACCAATCAACAAACATTGACCTCCACGCCAACCGCATTCTTGACCCCTCAAATATGTTGTATGCAATCTCCGTGTGGAGTCTGGGAAGTTGTGAGTCCGGGTGTTGAAATCGGGCTTCCCGGAGAGAAATCGTCTCGGATTCACTTCCAGACGAATGATTTAAAATATCACATCTCTGAAAAGATCTTGTATTTTTATTTATATATTTCACTGAATATTCTAGTTATAATTATTCGTGTAATTATTAATTCGTTATTCGAACTACAATTACTAAAAATCAAATAAATGTAATACTAAGCAATTAAAATACTGCATTCTATATATATATATATATATATAATATTATATTATATTTTGGATATAGTAGGCTTTAGTGTTAAGACAGAGGGTTAGAGTAATATCCTCATAGGATACTGTCACTTCCCGGTTTTGGTACCTTATATCTTCATTCTCTTTCAGATTTTTTTTTATCTAAGTGCACGGTTCCGGTCTACGCACACTTTATGTATATTACACGAAGTATTAGAGCCAATTTTTACCCTCTCGTAACTTTGAACCAGTTAAAGATAAATTTGTTATATTTTAAACAGGTATTATACTACTAGATCTGAGTAAAATTGGAAAGTTTCATAATTCTACACTAAACCGTTTCTGACATTCAGGCATTGGAAATTCGGAATTTATACTGCTCACTCATTCATCAAAATTATTAGGCACTTCCCCAAACGATAGAGACTTGACGGCAACGATCGAAAAATCCTGAACAGTTGTGTTTGACACCACTCCCAGACGGGGGTGCTTGTTTTGTACTTGTTGTTGCTTCGGAAACCCATCATTCCTTCCGAAACCCAGCTTGTGAGGTATCAAATGAATCGTGTCCGTAAAGAGAACATATGTTTGATGTTTTAAGAAACATTTAGACGCGTCTTAACATTATTATGTTATTATTTTAATAAGTGTCTGACAAGGACACGAGGGCATTTCCAAATAATGTCTGACCAGAAGGCATTATAAAGTTATAAAAAAAAAAAAAATTACTGACACGATAGAAAGTAGATAGCAACATAGTTCACTTCCCCGCGTCATCCTCCTTAAGCCAAAATTCACTTAGAAAAAGTATTGATATCCCCCAAAAAAACTAACGTTGAAAAAAGTTCCAAGGCCCTCCCAAAAACAGTTTGCCTATGGAAGTTATGATATAGTATTGGGAGTAGTTTTAGGCCATTAATACCTTGTAAATAACCTAACTATACCCTCTCATTTATTTGTGAAATTCCAACTTGGCCAGTTTTTTTTAACTTACATACGGCCTTGGCCGCTTTGAGGAGTTCATACGAATCTTCAAATTCCAGACATTTTATAATAAATCCGATCTTTATAGTGGCCATCATTTAAGGAAAACTGGCCAATTTCGAATTGCACAAATACGTGAGAGGGTATAGGTTGTTGGCAAGGTATTGAGAGCCTAAAACTTGTCCCAATACTATGATATCATAACTTTCATAGGCAAACTGTAACTTGGCCTCTTATTTTCTACGTTAGTTTTAGTGGGGGCTATATTTTTTACGAACGATCAAAACGTACCAATAAATTCTTCTATTCCTTTGCTTACGACACTAGGGATATGAACGGTTCTGCCCTAAGATGAAACAGTTCTCGTCGGACTTTGCCTTGTTTTATTTACAGTTATATATTTCCCTGCAGAAAATCAATGTTTACACTATCAATAACATGAGAAACGCAATAAAAACACTACAGAACTTCTTGCAAGAAGAGAGACGTACCTGAAGCTGTATAGGAAGGAGACGGTGTAACCGAGAGGGAAAGGGACGTTACGTAGGCAAGCCTCCTTTCTACGTAGGCATTACGTATCCAGTAATGACCTTGTGATATTATGCAACCCCTACCATCTACTGGGGTAACTGGACCTAACTCTGTGTCAGTCGTCCGTTTGTATCTTCCTTGTTATACTATCTTCGCGTTTTTAGCTCTTCTCGAGTTTTTGTCAAGGATCATAGGATTACCTAAAGCGGAAGTTCTCTGACTCCCTTTCTCATATTGATATTTATTTTATTATACCAAGGAGGCCCGGTGTCCGTGCGTGCCTAAGGTCAGGGAGGAGACTCTTCTTACTCGAAGGAACTGCGTCATCTTAGCTGATTTCATTCGTTTTCCAATGCCAAGAAGCCTATAAAACGAGTACTTTCAAGCATATGAAGTAAGCGTTACGATTTTTTCTCGCGAACTTCGCTCCAAAAAAACATGTTCCGGTGGACGGATTCTGCTGGTTACGAACATGACCTTTCAAAATGGACGAAAGATTTCTGATTTAAATTTCGTCAAAATCGGACCATTATTCACTGAGATAGAGAGCGAACAGACAATTACATATATATTTATATACAAATTTGAACCACCGTTATTTTTGTTCTCTAGGGGTTCTGAAACGTAAACTTTTCTATTCGGCACTGCCGGATTGCGCCATGAGATCAACCTTATAAGCAGGGTTCCTCCCTATGAAGGGAGGGAGGAACCTCGCTTAAAGAAAAGGAGTCATCCCTATCCTGAATACAAAAGGGTGGTAACTTATAGTCAGGCCGTCCTAAAATTCTAAGTTAATTATAAATGGACGTTAAAATGTTTGTAATAATTATATTGCCTAAATACTTCTGTTATTCAATCATTGCATTATCCGCAATATTCGGGATTAACGCATTTCACTGTTGCTATAAACATTTCGTCAAAATAACCAAAACGTTCGACACGCAGGAACAGCGTCACTTAGCGAGTTTTCGCTTTTATGCCTAGTGACATTTGTACGGGAATAGAAGCCTCATTATTGGTTTGTTTTCATCTTTCGTGAAAATTTCGATTTTTCTCACCTTCAATCAGGAGTGAATTGAAAGAAAACAATTTTTTTTTTAGATATCGTATATATATATATATATATATATATATATATATATATATATATATATCCTGCGGTATATTCGTGACCTGAAGATATATTTCTGACATGACGATTTCTCATCGTCACCTCTAGGCCGCCTCATAAGTTCGACGACATAAGCAGGTTTCCTCCAAAAGAGGAAGCAAACGCGCTAACAACTTCTATGGAGAATGAGTTAAGATGGAAATCTTTCAGGTACTTCTGAATAATGCTAGAAAGTTTCCAATCAATGTAAAATTACAGGGAATAGGTTGGTTATAGGTCAGGTCATCTGGAAAATGGCCCTACGCTATTAGAGTATCTAGTTATTTCCTAGATATTCCACAACATACGCCAACACAACACGCATTCTTTTCCGCGCAAGACATATATATATACATATATATATATATATATATATATATATATATATATATATATGTGTGTGTGTGTTCGCTCTCAGTCGGAAAAATGATGAAGTCCAATTTTAATCAAATTTTGTACAAAAAGGTAAAAGGTCTAGTTTGTTAACCAGCAGAATCTATCTACTGGAACATGGTTTAGGGGGCGAAATAAAACCAACTTCAAGGTGATATCTGTAACCATTTTAGAAAAAAGTGGTTACATATAGTTTTCAAATTTATTTTCGGTTTGGTTAGTTAGGATCGTTGGATCAAATTAAAATATTTTCTACATTTTGGAAATTCATTGAAATCATGAAGACCCCATTTTTAGTAACCGATGCCGGATATGGGACAGAAACTAAACGGATCCAGCTCACGTGCCAGTTCCTAACAGCATGCTCTCGTCGCCCAGATTCACCACCTGTCCAAGCTTACTCGAAGAATATTTTTCTAGGGGGTGTGTCCAAGGAACAACACGACATGCTGACTTGATTGCATTCACTAAATTTGGTGGAACGGTATATATATATATATATATATATATATATATTATTATTCTTGTGGATGACCCAAAATATTTCTTAATGCGTTTCGTTCTTTTCCTTGTGCCACACCACTTTATTTTTTTTTTCTGCCCTACATGTTTCGTGCTTAATTCAATCGCACCTCATCAGGGGCACTTCTTGCTAAGAAGTCCTCTCGTCTCCTCATGTACCTTCTACGGAGGCAGGGGTAATACTGTAATACTGCAGTATTACCCCTGCCTCCGTAGAAGGTACATGAGGAGACGAGAGGTCTTCTTAGCAAGAAGTGCCCCTGATGAGGTGCGATTGAATTAAGCACGAAACATGTAGGGCAGAAAAAAATAAAAATAAAGTGGTGTGGCACAAGGAAGTACTACTTTTTCCCGACCCTAAGCCTAAAAGAACGAAACGCATTAAGAATATATATATATATATATATATATATATATATATATATATATATATCCTCGATCCCTTGTGGTTGTTTAAAACGACACCTAAGGCTGCACCTACATTGGACCCGTATTTCTCCCGAAACGATCCGATACGATTTCGTTGGATCGACAGCGGCCGACGTGAGTGCCTACATTGGTCTCGACCCGATCCGATCCGATTTAGTCACAGCTCGTCAGTAATGACCTCGTAGTGAAGTGAAAATGATGGATTAAGTTAAGAAATACCACCTAATAAACATAGAAACCTTCGATTAGGTTGAATGTTGGAGGTAAGAGAAGTATTTTTATTCATATTTTAAAATTATTTATAGGAAAGGTACCTGAATGGGTGACCGGCAACGTGCTGTTGGCATTATAAAAGGGTGGCAACCTATAGATAGCCCGGCGCTAATGGCCAAGTTGTAGATGCGCCGTAAAAAAAAAAGAAAGGTAACTAGAAGGTTATAAGCATTGGAAGGTTATAGACGTTGGATGGTTATAAACAACTTTCCACGAAATTTCATAAACAAGGGAAACAAAAAGCAAAAATGTGAATTGGCTAAGTTGTTCTAAAAAAAAAAAAAAAAAAAAAAAAAAAATGCATTGAAATCGATTAAGATTTAGAACCTGTAGACCTTTTTGAAACACAATATGTGGGTTGGTGCCATTTTGCTTCGTCCGTCCGAAATAGGTCTTGAAACAAACATGTTTGAATGGCCAAGAATCGGTGGCCATCTGATTGCATCGAGACCAATGTAGGCACCTCCATCCAGATGCATGTGTTTGTTTTTCTTCCGACAGTCGGTGGCTATTGGATCGGATCGGAACGGGTCCAGTTTAGGTGCCCCCTAAGATGCTGTAGAAGAAGATGTCCAAAAGCGAAAATACATTTCGAAATTTACGGCTTACTTTCAGCAGACATTCCAAAATTTATTTGGAAAGAGAAGATATATTGTTAAGGGAGTGTGGTTTCGATCAAGAGTTTAGCCGTAAATAACTAATACATCAAACATGTTTTGCCACTTTTGTACAAAATACAGTCAAGACTACTTGACGGGAGCTACGGGATACGCAGTATATGGTCGAATGCACAACAGCAACTGAATGGGCAATGAATTAAGCAGTCGAGAGCATGTCAGGAACTGATTAGGCATCGCTCAACGCAGTGTAGCAGGCGACGGCAACCAACAGACTACGATAATATAGCATTGCCGAACAAAGCAGTACGCACGCGCTGCATTCAGCCCGTGTGTGGGAAGGCCGAGCACCCCTCCGGCCACGCCCCTTCTGGTTATTTTGTTTCCGGGCGGACTACAGTTTATTATGAGTGAGCGTAAGACACTGAATAAATGTCAGTTAATCAGTGTTGTTGTCCCAGCCCCATTTGCCAGATTCCGACATAATGCTAACCTGGGCCACTCGCGAACACAAGTGAAAACCCAAGCAGTGAGGTATCCACCCCACTTACACCGGGGAAGGTGGCACTACTGCAACAAGAGGAAACATTCCACAGCCACTTTCCTACTATCTACAGACCACCTGACAGTACTGTCTGATTCCACAGCCACTTTCCTACTATCTACAGACCACCTGACAGTACTCTCTGATTCCACAGCCACTTTCCTACTATCTACAGACCACCTGACAGTGCTGTCTGATTCCACAGCCACTTTCCTACTATCTACAGACCACCTGACAGTACTGTCTGATTCCACAGCCACTTTCCTACTATCTACAGACCACCTGACAGTACTGTCTGATTCCATATTTCTTCACTCAATAGTTATAATATTAACTCACATTTACGGCCACTGAGTGCTTATTACCCAATCATACTATTTCATTCTATTATTTAACTATAATTTCAATTAAATTCCTTTTCCTTGATAATCTATGGTATTCTTTACCATATATTCCTTTTTTTTTAACCCTTCAGTGGCTGTGAGTCCCAGAGTTCACTTTGTTCACTATGCACATCTTTAACTTGCAACATCTAATTCTGTTAAGAAAATGTATCTGAAGTAATCCTAGATTTAAATGTTATTGTTTTAGAAGTATTTTGACCTTGAATATGGCTTGAGGTCTCTTAGAGGAAGTGCCATCACTGGATTTGCATTTTTGTATTGGATCTATTGATGACCTAAAGTATAATTTGTGTGTATGTGTGTGTTTAACGGCATATCAACAATTTGGTTATTAACCACGTGATATCTACAGCCAATATAATCAGGAAGTCTTATTTATTTTATTTATCGAAGTTAAGTTCCTATTACTTAAAACCAGAGGACTCTATTATAAAAAAAATCTTCCGAATTTTGCTGATTTCCATTATACCTATTATTTTTCCCATAATGCTAGTACCATTGATTCTTCGTCACAAAAAAGTAAGAGCACATTGGGTTCTTAAAGCAGGAAAAGTTGATTTCGAAGTAACTATTTCGCCACTACGAATGAATGACACAACCACTTCCTCCACATAGCATGCCAAGATTTTCGCGTAAATTATTTAGTCGACGGATGTATAAAAAAAAAAGACAATTTGTACCGAATTATTGGTTAAAAACATTTATTGTCTGTTTCCTCTTTAGCTGTCGGCACAAAAATGTGTTTTCTGATTAGAAAGGTCAATGTCGTTAACCAGCTCAATTCGTTCTCCGGGTCATTTTTTTGGGGTGAAATTCACCCCATTGTGGTTACATTTGGAGTAAAGGAAGCATTAGAAAAATAAAATTTTATTAACGGATATGAGCATTTCTGGGATATGAGTATATTTTCTAAATTATTTATGAAATTGTTGGGAAATCGTGCTAAGTGGATTTTCTATAACAACGATTCTCAAGTCATTTTCCATGGGACTATCTTAGGCGCATAAATAAGTGCTTAAATCTTGGAAAGTGCTGATTTATTGCTTTAAGCGGTTTTTGTGTCTGTTTTCCTATAATTTCTTTGCTTATTGATTTTGTACTTATGTTAGCAGACAAATGATAAGAGATAATTATTTAGCGACAACAACAGAATTTATATTGAATTACCTGCCGTTTGGCGCCTCCAGCCCACGCAGATCAATGCACCCCAGTATTGGCTGGATTTTGTTTACGTGTGATGTCCCCGGATTAACTCTTCCAGAGAGATAGCTGCTCCTACCCCAAGGAGACTAAAGACATTCAATGTTCTTGGGATCATGCGCAGTGACGACATTGATATCTCATATTCGAGAAGTCAGTGAACAAATTTAATTTTTAGTCAAAATTCCATCATAAATATTGTAATATAGTGAAACAAGAAATTAATCTATATATATATATATATATATATATATATATATATATATATATATATATATATAAAAATCATGTGTCTGTCTGTTTGTATGTTTGTTCCTTATACAAATCCACACCGTTTGACCGATTTGGACCAAACTTGGATCACTGGTAGGTCTTGATCGTGGAAGTCTCGTAGGCTTAGTCAAACCCGTCTATCAGCTGTCTGTCTGTATGTTTGTTCCTTATACAAATCACACCCTTCGCCCGATTTTAACCAAACTTGGCACGCAGGTAGGTCCTGATTCGGGGAGATTCATAGGCTCGGTTAAAATCGTCTATGACTCACAGTTCGGTGGTCACGGGTTGAATGAACCCAAATAGTTACAGATTTGCGTTATTAGATTTTAATATTACTTATTTGGTTTCTAATTTATTTTTGATTTTATATTTGCAGAACGTAGGTGTAGCATGACACGCCGGGTAACAGCTAGTGTATTATAAATGAACCTTATATATATATATATACAGGGTGTCCTTTTTAGATGGCCCGGCTGAATTTCTCTTGAACGGATAACGTTATAATAAAACAAAAAATACGTATTTCATAATTTTTAGTCTAGTTTAGGATTTTGACCTTTTTTTAGAAAACAAAAATTTCGGGGTACCCCAAACCCTATACAACTTTGAAATTTCAAATGGGATCCTATACTTTCCAATACATCATTTTAAAGTATTTTTTACACCGAAATCAATGGTGCAATCAGATTTCAATTTGGTCAATTAATAACAAAGTTATGGCATAAAGGTCGAAAAAAGGACAATACATTTTGTTAACTGTTTTTAATACTCAAAAAATTCCATCGTACCTGCAGAGGTTGGCGGACCTACATCTCATGTTCAAACTGCCTGCCTTCTTTGAAGATCCAAAGATTCGCTCTTCTTAGCCACTCTTCGTTGGTGCTCAGTGCGATGGACTGAGGAGAGACCAATCGACAAGCATTTTCCACTCTTTGGTGCAGTTCTTCAACTGATGTTGCAGGATTATGATTAGCATAAGCGATATGTTTCAAATGTCCCCACAAAAAAAAAGTCTAACGGAGTTAGATCGGGCGACCGAGGAGGCCAACTGATGGGGCCGTGAGGTCCTATACACTGGTCCCGGTAGTGCCGATTTAAGTAATGTCTCACTTGCAGAGAATTGTGTGCGGGACACCCATCAGGCTGCAGTATCATTCTTTGACGATGCTGCAGAGGTACGTCTTCTAGTAAAGCCCGCAATTGTTCTCTCAAGAAATTTAGAAACTGAGCTCCATTTAAATTATTTCGGTAGAAATAAGGACCAATTAATTTAAATCCGAGAAGTCCGCACCAAACGTTGATACTGTGAACCACCTGGTGATGACAAGCATAGGAGATTCTGGGATTTTCCTGTGCCCACGTTCGAAAAATCCAACGATTTAACATACCGTTAGTGGTGAATTTTGATTCGTCAGTCCATAGGATATAATAAAGCATGTTTTCATCAACTACCAATCTCGACCTTTGTGCAAGGAACGTTAGACACCTGTCGTAATGAGTGTCCCAGAGCCCCTGGACAAGATGAGAGCGATAAGGCTTGAAATTATAAGTCCGTAGTACATCTCTAATTTTGATCTTTGAAAAACCTAAAACCCTTCCGGTATTTTGGAGAAAAGAATTTGGATTTTCCATAACATTCAATAAAATATCCAGTTCCTCGTCGACATTGCGCAGCCGATATCTTGGTCGATCAGCAAGTGATCCAAATCTCCTCATATTGAGAGCAACACGAACAAATGTTTTGTGGCTCACTTGAGGACGAGCGGGAAATTTCTGGGAGTACAACACAGCTGCACAACGAGCGATACCACCACTTTCAATAAAAGAATGGTACATATCAACTTTTTCCTCACGGGAAATCTGCACTCTTCGGTTCATTTTGACTAACTGATTAATTCTGAATGTAGGCAAGTAGGCATTGTTGTAATAGTTATCTATTTCCAGGAATTAAAGTTCGCTTACTTAAGACCATTTGGATAAACAACATCAGTAAATGTAAACAGCTCTACCTTCACCGAACATAAAGGGGCTTATTCTGTTTCTTCTCTGCATCTTAAAAAGAAACATTTATTAAGAATTACACCTAATAAGTTAATTATTTATTTAAAAATTATTTCCCATGTAACAAAAGATATGCAAAGCAGTTTAAAGTAATTAGTACCGAAACAATCAAAATGTATTTTGTTTCGAACTTTGTGCCATAACTTTGTTATTAATTGACCGAATTGAAATCTGATTGAACTATTGATTTCGGTGTAAAAAATCCTTTAAAATGATGTATTGGAAAGTATAGAATCCCATTTGAAATTTCAAAGTTGTATAGGGTTTGGGGTACCCCAAAATTTTTGTTTTCTAAAAAAAGGTCAACATCCTAAACTAGACTAAAAATTATGAAATACGTATTTTTTTGTTTTATTATAACGTTATCCGTTCAAGAGAAATTCAGCCGGGCTATCTAAAAAGGACACCCTGTACATATATATACCTGAACACGCGTTGTTAAGTCCTCCTACTCTTCTTAAGAATTGATAGTTTATAAGTGAAAACAAAACATAACAAGTAAAATGAGAAACAATTTTATGTTGTAATAAGAGATAATTAATTAGCGAAAAATACATAATTTATATTGAATTACCTGCCGTATGGCGCCTCCAGCCCACGCAGATCAATGTACCCCAGTATTGGCTGGATTTTGTTTACGTGTGATGTCCCCGGATTAACTCTTCCAGAGAGATAGCAGCTCCTACCCCAAGGAGACTAAAGACATTCAATGTTCTTGGGATCATGCGCAGTGACGACATTGATATCTCATATTCGAGAAGTCAGCGAACAAATTTAATTTTTAGTCAAAATTCTATCATTAATATTGTAATATAGTGAAACAAGAAATTAATCTCTATAATATATATATATATATATATATATATATATATATATATATATATATATATATATATATATATATATATAAATCACGTGTCTGTCTGTTTGTCCGTTTGTATGTTTGTTTCTTATACAAATCCACACCGTTTGACTGATTTGGACCAAACTTTTAGTCGTTAACCGTTTAGTTTTTAACCGTTTGTTAGTTACGTTTTTCGAGCAGAAGTTGAGGAGACCAGTAGTGTAAGTTTCATGTGCATTTTAGTACACGAAATTGCATTTTTTTTAAGAAGTCATAGGTGTAGGTGCTTACATTTTTTTTTTTTTTTTTTTTAAGTATTAGCTATGTATATGACACTAAAGATAATAACCCGATACAATAATATAACAGCTGTTCCTGCTAGTCGGACTTGTATATCCCGCTTAGAATGGATGCTTCGTGTAGCCTACTCTCGTCGGGTTCTCAGATCATAAGCTTTACATAAGCCCCATTCATACCTCCACGCTCAGCTGTAGGGAACACGTAACACTAAAAGCCCTCACTTCCGAGTCATACCTGAGTCACATTCACATTTTGGTATTTCCTCTTGATATTCGCTTACAGAAATAGCATACAAATTATTTCTAGCTCTATTTTGTACTAATTCTAGAAATAGAAATAGTATATTAGTCTGACTCGCAGGAACTGCGTTATCTTAACGTATTTCCATAATGGTCTCATCCCTAGTGCCCCTAGTATTAGTATTGGTATAGTATAAGAAAGCATTGTTAGTGTTAGTTTGTACTAAAGTTGATGTCACTTATCAAATATAGCATAACCGCTAGTATACAGTCACAACAAAAAAATTAATAAAAAACATTAAATTAATTAAAAATGATAAAAAAATAATGTATATCTATATTCTATAAATCTATATATATATATATATATATATATATATATATATATATATATATATCACGTGCCTCTCAGTTTGTTCCTTTTACAAATCGGTCCCCTTGATACAGGAAATCTTTTAAGCTAGGTCAAAATCGTCAAATTTCAAAATTTGGCCAAAAGGTCAAAAGTTTTGTTGAAGAAAAATTGGCTAGACTAAACCATTCAGATTCTGACGGCCTTTTTGAATCGACAGCCTGTCACTTTGGTAAAAAACACACTTTTTGCTTTCTTTGACCGGATAACTCTTTAACGATGAACCCCCCAAAAAAAATGCCGGTTATAGGGTTGTAGAGCACTACATTCTCTTCAAGAATATATATTACTTTACTATTTTATGGATTTTCCTTTAAAAGTTAAAACAATTTCAGTGTGGAGTTTTCATATGTTCACCTCCTAACCAGCCCAAACAAAGTTAAGAAGTCAAAAATTTTGTTCCAAAAATTTCCATCTATAACTGTTCGTTGACTGGACTGATAGTAATCTTTCGAACTGCTCCCTTCCATTTAACTCAATTTTCCTTACGTTTTCTACAGCCTTAACCTCAGATTGAATATCTTTAGTTTACAGGAATGTCACACATGTGGAACATTTTTCAACTGAATCCATCTTCTATGAGTCTTAAAAATGGTGAAATAGGTTTCCCTACGTTAGAAAATCTGTAAAACGTGTATCTACAAGCCTATTAACGCAAAGATATAATTGCCACGATTTTGTTTGTGCAAAATTGTCCTAAAAAACTATGTCCCGTAGAAGGATTCTGCTGGTTAATGAACTTGACCATTCATATCCGAAATATTATTTTTGTTACAAATTTTTTCAATTTGGAAAGATTTCTTTTAATTTCAACTTTGTGTAATATAATATAGCAATTACCTTTTATTTAATAATTCTATTGATTTGCAGATATGGCTTGCTGGGGCCCAGCGGATGCGGGAAGACTACCCTTCTGAGCTGCATTGTCGGTAGGAAGCTTCTAGATGCTGGTGAAATAAGGTTGGGGATTCGATTAAAGAGTGAAATCGGTTACATGCCTCAGGTAAATACTCAATTAGTTTTCTTGTGATGTATTTATACCAAAGAATTATTTAGAATGTTTTTGAGTTAATTTTGTCAGTTATCAAAATTATTGGACTTGTGACAAAAGTAAAGTTCTTGATTATTACATTATGCTGTGCTCATGGTGATTTATATTTTTTTGTTAGCGCGGTTCCTCCCTCCTCCATAGGGAGGAACCCCGCTTATAAGGTTGATACAATGAAACAATCCGGAAGTGCCGACTAGAAAATTTTGCGTTTCAGAACCCCTAGAAACCAAAAATAACGGTGGTTCAAATTTGTATATATATATATATATATATATGTATATATTTATATATATATATATATATATATATATGTATATATTTATATATATATATATATATATATATATATATATATATATATATGTTTTGTTTTAAGTTTCTTCGCTGGGGTTGATATGATTGATTTGTGAGACGGCTTCTCTCTCCAGCGGTGTTCTTCCTCTCCTTTGCGCAATATTTCGTCGGGTTCATCTCCGACTTCTTCGGGCTGCTATCTGTCGTCCTCGGTGGTTCCCTCATTCCCTTGACAACCACCGAGGACGACAGATAGCAGCCCGAAGAAGTCGGAGATGAACCCGACGAAATATTGCGCAAAGGAGAGGAAGAACACCGCTGGAGAGAGAAGCCGTCTCACAAATCAATCATATATATAT
Organism: Gonocerus acuteangulatus; assembly: GCA_946811695.1. Lineage (NCBI taxonomy): Eukaryota > Metazoa > Arthropoda > Insecta > Hemiptera > Coreidae > Gonocerus > Gonocerus acuteangulatus. The sequence continues at coordinate 29,763,964 of OX328129.1, read as the reverse complement.
ATATATATATATATATTTGTCTGTTCGCTCTCTAAATAGAAGACGAATGGTCCGATTTTGATGAAATTTGGTACAAAAATCTGTCGTCCAATTTGAAAGGTCAAGTTCGTTAACCAGCAAAATCCGCCCACTGGAAGATGGCGTTTGGGGCGAAATTCGCGCAAAAAAAATCGTAACGCTTACGTTTTTGAGTTCATAAGCTTGTAAGTACTCTTTTTATAGGCTTCTTGGGCAAGGAAAACGAATGAAACCATTTTCAAGGCGATAGCTTTAACCGTTTTCGAGAAAATTGGAAAAATAGTTTTTGAATACCGTTTTTGGTTTGGGTACTTAGAATCACGGGATTCAGTTGAAACATTATCTGCATGTTCTACTTTCATTAAAACTAATATGTTGAAAGTTATGTTACGTTTGGAGTTAAGGAAGGGTTAGAATAAAATATTTAATGAACAGACATGAAAAGTTTTGGGAACTTCGTATACTTTCATTAATATCTTGAACACGGTTGGGAAATCGTGGTAAGTGGATAGAAACTATTTGAAAGCTTAATAAATTCTCTACAAAAATGATTCTAAAACTATTTTTGATTAGGTTATGTCAATCGGAGAAATAAGTGCTTAAAACTTCAAATACGTCTGTTTTGTTCTTATGAACGGGTTTTTGTCGTTCTTTTTGTAATTTTTGTCTCTTTCCCTTGGTTTTTTATTGCTTTTTATTTTTTTAATTTCTTATGTTGTATTTGTAAGGAAAATGTATGTGTGTGTAAAACAGGATAGGTAAAATGAGACCTATTTTCTGTTGTCAGAAATAATGAAAAGTTTTGGGAACTTCGTATAATTTCTTAATATCTCGAAAACGGTTGAAAATCTTGGGAAGCGAAAGGTTACCATTCGAAAGCTTACTAAATGGTCTACAAGAAAGGTTCTAAAGAAAGTTTTGAATAAGCGATGTCAATCGGAGAAATAAGTGCTTAAAATTTGAAGTAATTGATTTCGTTTATTCGAACAATTCTTTTTGTCTGTTTTTATTCCTATTTTTACATTGCTTATAGTTGGATAATGTATTTGACAATAAAATAGATTAATTAAAATAAGAAAAACAATTCATTGTTAGAAATATATCAGGCTGTACCGTATGAAATGTCAGTTTTGGATTTGCCGATTTCCTTCAAATGTCTTGAAACTGTCGAGGCTCCTAATCCGAGTTCTTTGGCATATTCCCTATTGTTTGCAATTGCTTATAGTAGTCAAATGTATTTGCCAATAAAACAGGATACGTATAATTAGAATATTTTATTTTTGCGGTATCTTGGGGTTCTCAGATCCCTTATGAATATCTATTAGGCCCCCTTCGTATTTTTTCCTTAATATCTCGAAAAGGGTTAGGAGATCGTGGCAATTGAAATGTAACAGTTCGAAAGCTTACTAAATTCTCTACAAAAAATGTTTTACAGAAATGTTTGATGGGGTCGTCACATTAGGAGAAATAAGTGCTTAAAACTTAGTTAGTTTCCTTTATTTAAACGGATCTATTTATGTGTTTCCCGAAGTTTTTTTTTCACTGCTCGTTATTTTTGTACTTGCTTATAGTAGTCTAATGTATTTTTCATTAAATAGGATATGTATAATTAAAAGCATTATTTTGTTTGTTAGAATTCGAAGATGCCGTATGAATATCTAGATTACAGTACTGGTTTTGATTTCGTATTTTAGAATTGTTCTTGGTATTCCCTATTTTCATGTATTACCCTTAGTTCTTTATTGCTAGTAGTTTTTTTTTTTTTTTTTTTATTGATTATAGAATATAAATCTATTTGGCAATAAAATAGGATACGTAAAATTAGAAACAATATTTCGGGTATTTCTGAGCGAAATGCCTTGTAAGATTGTCTACCACCACGAACGGCGTTTTTCCTCTATTTACCTCACATTTTAATTGGTTGCTGTTTTTAGCTTGTTTCCTGCTTCACTTCACAGATAGGAAACACGCTTCTGACGTCGACCCAATGACGTAATCCGAAGTGCCTAATAAATGATTTAACGTTTTAGAACAGGTAGATATCGAAAATAGCTGTTTTTAAATTAGAATCTATTGTTGAGTAATTATATGAATCTTTATACGGCTTTATTAGCCGTATTATTCTATATAGGCTTTATAAGGCAGGAGATACTACTTAATCTTGAAGACTTGTTCTTAGTCCTTCTTTATCAACTAGATAGGCTTTATTAGACATATTATTCTTCATAGGCTTTATTAGACAGGGAATTCTGATAAAATGTCGTGTTGTCGCAGCAAATTGTAATTACGATTTATCTAAGGTCAGGTAACATTAGCGAGTCTACATTGTTAAGATCACCGACAGCGAAGGTAGACAATTGCTATGATTTAGTCTACATATGTATATTAATTCCTAAATGTAGAAAATAAACTTTACAACGGTTAGATACTATGAACGAATAGACAGTCGGTTCAGTCCCAAACAAACAGAGGGTTTACTAGAAATTTACCTGCTAGGAGTTAATCCTCAAGAGAAGTAACCCTTGTAGGGTAATATAACCCAGGTATCTGCCGACACAAATACAAAGCCTTGCAAGAGTAGGTAGAGCAACTTTAAGATTTCGTTCACTAAAATTTCTTAAACTGACCTAGATTCAGACATAACATAACATAAATTATATTGTAAATATTGATAAAGATTAATTAGTTGTCAACATATACATATTTAGTTATGAGACAATCCATAAATTAGCGATCAAAAGTTGCAGGTGATTCCGTATTAGATATTTATTAAATATTCATAAAGACTATTTGGTTGTAAACCGATTCATCAATAAGCAATCAATATTTTTAAACACTGGATATATACTAACCAATTATAACGACTGTTTAGTTATGAACCGATTCATAAATTAGCGATTAAAAAACACAGGTTTATTGACTAAATATTGATAAAAGTATTTAAATAGAAGAAAAAAAGATTTCCTCAAGACTTGCTCTTGTTCAATTTGTATTTACTCTATTGACTTTATTAGGCATATTCTTCTATATAGGCTTCATTAGGCAGTGATATCTACTCAATTTTGGGAACTTGTTCTTGATCCTTCTGTATCCACTAGATTGGCTTTATTTGGCATATTATTCTATATAGGCTTTATTAGGGAGTGGTATCTACTCAATTTTGAGAACTTGTTCTTGATCCTTCTGTATTCACTAGATTGGCTTTATTAGGCATATTATTCTATATAGGCGTTATTAGGGAGTGGTATCTACTCAATTTTGAGAACTTGTTCTTGATCCTTCTGTATCCACTAGATTGGCTTTATTTGGCATATTATTCTATATAGGCTTTATTAGGGAGTGGTATCTACTCAATTTTGAGAACTTGTTCTGGATCCTTCTGTATCCACTAGATTGGCTCGCTGGGAAAATTCCTCGCTGCACCCTGGATGTCGGAACTAATGACCTAGATGTAAATGCGCGGTTAAAAAAAAAAAAATAAAAAAAAAAAATAAAAAAAATAAATAAATAAATAATATTGTATATATGTGTACATAATTTAACTAATTAAGAATATCCATACGTATTTGTTTTTATGTATTCTAAGTGAACTTGGGCACTGTGTGCGCCTCCTCGTGGCAGAATACGGGCAACTGATTGGTGGCTCTCGAGGCGGACCTGACATTCAGGTCTCCGGTTGGGGAGAAGGAATTGAGTAAGGTTTGATTGTTTTAATAGCCAAACCTTGTTCAGTTCTGTGGCAATCAGGCTAAGCACCTTAAATTCCAGGCAAGTTAGACGTAAAGAGATAATTTTAGCGCGGTTCCTCCCTCTCTCCATATGGAGGACCCCGCCCTCCAAATGGAGGCCTCATGACGCAATCCAGAAGTCCCGACAAAAAAGTTTGCGTTTAAGAACCCCTGAGAGACCGAAAATAACGGTGTTTCAAATTGGTATATATATATATATATATATATATATATATATATATATATATATATATATATGTGTGTGTGTGTGTGTGTGTGTGTGTGTGTGTGTGTGTGTGTGTGTGTGTGTGTGTGTGTGTGTGTGTGTGTGTGTGTGTTTGATCGCTCTCTGGACACCCTTAAAAAGTTTTGGGTACTTTGTATATTTTCCTTAATTTTATTTTTTTATTTTTTAAAATTATTTTCCTTATATCTCGAAAACGGTTTGAAATCTTCATAAGCGGATCCTTACCATTCGAAAGCTTACTAAATGCTAATAATTCTGAAGCAATTATCGATTCATCGGAGAAATGAGTGCTTAAAAAAATAGTTTTTGAATACCGTTTTTGGTTTGGGTACTTAGAATCATGGGATTCAGTTGAAACATTTTCTGCATGTTCTACTTTCATTAAAACTAATATGTTGAAATTTTTGTTACGTTTAATATTTTATGTATAATGTATTTGACAATAAAACTGGTTAAGTAAAATAACAAAAACAATTTATTGTTAGAAATATAGATTTCCAAGATTCATAGACCTTGCCACTAGCGGGTCCGTTTCTAGTGTAGCCGACCCTTCCAGGTAAGATTGTAAATCATGACCTCTCAAGACTTTACTACTCACAGGAATGGCATTAGTGACCTTAAGGGTTGACACGCCATTATAATAATTAATTAAAAAAAAAGACTGGTAGAACCAAAATAATAACTGCTTCTATTTTAATCTTTCAAAATTAGACTAGGGATATGAACGGAACCGCGCTAAGATGATGCAGTTCCTGCGAGACGGACTTTTAATACTTTCTCTCCTCCAAGCATAAGTAAACATGAACTGTTTGCAGTAATGCGGTGAAGGCCTCTGCTCCTTACACAAGAGGGTTGATGTGTCCAGATTTTTTGAAATTGGGAGATTGCATGGTGAGGCACATGATGCCCGAATTGGTCTGGGAGTCCACAACTTGAAAGAGGGTTCACAGGACAAATAAGACGGTTGAAAGTTGATCCTGGAGGCCCAGACTCATTGACGAGTTTTTTTGCTATATAATTAGTTTTCTTTTCCTAACATAAACAAAATGTATACATCCTAGTTTTTATTTAATCCGATACTTTTTCAATCAAAACCCTTGTTCTACCCAGTTTTGTCGAATTATTTCGATATCGTACGTATACAAAAATCATCTAAATCTATTTAAATGCAAAATATTTAACGTAGCGATCCAGGTTTCATAACAAATGAAAAAGCCAATCAGGTCACCCAGTTTCATAATTTTATATTTAAATAATTTTAAACAATATTTTGGCTATATGCCATCATCAGGAAATCTCTGTCTCTGTTAAAACGTAGCGATGTTTTGCAAGTGAATTTCATTAGAATTACAGGATTCTTTTTGGTTGATTTTATTAGTTAAAGTAATTGACATTTTATGTTCATTCACCCATAATTTAGTCAAAACAATATGTGCCAGTTACAAATTACCATAACCATACCTATGAGGAAGTACCATATTTGTTATACTCATCAAGACAAAATTTGAGAACTAGGGTTTCTCTTCCAGTCCATAGCCAGAAATGCATTTTGATTCTTGTCTAGGAATACATGTTGGTTATTATTCAAAAAATACTGTTGGCTCTTGTCCAAAAAAATACTTGTTGATTCAAGTCCTAGAAAACAGATTTAGGAAAATATATATTTATCATTGCCCAGCAAAATTTTATCTTGACTTGTGTCCAGGAAAATACATAATGACTCTTGTACAAGAAAAAAAGTATCAATTCTTGTCCACAAAATTATACCTTGGCTCTTGTACAGGGAATGCAGGTATATTAACTCGCCCTGGAAAATACATATTGACTCTTATACAAGAAATACTTATTAATTCTTGTACATAAAATTATATCTTGGCTCTTGTATAGGAAAATTCATGTTTATTCTTGTTGGGGAAAGTATACGTTGATTCTTGTCAGAGAAAATACTTATTGAGAATATAGATAGTTGAGGAGTGGTAGTCAGAATCATTGAAGTATTAGGCGTGAAATGCATAGTTATTTTCAGTGAATAGTACAATAGAACAATACCTGAATTCACATATCTTTAAAGGCCCATAAAAAAAATATGACATGGCAAGATGTAAACTCAATTCGAGATTACAAAGTATGATTATCTTTAATGATTATATTAAAAAAAAAAAAATCAGTCCCGTAACAGGCCACAAGGGCCCTGAGGAACAGATACTATAGAGATATCTGATTCATGACCATACGGCACAGTGGGGAGACAGTGTGGTCAATACTATGTTCCGACCGTCTGATTTTCCCCTTACAGCTTCGACTGCTAGGGTCATTAGCACCAACCTACCTATTAATAAATTAATTAAAGGCTGGGTTGACCTAGGGACAGTCAGTGAGGCCGAATTCAACCCATGAATGAAGACACTAGAAGAAAAAATCTAATCCAGTGCTCTACCACTGAGCTAACCTCGCCCCCAACTAATGATGATATTATTTCATACAAATCTTAATGTGATATAACTTTTCAGGACTTAGCACTCTACCAAGACTTCACAATTAATGAGGTTTTCCAGTTTTATGGAAAGCTTTTTGACCTTTCATCGGGAGAAATTGAGAAGCGAGATAAGGAGCTTAGTCATTTACTGGAACTACCTTCTTCGAGGAGGTTTATTAAAACACTCAGGTGGGTTTATATTTCTGTATTATTTTTTAAAGTTAATAATTTAGTTATTTAATTAATTTTTTGTTTTTGTTTTTTTTTTGTTTGAAATATCCATATCACCGGAGAAGTTTAGTTGTGAAAAATTGAACTGGGTTCTCATTTTCTGTATCTATTCATAAAACAAGGACCTCTCTTTGATTTTAATTCTATTTTTCATGTGCTATGTGGCCCAAGATGTTATCTTTCTCAAATGAACTCTCTTCTAAAAGAGAGTTCATTATGCTTAATGTTCGCATCTTAGACATATTATATAATTGTTGTGCTAATAAAACAAGCAGAATGAATTTATAGCACATATGAATTGAAAGGTAAGCAAAAAAAAAAATGTGTGTATCAGTGGGGACCCTTTAGTAGAGCATGTCGACAAATCTTTGTGAATTTGAAACTAAGTAATTAAAAGTTTGACGGTGAAAATATAAAACTGATTGTAAAGAACGTATTTGATTAAATCAGTAAGGCACTGGAAATGAAAAATAATAAGAAATCAGAAGAATATATTGCTGATAAATCTAATACACCTAACATTGAAGTCAATGTGTCAAATAATGGCAAACAGACAGTAATTCATGAAATTTATTTTAAAGACAATTTATCAGCACAAATAGTGAGTTGATTATTTGTTTGGACGGTTCAGTTATATGCATTGTATAAAATTGAATCAATCCTTTAATAATGACATGGTGAAACTTTTATAACAAAAAAAAAATGTTTATATATCTGTATACATATCTCTCGAGTGCTTTGAATTTCTCCCAATGCTACAAATAGGGTTCTTATGCGATTCTGTTGGAGCGATCTTATTCGGAGAAATTCGTACTCAAATAAAGTTATTTTATTAATTAGGATTCTGATAGTCTCCTCTTGTGGCGCCTAAGATCTTGCTTCGCTATGAGTGTCATTTTACATGTGTTTACATTTTTCACGAAAGATTAAGACAAAACATTAAATGAGATTAAGACAAAACATTATTCTAACTTTTCAAAATGTTACTAGGGATATGAACAAAACTGCGCTAATATAACGCAGTTCCTGTGAGCTGGAAATTTTAAACTGTTTCAATGCAAAACAAAGCCTTTGGATGACAAAATATCATCAAATTAATGCTACAAATATTGTTACTTATGGACAAAGAATAATAAATGTAGCTTTCTTTTATCATGTGATATCAAGATATAAAACAAAGTCAGTGTTTTCTATAAGAGCACTTCGTAAACACATTGACTGCCTCAGTATTATGCAGGATTCCAATTTTGAGTGAGTTGGTGTCGCACATATGTTGAGAGCAAGAATTTGTTTCTTAGGTTATAACTCAACAAAAATACAAATTTGTGGACCTGGTAGTACTACAAACTGCAAGATCCCTCATATTTGACAGGCAATATGTTCTTGTATATTGATTAGATTGAGCATTTTAGGTCATGTTATGCATAAGTTCACAATACAAGTTTTAGAGAGATTTTTTAAAAATTTACATAATATATTTGTGAATTGATGTTTATTAATAATTTTTCAAATCCCTTTTGTTTAAAGTAACTTAATTACTTCTAAGATAATTATTAATTGAATTTGTTTTAGCGGAGGCCAGCAAAGGCGGGTTTCCTTTGCTGTTGCACTTCTACACAATCCAAAGCTACTTATATTAGATGAGCCAACTGTTGGAGTGGATCCTGTTTTATGCCAAAAGTAAATAATTTGTTACATTGTTTTGTTATAAATAATTTTCTTTCTTTTTTTTCTCAGTTTTATCGTTTTTCTAAAAATTTGTTTTCTGTCCTTCTTTTTCTCCTTGGTATCAGTATTTGGCAGTATCTGGTTAAAATTGCTGCAGCAGATAAAAAAACTATAATTATTACAACTCACTACATAGAAGAAGCTAGGCAATCAAATACTGTAAGTTTTTGTAGCTTTATTTACATTTAAGTTGTTTTAAATAAGGCACATCTATTTTATAAATAAATACAAACAAATTTCCCTTCTTCTAAAGAGAAAGTAGTGCTGTAAAAAAATAAATAAATCCATTAGATGTTGGGGTTTGGTCCAGAAAAAAAATTTAATAATCGAGTTAGCAGTTCACTGTAAATATAAAAAAAGCAAAAGTATTCATGCTTATTTTGAAAATATATGTAGGCTATTTTAAGAAAATGATTGAAGAATGTGAGCTATATTATTTTCCTCTCTGAGGAATATGCTTTGTAATTATTGAAAAAAAAAAAAAAAAAGAAAAAAAGGCAACTGCCCTCTATAGTTTGTTCAGATAGATGGAAAAATTCAATTTCACATGCGCGAACAACATGATACATGAAACATTATGAAAACTGATTAAGTCCCATTCAAAACTAAGGAAGGCTTAGAGAGGTCGGACTAAGGAAATAGTGTCTAATATTTATCAATACTTAGCCAAGAGCTAAGACTAAAAACGTTTAAAACCTCTGAGTGATAAGTTTATAACCGAGACTATTTTTACCACCAAATTCTTGCACAGCGAATGTAGGCCCTTTTCCCTCCAACTAAACCATCTATTTATCACAGGATTCAATTGTTTTTAGGCTTAGCTTTGGCCATGTATTGATACATACTAAACACTATCTCCCTTGCCTGACCTTTCAAAGCCTTCCGTGGTTCTAAACTATATACATAATCTGTTTTTATTGATTTTTAAGTAAAGTAAGCGTGTTGCTCATTGAAATGGAAATGCAAATGGTGGAACCGTCGGGAATATTTCCCTCAGAATTTCGCACAATCGGGATTAGAACTATTCCCTCTAACTCAATGGGCTATAGTGGGAATTGAGTTCTACAACCCTTGGTAGTCAGAGTTAACACCTTTACATTTACAGCCATCAGGACTCCTTGTTGTGTTTAATCCCTACTTTATTTATTTAAATAATTGTTGTAATTATTCTGTTATAATTGCTTTATATATGTTTTAAATAAATTAAATGATATCTTTATTGTTTTTTTGACTGGAGATTGGATTAATGAGGAAAGGAGTCTTACTATCTGAATCCTCTCCGTCTGAGTTGATCTCTAGTCATGGTTGTTCCAATTTGGAAGAGGCTTTTCTCCTACTGAGTAAAAAACAAACGAATGATTCAATACAAGGGAACTGGAATGTGGTATGTACGCTCAATTTATGATATTTACGCTCTGCTATTAAATCAATATCTATTTATTTGACAAAATTTGTTAGGCAGTGACACCTTATCCCTCTGCCAAAGCTGAGTCACCTAAGCACCCATTTCAAGACCTAGACCAATTTCAGATGAGCAGGTTTGTTGCTCAGTTGTGGAAAAATCTTTTGTGGACGCAGAGAAATATTGGGTAAGTTCTTTAAATCCTTTTCTAATTATTTTAAATAATCTAAAGGTAATGTTTTCATACCTTCTGGTTGTGACCGTCATCACTGGCATCGAATGATGTACTGTAGGTAAGACCTTTGGCTTTTTGCCAAAAACATGTCATTCTCAGGCAACTTTTGAAGTAACACTGAGTCTAGTTTGTAGTGTCAATTTATTTATTACTTAGGTTAGGTAAGTTGTTATAATTTGTAAGGCCATTGTATTTTGCAGGATTGAGCACGGAATCCCGGGTACCTTAGTCTGGTCACATTTCTCCTCACGAACTTGGAAAAGGAAGGGCGAATCTAGAAAATTAACTTATTTATTTATTTATTTTTTCTGAGCCAGAAAGATGTAAGTAACACAACGCTTCATCTTGTATCTCTGGTTTGCCTTTAGTTCTCTCACAGTTTGAAGTTAAAGTGAATAGCACCATCATCTATGAAAAATTCATTGTTTGTTTTTAAGAGTGAACCCCGGGTCAGAAACTTCCCGACTAGAATTTTGCTACCCATAAATCACTCGTATAAATTAAACTTAAAATATTTAATTTCAATAGCATACTTTTTCAATCAGGCTCATGAATCAGCTATCCTGAAGCCCTTTCAGAACTTTGACTTCGATTTCCCGTGATTCACCCTTTCTCTTCCAAGGTCCTGATATTATTTTTATAGTTTAGAAAATGTAATAAAAGAATATTTGATGAACAATCTATCTTATTAATTTTATGATTTATTTCCAGGATTCTACTGTTTATATTGCTACTTCCTGCCATTCAGTCTTTCCTTTTTTGCTCAACTTTTGGGAAAGACCCAGAAAATTTGCAAGTAGGTTTAGTTTCTGACGAATTATCAGCAGCTAGTCAATTGTGTGATAAACTTGTAAATAATGTTACCTATAGCCCTCTCTTAGAATGCAACGTACCAACGTCATTTACTTGTCAGTTCTGGAAGCAGCTTACTGAAAGGATTAATGTAGTAAGTAAATATCTGTAAATTAATTCTGTCGAGTATTCTGAATTTATTCTTTGTCCGAAGATAAAATTTTAGAATTAATTCATTTCCAGGCATTCTATGACGACCTCTTAGAAGCAAAAGCTGCCGTGTCGAGAAATGAAATTTGGGGTGTTATGCACGTTACTCAAAATTTCACCCAAGCTGTAGAACAGAGATTGAGCGATGGGATTCATGCGAAGGATTTTGTAGTAGACCAAAGTGCGATATCTGTATGGTTAGACATGTCAAGTAAGAGAAAACAGTTTATTCCCCTTCTACACATTTCGAAAGCTCAATTTGCTAAATTATGCCTGTTCACAAATTAAATTTGCTCACTGATACCGGTAAGACATAAAATAATTTACTAAAATAGAGATTGTCGGGGTTGAGTCATAATAGTTAAATAAGTTTTTATTATTATTACTCTGTGAAACTTCAAATCTTACTCTCCTCGTACACCTTGAAAATCAAGCTAATTGCTGACACTAAGAAAAATTCATTTCTTTTAAAAAAGGTATTTTTATTTAACTATTATCTTTGATCTTAGCAGTTTCCATGGTCAACCATCTCTTGATGATTAAAATAATTTAAGCTATGATAAGTAATACGGAAAGTATTAATTGAATTTTATATACTTAATCATTTTTTTTTCCACAAATTTTGCTCGCAAGCAACAATCTCATCTAGTGATACAGTAATGAGTGGCACAGCAATCTTCTTTGGCTTATTCAGAAACCTTCCTTTCTGGATACTCACAGAACCACTCTGGAATAATATCTGAACAAATCAACAAACGTTTGAGTCTTCCTGATTGAAACCAGTCACTAACTATAGCCTGATCAGATAGGCAGAAAAGCTTGATCTGCAAACCCAAAATTCTGAGACAAATATTCAATTTAGCTGATAAATTAAAATCCCTTTTTGGTCTGTAGTATAGCCTGTTCAGATAGATGGGTAAGTTCAATTCAATATGTGTGCAATTTTGAGAGAAATATACCAGACATTCTGCAGGCTTCCACAGAGTTTCTTCTGAGAATGAAGATAGTTTTTCGCCCGGGTCTTATTTATACCTGGTCAGGGTCGTAGGCGGCCTTTCCAGATCTTTGTCTAGTCATATACATATTTATGTGGGAAGAAATACATTGGACAAGCTGGAAGACCAATACTAAAACAATCCCAGAAAAAATTATATCAGCAGATGCAGAACACATCCAGAAAACTTTAAGTGACATGGATCTTGGAAGTTTACGAGAAATAAATATACATATGACTTTAATGCATTTTAATTATTCTTATTAGTACTTAATAACTGATTCTGTGGTTATACACCATATATTTCATGTTTGTTTATTGTTTTCTCATTTAAACAAATAAATATGTTTTCTATTTCAAGGAACGTTTGTCATCTCACTTTCCACAGCTTCAAAAATGAAAAATGTATTAATTTTTGTCTAATATCATAAGTTGATTATGATTATATATTCAAATAATTCTTTTTTTTTCTTTGTAAATAATACTATTTTTTTCATTTAGATTACATAATATCATCATTAGTAAAAAGAAAAATTGTAACAGGCCTTGTAGAGTTCATTAAGGATATTTTGCAGACTTGTGGAATCCCTAGAGAAGTGGGGAGTATTCCAATAAGGGTGAGTGGTCTTAGTGTTTGATAACAAAATATTTGTTTGGATTTTTATTAATAAAAATGTTTACTTCATAATGGTTGTAGCTAAATGATGCAGTATTTGGAACCAATGAACCGGTTTTTGCTCATAGTAGTGCGGCAGCATTTATATGCTCGTAAGTAAGAATATTAATATAATTTATTTATTTAAAGGCATTACAACCTCAGTTATTAATCAAATTTAGGATGCATTCCCTAATATTAAAATTGAAGCTTGCAAGACAATTTTGGATCTTATAGATTCACACCCCATCAATTTCATTTGTTAAAATTTTGAGGTTTAATTATTCAATTAAGAGACAAATTTTGCTCCACTGTATAGAAATAAATTTCCTGTTCAAATGAGACCGTTGTGAATCTAGGGTATGATTAATGCAAGACATTGTATGTTAAATAATAAAAGAAAATAGTAAATTTTGGTATTTTGTACACCTATAATATTGCTAAAGTGGGTAATGTCTCAGCTTCATCTGTGGGTAAAACCCCGACATTATCTGCATTTATGTTATAAAATACAAATAATAACAGATTTCATTAATTTCCTTGGCAAATAACTAATTTTTGTTACAGGTTTTTATTTTACTTTACAATGGTTTTTACAAGTGGTTCAATAAAAATGGAAACAATAGCTGGTCTTCTCGAAAGAAGTATGGTTGCTGGTAAGAATCTTCAGGATACATTTTGCAGACCTATTTTTGTAGATATCTCTCTGAGTTTCTGAAATTCGTAAAGGGGGAAATATGCTCTGCTCTTTTAAGTTATTTCTCTACTTTGATTCTTAAAATTATATCATTCATTAACACATTCAATGCTGCCACTATCTTGGCTCACTTTGGGCTACCGTTGCGACTGATTTTAGTTTACTTTTCATCTGAATGATTTTCTTTTTTTTTATTGTTTATTACATTTTAGGAATAATAATAATAATAAAATGCATCATAATTTGCATAAAAACATGAACAGTTGCTCTGAAATCTAAATGGAGAACAACTTTGTCTTCTCACTCCTTTTTAGAACACTTTAAGGGCGAGAGAGAATTCCAAGCAGGTAGTTACTAGTGGGCCCGAGCTACATACGGTGCTCACCGTCTCTAGGAAGAGGTGAGGAGAGCACCAGGTGGTGCCCCCAGTCCAGCTTTAAGGACTTGATGAGCACCATACAGTGCTTGCCGTATTGAATGTGTTAATAAAATACTGTTTTATTATTATTGTACAGACTCTACATCTGGCTTCATTGACAAAAATGAAAATACAACAACATATTCTTAAAATGCTTAAGGTATTTAACTAAAAAAATTAAATATCCTATTTTAAAAAAGTTAAATTTCTTAAATACCTTACAAAAATTATATTAATTTTTCTGACTCCTTATTAAGCATAGAATATCTGCAATTAAATTACATTTCATTCTTCTAAGCTGCAATTTGTCTTGCTTCTTGCCACCTTTTGCCGGCCCAGGCCAGGTTCTTTTCTCAAGATTTCGCCACTGTAAAGGATATTTTTTCATGAATCAATAGTTGTAGACCCATTTCTTTTTTCTTATTTTGTCATTTGATAACTTCAAATGCTAACTGATTGCCAGGATTCTTCGAAAACATTCTCACAAAGTTTTATAGCGGTTACCTTCCAAGTTTCTCTCCCACAGAGCAGGGCTGACATTATGTTGATGTGCAGCCTTAGTAATAAGACTGTAGTTCGTTACTAACTAAGTATTACAGCCTTAGTTTTGTTTTCTTGGAGAGTCTCTTGTTCTTCCCGTATAAGGTTTATGGTTTAGCAAGGCTGATCCAGGCTCTAACATCTGGCAATGTAAACCTTCTTTAGTGACTTTATTTCATAAGTAGATAATTGATATGATTTGTTCTACATTTTTCCCCTCGGAATCAGTAAGCCTCAAAATCGCTCATTTGATCTTCCATAGATTACTTTGAATTTATTTCTTCACCTGTTCATCAATGTCGTTACATTCAATACTAGTCAAACATGAATGCTGAATTACTTAATGTGATCCTATATAAGACAAACAATTCTCTTTTAGTTTTAAATATGTCGTAACTCTCCAATAAACCAGGATAAATCTTATCATTAATTTTTTTTCAGGAATGACAAAATTAGAAATTATCTGCGCTCATTTGGTTGTACAGTTCATCTTGATGTCTGTGCAAGCATTTTTAATGATGCTTGTTATGTATGTATTTTATTCTAATCCTCTAAATGGAAATTTCTTTCTCATAGTCATGCTCTTATATTTCATTGCATTCGTTGGAATTTCATTTGGTAAGTTGAAAATAATATTAAATAAAAGTTTAATTTTCCCTGTAGTATTTTATTTTATATATTTTTAAATTAAACTTTTTTTTATTTTTTAAGGGTTTCTTCTGACTGAATTTTTCGAAGAAGAAAAGTTAATAGCCTATGCTGGAATCGGAACAACAATGTGTCTTTTCATGGTAAATGGTATGTATAAATTAAATTAATTTATTTTACCTGCTTCAAGGTTGATATTATACAAAATACTTGAAACTTAATGTCTTCTTTCTTAACTCTTTAACTGACAATTTTTAATTAGAGAAAAATTGAATGACACTCAAAATTGTACGCCAGATGTTTCAATAACACTCCCACTATTTTGATGGCATCAAAGTGAAAATGAATGAAATGTCCAAAAATTTTAATTTGTTTCGAAAATTACCATAAGAGGGTAGTATATTGCAGAGTTACTTAGCTTGTCTATCAATCTGCCAAATTAACACCCAGAATACAGAATCAAAGTAAACTTATGAGGATGTAACAACATATTTCACAAACGAAATATAAATTCAGTGGCATGCATTATGGGACAATATTACTGACAATAAACTTTGACAAATTATCCCTTTCCGTAAGCAGAGAGCCGCAAGGAGAAGTGTTCTCCTGTACGGGGTACTCGCACCCAGCCTCGGGCTCCCTATACTTTTGCCTCTCCTGGTCACATCACCTTGACTTTCAGCAATCTCCTCGTCGAATTAGAACTTGTATTTTATAATTTTAGCCAAAAGGGCTTCTTGGAAACGGTACTTCTTCTCATAAATTTTAAGAATGAATTGTAAAAAAAGAAAAAAAAAAATGAAAAAAAACCCCTAAAAATGAGAACACATACTAATAAAAAGTCTGTCACGCAGGAGCTGCATAACTAAGCACTTTCCTCAGAATTGGGTAGGGTCGAGTGCATTGCTGAATAATTTGCCTTTATAGATAAATAAAATAAAAACATAAATTGTTCTTCTCTTTTGTTTTTATGAGCAGCTGCTTCAATTATTAATTTTGTAATTAATTTCCTTACAGAGTTTTGTGTATGCGTGGTACTACACTACGTAAAAAATACACAAAGCTTCACAACTTCATCCATTGATCTTGATGAGTTTCGCAAACCTACGTTTGGCGGGAGAATTCAATTCAAACATAATACAAAGTACTCCCCCCCCTTCCAATAGACCGATTTAGTTCATTTTCACAACACTTCTTTCTTATTAGATAGCCAGGACGTATGCAGAGTTTCGTAACAATACAACAGAAATTACGACCGGTGTAAGGAAATTAGTAATTTCTGTCTGGAGTAAACCCCCTCTTCCAGTCAACCGATTTAGTTTATTTTTACAGCAAATGTTTCTCTTCAGTTGACCACAACAAATACCGAGTTTTGTTGAAATATAACAAAAATTATGGCTGGTATTGACAAATGATCTCAAACGACCAAAAGTTTCATTTAAATATCTTCGAGTAATAGGCTGGAATACTAGAAGTATGCTACTGTAATGCTAGATAGCTGTAAAATTATCAAATGAGAAAAGAAAGAATGCAAGAGATACAAGGAGCTCACTGCACGAGCATGCTGTACAAGTCAACGGTACATGGGTCCTGTCTTCCTTTGATTTATACACAAGTCAACGGTACACAGGACCCAACCTGTTGACTGCTGGTGCAGTCAACTGTAGAGAAAGGGCTAAGGACAATATCGTCAATTTATTCTCCTTGCCCAAGTTCATGGGTTCAATTCCCAATAAGGTTATTGGCTTTACTTCCAAAAAAAGCAAATGCATTATATTGGACATAGCCCCTTCAGATAAACAGAGTAGTTCAATCATCGGTGTATATAAGGGGGGGCTGAGGGGGCCCGCCAAAATTTTGATTTGATGGGTAAGAATTATATAAAACCCTTAAAAATAAGGGCTAAAATTCTTCCAAGATCTAAATAGTTAGTATTCCATACACCGGAAATAGTCTCAGCCTCCCCCCCCAAATTTTCCCGGCCCCCTCCGAAATTATTTCCTATGTACGGCCATGAGTTCAATTGTGCATGCGTGAGGGAAGGAAATATTCCCTTCTGTTCAACCATTTGCAAAGCTGTTTAATGAACAAAACTTTACGTTGAACACTATAAAAACTGATTACGTCTTGTTTAGGACCAGGGATGGCTTTCAGAGGCCAAGCAAGGTAGATAGTGTTTAATATTTATCAATACTTAGCCAAAGCTAAAACTGAAAACAATTTATACTGTAGCTTATTCAAATGGATGGTGTAGTTGGAAGGAAATGGGTGTGACCAATATTCGGGGTAGGGAGGAGATTCCCTTTGTAATAACCTTATTACTGGGAGGTTTCCACTCTTACTCATTTGTTTAGTACACTATAAACTTATTTTTTATCGTGTTTTAATGTGAAGTATAACTTATATTTTGGCTGGTAGTTAGGATTATACTTTACAATTCATTCAGCTTTGCTGCAAATGGCCAAACAGCAAGGAAAATTTCTCTCAGTTCTTAGCATATGTGCTATTAAACTATATTATTTACCTTAATATAGAAAAGGGTGGTGACCAATAGATAACTCCAAAAATCTATCTTATGTGCAAATGGATTTTAAAATTTAAATACATAAATTAATAATTAATTTATTTATTTAAAAATAAATAATTGCTGTTTTTTTGCAGGTTGTATATGGCCAATAGAAGGTGCACATCACCTCCTGAGATCTACTAGCAGGCTTCTCCCAGTCGTAGCAGCTATCGAAAGCTACAACACAATCACCAATCGGGGCTTCGGGATGGAAGACAGTACTGTACTAATGGGCTTTATTTCATGTATTGCTTGGATATTCATATTCTCAGTATTTACGCACGTGTTCGCCATGAAAAAGAAATGAGTGAAGCAGCAATGAAATATTTTCGCAAGTTGCCTTTGTTAATTAAATGTGTTTATATTTTGTATAATATGTATATTATTTATTTTAATGACAAGTTTTATATAAAACAGAAGAATATTGAAGTTTTCAATTTTTTACGGACCTATTTTGTTTAATTGTATATATTTTTGCAAGCCTTATGAACACAGTCTACAGCCTCTAAATCTTAATGGATTTCAAGGCTTTTTTTTTTTTTTTTTTTTTTTTTTTTATTGAAACATTATTAACTTTTACAATTGAACATAAAATAATATTTTATTTTTCATCTAACTTAATATCAGCACTGATATCGTTGATATTAAACATTCAAATCCTGATTAGATTTGGAAAAAGTCAGACTGACACATATTAAAACGTAAATTTATCATAATTCAACAACGAGATTAATTGAAATAATATGATCTTTGAATGATTTGAAAATAGATTTTGATTTTTCCAAGTCCAATGAGGATTTGAATGTTTAATTTCAATGATATCAATGCTGATATGAAGTTAGATGAAAAATGAAATATTATTCTATGTTCAATTGTAAAAGTGTGAATTATTTACATCTAATTTAATAAACAAAGGAAACAAAAATATGGTTAAACAAAGTTGTTCTCAATTTTATTAGCTTTCATTAAAAAAAAAAAAAAAAAAAAAAAAAAAAAAAAAAAAAAAAAAAAAAATGCATTGAAATCCGTTAAGATTTAGAGGCTGTAGCCTTTTTTGAAATACCGTTTGGCCTCACTGTGTGCCGTCTGCTGGCAATTTGAGCTTATATGCTCGAAACGCTTAACAGGAACATTCATCACTCTTCCCCATATAATATAAACATAATTATAATAAATTAAGGAATAAAGCACAAATAAAAAAAACAAACAATACTTTATTCTTATATTGGTAGAAAATTTGCTTTGATCACATTTCTCAAAATGATTAATAATATTAACAATAACATTTATTAGTTAAAAAAAGAAAACACTAAGAAACTTAAAGGCTTACAAGAAATATACTTAGCATGTCGTGTATTGTCAAGATTGGTAAGTCTGCACACTGTGCACGTGAAAGATTTGTGAGTATACACTAATTACAATATGTACAAACAATTTCAAGGAAAACACAATTAAAGACATAATTAAAGCTTTTTACCACTATTTACATACTGAAGACATACAGTATTTGGATAAATTAAATATTCTTTCTCTCCCAGAATGTACATTCTCTAATATTTTTGTTTAAACAGTTATTAAAATAAGTTATCCACGAATATTTACATGCATATATGTTTCTTAACAAATTTAATTTTCACTCTAATATACAATTTACACACATAAAACATACAATACATATTTACAAAATCTTAATAATTTATACTTATTTACATATAAAGAGAAAATATTAAATTTCAGTCAAAATTTGTTTTGAGTTCGAACAACAAAAGAAATTAACAATCGTTAAAAGTCTATGTCTACAGGGAGGTTAAACTTAGTTCATTTTGCAGTGTATTTTGTGAACTTTTTATAATCCACTTCACTATAATAATGGTGGAAGATCAGTAAAAAATAATGATTTTTACAACTCTACATGTTAAATGCATTATATACTGCCTCACCAAGATCTTAGAACAAAAATCATATTATTGGTTACATGTTGAAACTATAAGCAGTCCAACGGTCTCACCTTTCACAGATTACTGCTGTTTCAAGACTTCAAGCCATGGGCTGGTTATAATTTTAAAATGTGAAACCAACCATATTATTTTAGTTTTAAGATGAGGTGCCAGATAGGACGAGAAACTTGTATAATTGTAATGATCATTACCAATCAAATATGATCCTGTTATCAAATATTAATTACTTCCAACATTTTTAAAGTGCTTTTAGTTTTTTCTTGCTATAAGCTAGTTATTAACGATTTAATATTTTTTTCATTTGTGTTTCAGATTAAGTAGTATAAATTCACAAGTTAAACTGCCATTTAATAGAAAAATTTATATAAGTAAAATTAAAAATAAATATATTAGACATGAGTAGAATATCTCATACTATTAAATTTGATCACCAGAAAGAAAAAAAAAATATGAGCAGATAGACATTTCCATAAAATATTTTCAAAAAACTTCACTTTTATTAAACAATAATTTTTTATCAATATAAATAGTGATTATAAATCTCAGCCATTTTTCTTTTGTATGCACAAAATAAATAAAAATAAGTTAATTTTAATAAATATAACTTATATGTAATGACTTTTAAATTATTTATTAAAATTGCTCATGTTTCAAACCGATAAATGTCTCTTCAGGAGAATAATGAAATGCAGATATAACCGACTTTTTCCACAATTTGTTTTAAGACTCAAGCTTGAATATAATAACTAATGTTTATTTTCAAATTAGTCAAAAAGTATTATTCAATACCATTAATTTTACCTTTTTCACTCGTTTTAGATGATAATGATCAAACAAAACTAAATATTTTTTTTATTACCAAAGAATATAGTCAACAGCCATTTTGACTATTACATAATTTTTATACCTGAAAATAGTATTTTAACAAAAATATGTGTGGTAATTATTCTTTCTCTAATCCACTTATTTCTGACCAATTCAGTATATCCACTTTTTTTATATATACGTAGCATAGGTTTTAAAAAAATAGTACTTATTTTTCATCGAGAGGGGATCATAGGCCGTTGCGAATGTTAAGGTAGAATTTGATAGGGTTCACTCATGGTATCTTAATAAAACTACATTTTTAATTAGAAAAATATTTTTATTTTTTGCCGACCTTTTTGCTTGAAATTGTGAATACGAATATAAATAAATTCGTACTTCATATATTTGTGAATACGAATATAAATAAATTCGTATTCATAAGTGTGAATACGAATTTATTTTTATTCACATATATTAAATATAAAAATACAAATAAAATTTTATTCGCAAATTTTTCTGCGAATAAAAATAAATTCACAGAAAAAATTGTAAATAATCACAAAAAATGTGAATATTTACAAAAAATCAAGTGATTACAAAAAAAATCACATTAAAATATACGAATATAAATTTATTTATTTAAATTTTAACGTCCATTTATTATTAACTACAAATTTTAGGACGGGTTATCTATAGGTTACCACCCTTTTCTAGCCAGGATAGGGGTGATGCCTTTTCTTTTTTCGAAAGAAAAGCCACCGTCCCTAGTGGGAATCGAACCCATGACCTTTGGCACGGAGTGTTAAGAGCTCACACAAATATAAATTTATTCACATTATAATTTGTGAATAAAAATTTATTCACAATAAAATTCGCAAATAAATTATGAATTTATTCGTATTAAGATGATATTACGAAAGTTATTGAAGGTGATTCTTTTTTTTTTTTTTTTTTTTTTTTTTTTTCTTTTTTTTAAGGCATTAACGTCTAGGCTATTAGCGCCTAGATGTTTTGTTTACACTGAGTCCGCCGCGAGACCACCAGCCATGCTGCAGGGACACAGTTTGTCATCTGTACCTCCATCAAAAAAAAAAAAAAAAAAAAAAAAAGAATCACCTCCAATACCTTTCGTAATATCTTCTTAATACGAATAAATTCATAATTTATTTGCGAATTTTATTGTGAATAAATTTTTATTCACAAATTATAACGTGAATAAATTTTTATTCGTATATTTTAATGTGATTTTTTTTGTATTCACTTGATTTTTTGTAAATATTCACATTTTTTGTGATTATTTACCATTTTTTCTGTGAATTTATTTTTATTCGCAGAAAAATTTGCGAATAAAATTTTATTTGTATTTTTATACTTAATATATGTGAATAAAAATAAATTCGTATTCACACTTATGAATACGAATTTATTTATATTCGTATTCACAAATATATAAAGTACGAATTTATTTATATTTGTATTCACAAATATATGAAGTACGAATAAATTCGTATTTTTATTTATAAATAGAATTATGCCCATCTCTGACTTCATCTCATCACCCTGATGAAGGCTTGAATTTCAAGCCGAAACGAAAAAAAAATAAGACTCATTTTCTTATAAAAAATGTAGTTTTATTAAGATACCACGACCGGAACCGGACAAATTCTACTTTTGTACTCCTTTTTCTTTTTTTGTACTATTTTATTTTATAATTGCCCTAAATGTTTTGTGGCCTCCATGCCATCTCTTCAGGGGTCATTGGTTAAGTAGTGAGTGGACCACACACGTAGGGTCTTAATGGCCCCTGAGGAGGTGGCAAGAATGCCATGAAACATGGAGGGTAATTATTAAATAAATTGATACAAAAAAATTCATTTAAATACTATTTTTTCAAACTCCTACACAACATTTATCCACAAAAAGTGAAGGTTCGGCATGTAGCTTGAAAATGAAAAAAAAACAACACTAGGATGAAAATAAAAAGACGCTTTTTCTTAAAAATATAAATCTAAGGAAAACAGTCTTCAAAGATGATTTACCTCTCCATTTAAATTTCTACCTCAATTTGATATACTTTCATTAATGCCAAAAATAGGAATTTGTATATCTCTGCAATATATCATTCAGATTGTTATATTGAAAGCACTCTTTTATTCAAATACCATTCCATAGTTCTCAGCAACCATCTTTTATATATTTCTCATAAAATTTATAAATATCATTTTATTAATAATTCATTCATATCAACAATACAATTCTTATAAATTTATTTATTTCAGTGGCTCAGAGATCAAGTGTCTTTAGTCCTAAATTTTTGTTTATATTTAAACTTTTGTTCTACTGATTCGCAAATCGCATGGACAATCATTTATTTTGCGATAATGGATATTATTATATTCAAAGATCCAAAAACACACACAAATATTTTTTTTAACCAAGAATGGAATTAAAAAAGAAAAAAATAATTTTAAAAAAAATCATACAAATGCAGGCATTTTATTTGATGATCTTCAGTAGTTGTGTTTAATCATGGGTTCTGTATAGAAGCAACAGATCAATACTAGATACATCAATTAGTAGATGAATGTAAAATAAAAAATCCGGTAACGTAATTTACATAAAATTATTAATATTTAAAAAAAAAATAGTGACAATTAGAAGTATTTATTTTATAATAAAATCTCAGCAATAAACATAATGTTAAAGAGTTTGCAGGCTGAGAGTCATTAATTTAATGATAACAACAATTGGATTAGGGATTGAAATGGCCAAAAACAGTTCTGAATAAATTAACTCTTTCAGTATTAAGTTGAAAAATCCTATATAAGCCTCCATTATGTTACCATATATTTAATTTGGTAGCCAAAAAAAAAAAACAAAAAAAACAAAAAAAAAACTTAGAAGTCTTAAAAGTTCTTTTTCATTGTTTAAAAATTGCTTTTATTTTACCTGACATGTTTCTTGCTTCGTGCTGTGTCATGTTTAGAAAAACAAAACTTTAATAAAGGAATCACTAGGCCCATGGCTGGTATCTATGTCTATAGGTATTTTATAAAAAGTTTTGGCTTTGCTTTTTTTAAAATATATATAAAATGAGTGCAAATGCAGTCAAAGAAAGATTTTTTGAAACCTTTGGAAAGAAGACTAGGAGAGAGAAGAGGCGAGAAACATGTCAATATATATATATATATATATATATATATACGTATACATATATAACCCTGATATTAACTTGTATGAAAAATTAAATATAAATAAATGCTACCTTCATAGGAATTTGTTTGTTTTTTGCTGATATGGTTACAAATCAAACGAAATATGTATGTAATGACATCTTATTTATAATAAAATTAATTCGAAGTTATTATTATCACCATTTTTAAGGAACTAATGAGGTTCATCTCTTAAGCCACAAATTGATTTTGTAAAAAAAGCTAGAGCAATTAATAATCCAACTTCTATTAGCCTTTAGTCGAAAAAATAAAATAACTATATCTAAAGCCAATGATTACAAATTTTTACACATTATAAAAGGCATTTCATGAATTAAATATACATATAAATTACTTTTTATTCACTTCCTCTACAATCCTTAATCACTCTGTACAATATATTAATTATATCACATAAACTTTATTAATATGTATTACCAAATAATTGGTAATACATTTCTTCTATTCTTCAACTTTTTCTAGAGTTATGCTTATAACCTAAATTTTTTCGTTGGAGGAACATATGAATTTCTTTGAACGAGGGCCTGTCGATTTCCTTTTTTTGCCAGCATTCGCACATGAGATCGTAGATTTCTTTATGGCAATCGTATGGCTGATCCAAGAGGACCTAAAAAAAAAGTTGGGTGTTTAAAGAAGAAAACATTTAGTGAAGTTTTTTTTTTTTACTTTTAGCACTTTCCTCCGAAGGAAAGTAGCTATTGAGGTTGCACTCATGACGGAATTTTTGAAAAATTTCTTCGAATCATTATCGATCCTACCTAGTAGACACCGAAAATGACCACCTTTAAAATTTATATATATATATATATATATATATATATATATATATATGCATATATATATATATATACATATATATGTGTCTGTTAACACGATAGCGGCCAGAGTTTTTGTTTTTTCGTCACGAAACTTGGTATATAGCATTCAATTATCAAACGATTGAACGAGTTCATTAACCATCAAAATCGGTCCACCGGAAGGGGGGTTTACCCCGAACCCAAAATACTAATTTGACCATGCCAGCCGTAATATTTGTTATATTTCAACGAAATTTGGTATTCGTAGTAGTAATATAGAGAGAAAAGTGAGATGTAAAAATAAACTAAATCAGTTTATTAGGGGGGGGGGGGTTTACTTCGGACCCACAATACGAATTCGCCACTACCAGCCGTGATTTTTGTTATATTTCGACAAAACTCGGTATTCGTAGTGGTATTCTACAGGTAAATATGTGTTTTAAAAATAAACTAAATTGGTTCATTAGGAGGGGGGGGGGGGTTTACTCTGGACCCAAATTACTAATATACTCATACCGGTCGTAATTTATGCTGTATTGTAACAAAACGCGGTATACTTCGTGGATAACTCACGAGAAAGAAGTGTTGTAAAAATAAGCTAAATCAGTCAATCGGAAAGGGGGGTTTAGTTTGTAATATATTTCAATTGAATTAGCCCGCCAGATGTAGATTCGCAAGGCCGCCGCAAGGAGCGCTTTCTACCACTAGAGGGACTGTATCCTGTTCCTGCGTCAGATCAAAAAACGAAAATATTAGGTTTTTTTTATTTATTAAGTAGTGTAGTAGGTACCATGTTTAAACATAACTATGGAAACAAATTAATAATTGAACAGTTACTCATTACAAAATTAAAAGAGAACTATTCATGTTTTTATTTTATTTATGTAGGATATTTTAAGCAAATCGTTCTGAAAAGCAGTCTACACTACCCAAATTCTGAGGAAAGTGCTTAGTTATGCAGCTACTGCGTGACGGACTTTTTGATCTTTCAGACTATAACGAGAATTCAAAGATAATAAAAAGTAGTTTCTAAACATGTTTTACTGTATTAGCTAAAATTCTTGTGTATTTGAATAGCAACCAAAGGCGCTCTTTGGCCACTTAGGAGGTCCAAATATTCTTTAATTTATTATTCTCATGTATTTTATCATCATTAAAAATCAAAACAAAGTTTTAGTTCTTAGCACTAACGGGTTAACTGGGGTCATTTTTGTGACTATTAGATAGAATAGAAAATATTGTCAAAAATAGTTCAATTCTTTCAATATGTGCTATTTTTTTTTTTTTTCTAACTTAATTTTCACAGCAATTTTAGACTCAATTGATTGGATATTTATAGTTTTGTACTTTTAATTTATTAAATTAAGAATGAAAATAATAAATTTCAAAATATGTAGTATAGGTTTAAGTGGTTACTTCACCTTTAGATTAAAAAAAAATATATATCTTTATTTTGTTATCTAAATTGTTTATAATTGTAACAATATTCTATACGTTTAACGATTTCATTCTCAAAACATTTTTTGACAATTTATAAAAGATATTGAAAGATCTACACAACCAATTTTGTTGAAATTGGCAACACATATTGTTAATTATATTATGGTAGGAGTAAACTAGGTTTTTTTGTTATTAGATACTACTTTTACACGCTATAGATTTTTGAAACTTAAAACTTTGATACAGATTAGTGTTTTTCTTTCAAACAGTTATCATTTCTGTAAATAAAATTTTCCTATAATATCCCCTGACTCCGATTTCAATGAATTAATTAAAAAATAAAATAAATTTGATCCATAGAAATTTTGATGAATATAATTACTATCTTGAAATATTTACATATGTAGACACATTCCATCCAAAAAGCCAAAAAGTATATTTTTAATACACGGATTTTTGAGCTGTTGCTTTTAAATGAATAAATTACTATTTATAATAATAGAATAAATTATTATTTATTATTTAAATAAATGAATTACCTCCAGTGAACTTATAAACGGTGGTCCAATAAAATTCAATTCATAATAATAATCACTTACCGGTTTTCCATTTGGTTTTTCGAAGAGTTTTGCATTTTCGATGACTTGTTCGTCTGTTGAGTCTTCAAATGGCTGTTCCCGAGCAAAAGTAATTATTTCCCACAAAGTCACAGCAAAAGACCAAACAGCACTCTTTATGGAATATTTATCCTAAAAATGACTCATTTAATTATTATTCTGAAAATATATTTTATACTAGGTTTATAACATTCATTAAGAATATTTATAGAGTTTATTATCTTTGAAATTATAAATTCTATTTATAAAGAAGACAGATTTTTAGAATGGGTTATCTACAGGTTACCACCCTTTTCTAGCCAGGATAGGGCTGATACCTTTCTTTTTTCGAAAGAAAAGCCACAACCCCTAGCGGGAATCGAACCCACACCTTAAGGCACAAAGTGCTCACGCCTTTGCACTCAGCCATAAGGCCTCCAATTTTTACTTTATTAAAGTGACAGAGCTATATACACCAAATATGATTAAATGTAACTTATTTTTCCTCTTTAAGGAAAAAAGAAAACAGAATTCACAAATTTAGAGGTTTATAAGAGTCTAAGATGGCAAGGAACCAAAAACGTTTGGTCCAATTTCCCCACAAATGTATTAGTACAGAAATTATATTTTGTAGTTTTAGTGAGCTACGAAATATAATGTTACATTTAACTAGGAACTTATGCCAGCTTATGGGTCCTTTGTATATAGATTGACAATGGAGTGAGCCGAAACGTCTCAATGAAAAATAAAATAAGATTTGAAGGCCCATAAGGTAGCATAACTTTATAGAACCCTCAGGGTTCAACATACTACAAGCAAAAAAAAAAAGTTATATCTTACTTATATGATAAACACTTTCATTTTAATTGTTTCTTTTATAGTCATTAAATTTGTCCCTCAAAGGCACCTCAATTTTTTATTTAATTTTCTTTTTATTGATTGTTTTTCTTCTTTTCTTTAGTATTTATCAATTGATATTTGTACCTTGGTATAATTTTCTGTCTTTCTCTTTTTTTGTATTCTTCATATTATAGTTTAAATACTTTATTTTACTTATGAGCATTATTGATAAATGGAAGAGCTCATTTCCCTCATTGTGGTGCTCCAATAAACAAATATATTTTATAATTCTGGTACATTTTACGTTTTATTATTTAGTAACAAAGGTAATATTTATAAGCTAATTATAAAATTATATTTTATGGGACTAAAAAGAACGTCAACCACATGGCATGAGTACAAACCTCTTGAAGAAAAGTAAGTTTATAAATAAATGTATACTTACCAGTAGAATGCTTTCCCAAGCCATCCACCGAACTGGGCAGGTACCTCGTCCAAGTATTTCAAAATAATCTGCAGGGTACACGCTCCTACCAATTCCCAAATCGGCTATTTTAACGGAGTAATCACTCCCAACTATGCAATTCCTATAACATGCAATGTACATTAACATTCAGATAATTTGACATCAATAATTTATGATTGATAACAAAATTATAATAATTTTTTATACTTTTTATGAAATGTTGATCTTGGATTTTTTGTTGTAGGAGGAGGGTCAGAACTTAATAAACTTCACTAAATAATGACACCAACTTTATTTCCTCTCTACTAGTTTCACATTCTTTTGGTGCCTTTTTAGGGGAATGTTTTATAAATTTAAAAACTTACAGCCTAATATTATTTATGAGGAAGAAGTTTCTTTTTTTTTTTTTTTTTTTTTTTTTTTTTTTTTTTTTTTTCTTTTTTTTTTGTACTTGCATAATTCATGAATCAATTATTTTGACAAAGACGTATCTGGAAAGTAAATTTACTGAGTTCACTTAATAACATACTGCAGTTCCAGTGACTGCCATTTTGAAATATGAATAGATTAATTCTACAGTAGTATACATTTTGAAAATTACCTTGTTGCTAAATCCATAAAAATGAATTCCTGCTGTTCGAGGTATTTCATACCAGATGCAACTTGTGTTGCCATGTATATGAGACAGCCATAACTGAAAAGTAAAAGTACAGTTGTCAAATAATATTTCATGTATCATATTTTTTGTCTTAACACCTGTATGTGCTTAAATATTTATTTGTCTGTTTGCTCTATAGCATCTAAACAAATTGAACAATTATGAAATTTGGTATAAAATTTATTTATTTAAATTTTAACGTCCATTATAATTAACTCAGAATTTTAGGACGGGTTATCTATAGATTAACACCCTTTTCTAGTTGGATAGGGCTGATGCCTTTTCTTTCTTTGGATAGAAATGTGATTATCCCTATTTGGAATCAAATCCATGACCTTAGCCATTAGACGGTCACACCTTAATGCTCACAGTTACCAGGCCTCCAAAAGTATTATTTTATACACCATATCTAAACATAACTTGTGGGGAGGCGCTTGAAAAAAAAAAAAAAGAATTACCTTAATACATTGGCATTAGTCGAAAGGCTAGCAGTCTCTGCGACATGATTTTGGAGGAATTGATACAGATCGCCATGCTCTGTATATTCCATAACTAACAACAATGGTTCAACTTCTAAACAAGCTCCTAGAACCCTCGAAATATTTTCATCTCTCAATGGAAGCAGGTCGTTTACTTCCTGATGGAAGTCTTCCCTGTTGAAATATTGAATAATAAATAAAAAAATACAAACGTTTTGAATGGTAAAACATTTAATTACAAAAGTGGCATACCTTAATTTTTCAGACGATCCTTTCCTAAGGACTTTAACAGCTATGTATTTACATGAGTTTGGTTTTACCCAGTGTGGCATTTTCTTCCATTCAAATAGGTGTACCTAAAACAATAGTTAGTCAAAATGGTGTTCATTACTTGGTGAAATAGGTATTAAAAATTTGTTAAGTTAATAATATTTATCCTACGATAAAAATATCTAATAAATTGGGCAAATGAACATTTGCAATAGAAGGATCAGCTAAGGGAAATACTTTGTTTTGACTGAATTATTGATTTGGTTGCTTCTTTTTTTATACAACACATTCGTTAGAAACGTTATCTACCAAGTTTCATCGCAAGGAATAAAAATAACGGCTGGTATGGACATAATAATTTGGTTTTGTTTATAAATAAAATTCTTTACCATTAATTTAAAAAAAAAACAAAACAAAAAACACTCATTCAGTTTATTCTATTGAAAGCCAAAGACACAAATACAAGATAAATCACAATGGTGACTTTGTGGTTGATTTCACCCCCCCCCCCCCCCTAAAGGCAGTCATGCAGGAGCTGCTTAACTAAGCACTTTCCTCAGAAATTGGGTAGTGTAGACTGCAGTCCTGAATAAGTTGCTTAAAATAATCTATATAAATTTTGTAATTAGTTTCCTGCCAGAGGTTTGTGCATGTGTGGAACTACTCTGCTTAATAAATATACAAAATCTTCACATTTTTGTCTATTTATCTCTATGAATAATGAAAGGAACGAGATACAGCACCCCTAACGGTAGAAGTCAGAACTCTACAACGTATATAAAGTCATTTCAACACAGAGGAGCTCCTAGTGGTAGCTTTGCCAACCTACGTTTCGGCGAGTGAATTCTATTCAAACATAGTTCAAAGTTAACCCCCCTTCCGATCGACCGATTTAATTCATTTTTACAACACTTCTTTCTCATGAGATACCCATGATGCATACCACATTTTGTTAAAATACAGTCAAATTTACGACCGGTATGAGCATATTAGTAATTTGGGTCTTTTGGAGGAAAGTGCTAAAAAGAAAATAAAAGCTCTTACCTCGCCAAATTGGCCTATACCAAGTTTATTTATATATTTCAAATCCATTCTTGAAATCTCCCTCAAGGTTCTGTCTCCTTCCTGATCAGCTTGAGTAATTATATGGCCGTAGGATGACGTTGAGCTGCTTGCTGCGACAGATGGAGGTGAAGAAAGAGGCAGCCCTGCCTTCTGAAATGTTCAGATAATTAAGTGTCAAAAGAAAATTCCATAAGTAGAAACATAATAAATTTTAATTTATAATTAAATGACCCTTTACTCAAATTTATAAATTACCAAAATAGGCAGGTCAGTGAAGCTTCACTACACATTTTCACAATATATAAATGAAATTTAAAAATTATAATAGACTTTAAAACAACTTAATATAAGATGCCTGATGATGAACCTCAACAGGTTTGAAACGTTGCAAATATAAGTTAATGTTTTAAACAATTTTGGGGAGCAACTCCTGCCAGATTCTTGAAGAATCCATTGATCCTTCCCCACCCTTACCTTCCACATACAGACATTCATATATCTCTACAAATATATTAAAATTGTTATTTGAGAAATAGAGAAAATAATAATTAAATGATAATCACTTACAGTACATATTTCCGTGGCAGCATAGTACTTTTCTGGTGGCGGAGGCACAGGAGGAGGACTCGGGAAGAAATTGTGTATAGGAGGTAGTGACCTCATTGGGGTCGAAGGAACTGTACTCCCATGAAATCCTGGAACAGTATTCCCAACCAATGGAACTGCATAGTCTTCTAAAATAAAAGTATAATATTCCATTAGAACAGTATATAACTCACGTAAAATACAATTAATTTGTAGTACATTTGTAACAATGAAGAAAATAATAAAAAAAAAATTGACTTGAAGGAACTGCATCATATTCATTCTTATGCCTAATGTCATTCGTAAAGGAATACAAACAGTTATTAGTTTGTTTTCATCATTTGTGAAAAATTACAATGATTCTCATTTTCTTACCTCGTTTTACTAGAATACTCATTTCATTGTTAAATATAATTTAATAAAACATCCAACTAAAAAGTGAGGTAAGTGGAGAAAAAAAAAAACATTCTAAAGAACAAAACAATAAGCAGTACAGTAGTAGAAAATACATGGTGCCTACGAATTCTGCTCAGAAAGCTCTATTTCCAACAACAAAAAAGGTTTCTCGTTTTAGATGTCCTCTTTTACTGACAAATACATTTTCCTTCAATAAGCAATGCCAAAAATAACAAGCAATACAAAAAAATGGGCAACAGACAAAAAGAACCATTCGAATAAACGAAACCAACAATTTCAAAGTATTAAGCACTTATTTCTCTGAATGTGACCACCCCATCGAAAATTACCAAAAAATAAAAATAACTGTTAGAGCAATGACAATTTTAAACATAAATTAAAAGCTGAAACATTTTGTATGAAATTTTATCTGAAACTGACGTTATCAGGTCAAACTGACTCCCTTTCACATTCAGCAAGTATCTCAAATTTATAATTTATATGGAGGTACCGTGTTTTATTGAGGATTGAGTTACTGGCCAATTAAATACATTTGACCTTGATCTGACCTGCCATTGACCTCACCCAGATCAGACACTGGATTCAGAATCAGCGACACCAAAAACTTATAAGTACTATTATCTCTGGTCCTGTATTTCTGATCTCTCCCACATTTGTTTTGTTATGTTTTTTCAGGGCTATCTGAGTGCAGAAGGATCAATGGATTCTTGAAGAAAATGGCAGGAGTTGCTCCCCAAAATTGTTTAAAACATTAACTTACATTAGCGACGTTTCGAACCATGATGAACATGAACAAATTCGAAACGTCACTAATATAAGTTAATGTTTTAAACAATTTTTGGGAGCAAATCCTGCCACTTTCTTCAAGAATCCATATAACGTATTCATCACAAAGGATGACAGATATTTAGAAAAAATAATTCTATTCAAGTAAGTTTGAATTAGATTATTATTTTAACTTACCAGAATAATCAGGATTGTTAAAATTCTTCTTCAATGGCTGAGTGTTCCCCTGGAAGCTGCAGAGGTTGATTTGGTTCATGTTCATGAAGGGCTCGTGGTAGAGGATACTCTTCTCCGGGTCGTCGATCGAAACCTGACCATAAACGTGCCCATTAGAGTTCACCTTACATCTCACCTCCATTTCCTTAACACAACATGTGGGTGCATTGAAATATTTTAATTCAGTTAACAACAATAGTTTGAAGTTAAATGTAAGAAAATGAAATTTATAATTTTTAATATTAAATAATGATAATTCGGGCATTGAAACCCAAAAAATCTAATTAACTCTCAAAACTGCTTAAACAGCCTGGCCGTGACTCTGTTCTGGCAGGAATAAGCAGACTCTTAGCTACATGCTATAGCCCAATGCAATAATGAATTTTAAAAAGATAGTAATTATATTGAAGACCTTTTTGATAAAATCCTATTTATATACCTGGAGTAACTCATTAAAGGTATATCAATTTATTTGATTACGTGAAATAATTATATAAAATTCCTATTAAATAGGTTGTTTGTTTTTTTTTTTAACCTGTATCTTTTAGTTGATCTATAATTCATCGTCATTTAATATTAATGATCTTTTAAATTGTTAACAATTGTATTTTTGCCTATCACACTAATATTTCTAAATTGACACTATTAAAAAAAAAAAAAAAAAAAAAAAAAAAAAAAAAAAAAAAAAAAAAAATCAACTGAAAAAGTGTCACTCTTGCCTATGTCATCATTACCATGTCAAACTATCAAATATGCAAATTCTTGCTTCTCAGATTCGAGACATTGGTCTTGGATTGTGGACAATACAGCTTGACGCTAATTGTAAAAACTCCCTTTAGAATAGTCTTTAATGCCTTAAATAAAGTATCGAATAAGACAATTTTTCAATACATTGTTTGTCAATGGATAAAATATGTTCGTTTTCTAGTATGCTCCGATTTGCATATTCGATAGTTTGACATGGTAGGGGCGATTTAGAGGGAATAGTATTAAGAAGGAAGAGTGATACAACTGCCTCTGGTGCACAAGCTCTGAAGTGCACACAGTTTTGATGGTTGATATAGAAATATTTACCATGTCTTTCATAGTCAGAACTAAAAAACACCTATTTTTGAGTTGTGTCACTTTAGAAATACTAGTGCAATATACTCTATTAATGTTGTATTTATTGATAGAAATATAGACTAGTTAGTATTTTTAATGTATAATATTCCTCGTTGTCAGGGCATTGACAATGATATTTAACAACAGAAGTGCTTTGTGGTAGAAATACATTCCACGAAAGATAAATATCTTTAAATTACAAAATTTCAATGAATATAGTAAATGACCGAGGCAAGTGACAATATCATTGGGACAAAGAATTTTCTATAAATAAACTGATCATAAATTCTTCTCTTGACTGATAAATCAATTCCCTTGGAAAATATAGTTACTGCTAAACCCAAAATTTAAGGGTAACTTTTCAAAATTTACATTTTTCTCTATTTGGAAGTCATCCGTTGGCTGGGGCTGCCCAGCCTTTTGCCTCTTCTGCCGGTAGACGATGAATGTTATTGCAGCCATGAGTAGAAGTATGACAGCAGTCAACGCTCCTATCAAGAAACCGATGATCTGTCTACTCTCTGGTTGCTCTTTATTATTCCCACTGCTTACACTCCCTATACTGCTTACTGAAAATGAAAAGAAACATGAAAATTACTCAGAAAAGTTTAAACAAAACATGTTATAATTAAATAATTACAATTTGTCCCTTATGGTTGGATCAGTGTTGCAGGAAAAGGAAAGAAGACACAGTTTATTTATATTTTTCTCTGTAATAAGCGATATATTATTGGGATAGTCAAAGAAAGAAAAGCATATGGCTCAGAGATGTAGATCCAAACAAAATTTGATGAGTTCACGCTTCAGGTTTATGGAAAGAAAATCCTTCTACTTGGATCTCTGGAGGTGCCATGCAACAATTGGTGCCCTCAAACTAATGAATAGCTTTAAACCTTGTAAAATTTGTACTTATGGTGAGGAATATCTCAAGATTTGGACTGCTCTCCGAATGAGATAGTCCTGTTGGGGGAACACTTGCCATATACAATAACGTAGTCATCACCTGCCTCTCCTTCTAGTTTCTTTACCTCCTTGGCGATAGATGGGAGCAAGCTAATCAACTGAAGATAGACGTATTCATCACAATCAATCACCCACAATTAATCACAATCGCTCATAAATAAAACAACTAAATCACTCACATCCCTAAAGATTACCTGTTCGCCGGGTCTCTTCTTTGCTGGGCGTTGTGTGGACTGCGTCCCTCTGGAGTGGTACCTCTTTACTCTGTTCAACATTTGTTCCGGCGATTATTGTGTTTTCAATTTCTTCCTCGCTCATGTTACCAGGAACAATGACTGAAAATACATTTATTAGTTAGGTAATGTTTTGGGAGATACAAGTAAATGTAGTGTTTTACGTCTTTAGGAAAACTCCCGTTTTTTTAAATATTAACAATGGAAAAGTGAATTCCAGCTGCTTTTCCGGTCTGCATGCACTACTTGATTTCTGATAGGCAGGAAAATGAAAATATTGTCATTTGAATCAAACATACAATTTTCAACTCACAATTCGTTTTCAAGATCAAGTTTAAACAAAACATTCCTATTTGAGTAACTTCAAATGTGAATTCTAGTATGGGCGTATATAAAAGGGGGGGGGGGGGGTGGCTGAGGGAGCTGCATTGATTTCAACAATGTAATGAAACATATAAATGTGTACAAGCAGAGAAAATTGGAGTTGTACTACAAAAACACGTTTTTTCAAAAGAACCTTTAGAACGCCATATGTCTGGAACAAAGTGAGATAGAAATGTGTGCTTGGTGGAGTTGAACTAAATTGTTTGTCTATTTTCACCCCTGAAGCATGGGCGTATATAAGGGGGGGGGGCTGAGGATTGTCATTAACTAGTGATACTCCTTGTATATTATTTTCGTGACCTGCGCGTTCTCAAACGTGGTATTCTACAGTCGGCACTTCCGAAAGACTTCAAAAGGTTGACTTCGTAACTTTCTCCCTAAGGAGGAAGGGGGGAAACGCCCTGAAGGTTACTGTAATAGTTAAAAATAATTATCTCAGAGTTATTAATTTTTGTTTTGAAAAGAAATCGAAATCTAAGCAATAACTCTGAAACATTTGGATGAGATGACGGTAAATGTGAAGACGCGGGGTCTCCACACCGATCGTTTTGAAATGTTGCACTATAACGTATTTTGATGCACTAAACACGAATCCGTTTAAAAAAAAAGCTCGCTCTCCACTAGGAAAGAAGTTATGAAGCACTAAAGTTCACTGTTGTGCGGGTTCTGAAAGCTGACGTAATCAACTTATTTGTAAACGTGCGCACGCGCGGAGATGTAAGATTGGCATACAAAGAACTGTTATTTGAAATGTTTATAAACTATTTATTCACAAATCATTGTATATTTGGACGTCCTCATCTGACGTAACATGTTGCTTATGGGCATAAGTGCTGTGCGTTTCCGCTCGCTACGCTCGCTCAAGAAGATCTTAAAACTCTAGTCAATCTAACTCGCTAAAATTAATAGAATTCTATCAAATTAATAGAATTCTATCCTTATTAAGGACTTTGGTAAATGTGAAGGAGCGCGGTCTCCACACCAATCCTTTTGAAATGTTGCACTATAACGTATTTTGATGCACTAAACACGAATCCGTAAAAAAAAAAAAAGCTCGCTTTTCACTAGGAAAGAAGATATGAAACACTAAAGTTCACTGTTGTGCGGGTTCTGAAAGGTAATGTAAAATACTATGTTTGTCAACATGCGCATGCGCGGGTATGGAAAAGTTCGTAATAAGGATGTCTAATTGAAATTTACCATCAATTATTTATCAATTTATCTCCAGTTAGTTATTCAAACATATTTTTTTTAAATAATAAACCATTCTTTAATTTTTTTATTTTAATTTTAAGAAGATATCAAAACTCTAGTCAATCCAACTCGCTAAAATTAATAGAATTCTATTAATATCTTTTTGATATCTTCTTGAGCGAGCGGAAACACATAGCACGTATGCCCAAAAGCGACAATTTACGACCAAGTCAGCTACCGCAAGGTGAGTCTAAATTTCAATTACACTTCGCCATTAAGGACTATTGCGCATGCGCGTGTTTACAAATAAGCTGTTACCCCGTCTTTTATAACCTCCATAACAGTGAACTTTAGTGCTTAATAACTTCTTTCCTAGTAAAAAGCGAAGCTTTTTTTTAACGGATTCGTGTTTAGTGCATCAAAATACGTTACAGTGCAACATTTCAAAAGGATCGGTGTGGAGACCGCGCTCCTTCACATTTACCCGGACTTTTCCATACCCGCGCATGCGCATGTTGACAAACATAGTAGGTTACATTACCTTTCAGAACCCGCACAACAGTGAACTTTATTGCTTCATAACTTCTTTCCTAGTGGAGAGCGAGCTTTTTTTTTTTTTTTTTTTTTTTTTTTTTTTTTTTTTTTTTTTTTTTTTAACGGATTCGTGTTTAGTGCATCAAAATACGCTACAGTGCAACATTTCAAAACGATCTGTGTGGAGACCCCGCGTCTTCACATTTATCGTCATGGTAAACTTCATAATTGTTTGGGAAAATCACAAATTAGACAGAATACTTAAGTGGCTATTCATATTAAGAAAGCAATGTGATATATTAAAGGCATATTGATTTTTCTTTTCAAATTTGTATTAATTTTCCATTTTTCAGTTAGCCTTCGGGTTTCGCAACTACGTTTTACTTAAAGTTACTTTTCCGTTTGTGGGACTTGTAAAGTGGTAAAAAGTTCTTGCTGGGCTTATTCTTTATGTCCAACATCTTGATATAATGTTCCAATTTGAGCTTATCTTCACGAAGTCCTGCGTATACTTTGTCCCAATCATCTTCAATTTTTTTCATTTTCTCTAATAATATGGATTCACTTCTCGCCTTAAGAGCTATTTGTTCTTCTCTTTTGTTTGAAATCTTCTCTTTAGATCCAATACTCTTAGTAGAATTGTTTAATGTCTTAATTAGAGGTTCCATTCTCGGGCTAATTGACCTATAATTAAACCATATGATATGCTGCTAATGGTAATTTATGTTGTATACGCTTTTTTGAGAAACGTTTCGTTATTATTTATAAATTGATCTCTTCGCAGCTTTGTGATCATACATTTCCAGAAATTAGTAGGGGTTTGAATCCTCAACAAAAAGAAAAACAACAGAAAATAAAATTAACAATGAAATGAAAATGTCATTTGGGAAATAAATTTAAAAAAACTGTGTTGCTCATCTGTAATATCTACTATATATTTGTCAAATACCACTCACTCACTCACTGACCTATCATCGCCCAGCCCAAACCGCTGGATAGAAAAATTTGAAATTTTGCATGGACACTCCCTATAGAACGTAGACGCTCGCTAAGAAAGGATTTTTTTTTATATTCGATTTTTTAAGTATTTTTAGAGGGGTTTAAAGTTTTAGTTGGTTAGAGCAGGCAAGCCTAGGTAGCATGCGTTGCTAGGACGATAAACAACAGCTGTTACCGTACATTATCTATTTCATAGTATTATTTTTAATTGAGGTTAAACTATGATGGAAAAAATTTGAAATTTTGCACGGACAATCCGTTTAGAATGTAAACACTCGCTAAGAAAGGTTTTTTTGATATTCAAATGTTTAAGTAATTTTAGGGGGGTTTTAATTATTAGGAATTTCCTCATCGGCTCAAAAATGGCCCAAGTTTGATGACATTTGGTACAAAAATCTTTCTTCTCATTTGAAAGGTCAAGTTTATTAACTAGCTGAATCTGTTTACTGGAACATGGTTTTTGGAGCAACATTTGCGCGAAAAAATCGGAACGCTTACATTTCCGAGTCCATATGCTTGCAGGTACGACGAATGAAACCATTTTTAAAGCGATTTCTGTAACCGTTTACGAGAAACATTGATAGAAATACTTTTCCAGACTAATTTCCTGTTTGGGTATTCAGAATCGATGGTTGGTTCACTTGAAACTTGTACCAGATTCATCTCATCTAAGATATTTATACTTTGGTGTCGTTTGGAGGTAAGAAGTATATGGAAAAAATTCTATTAATGGTGATACAAAGTTCTCAGATCTGAGTATATTTTCTAAAAGATCTCAAAAACGGTTGGGGTATCGTATCGTAGTAAGTGGAAGGCGGCTATTCGAAAGTTTACTAAATTCTCTACAAAAAAGATTCTGTTGTAATGTTCGGTGGGGCGATGTCAATCGAAGAGATAAGTGCTTAAAACTTCAAAGGTGTTAGTTTTATTTTTTTCAACGTGTATTTGTCTCTGTTTACCTAATTTTTTAAGTGGTTGTTGTATTTTTCTTTTAGCACTTTCCTCCGAAGGAAAGTAGCTATTGAGGTTGGACTCATGACGGAATTTTTGAAAAATTTCTTCAAATCTTTATCGATCCTACCTAGTAGACACCAAAAATTACCCCCGTTAAAATTTATATATATATATATATATATATATATATATATATATATATATATATATGTCTGTTAACACGATAGCAGCCAGAGTTTTTGTTTTTTCGACACGAAACTTGGTATATAGCATTCAATTAGCAAACGATTGAACGAGTTCGTTAACCACCAAACTCGGCCCACCGGAAGAGGGGGGGGGGGGGGGTTACCCCGAACCCAAAACACTAATTTGACCATGTCAGCCGTAATATTTGTTATATTTCAACGAAACTTGGTATTCGTAATGGTAATATAGAGAGAAAAGTGAGATATAAAAATGAACTAAATCGGTTCATTAGGAGGGGGGGGGGGGGGTTTACTCCGGACCCAAAATACCAATTCGCCACTACCAGCCGTGATTTTTGCTATATTTCGACGAAACTCGGTATTTGTAGTGGTAATCCACAGGTAAATATGTGTTGTAAAAATAAACTAAATCGGTTCATTAGGAGGGGGGGGGGGGGGGTTACTCCGGCCCCACAATACCAATTCGCCACTACCAGCCGTGATTTTTGGTATATTTCGACGAAACTCGGTATTCGTAGTGGTAATCTACAGGTAAATATGTGTTGTAAAAATAAACTAAATCGGTTCATTAGAAGGGGGGGTTTACTCCGGACCCAAATTCCTAATATACTCATACCGGTCGTAATTTCTGCTGTATTGTAACGAAACGCGGTATACGTCGTGGGTAACTCATGAGAAAGAAGTGTTGTAAAAATGAGCTGAATCGGTCAATCGGAAAGCGGGGGTTTAATTTGTAATATATTTCAATAGAAAAGCCCGCGACGTAGGTTCACAAAGCCGCCGCAAGGAGCGCTTTCTACCTCTAGAGTGACTGTATCCTGTTCCTGCCTTAGATCAAAATACGATAATATGAGGTTTTTTGTATTTATTACGTAGTGCAATAGGTACCATGTGTAAACATAACTCTGGAAGCAAATTAATAATTGATCAGTTACTCATTACAAATTTAAAAGAGAACTATTTTTTTACTCCCCAACGGAAACAAGAACGGTTACCGCCACATGGTGTTCCTGGGGGTCCGTGCAATAATAAGCTGTACAAAATTATGTAGTAGCATTAATTTTGATCATACCTTATTTAACGCATAAAAACTACTTATCGGCCGTGGTGAAACACGGGTAGTCAGCTAGTACACAATATTTAAAAATCAACCTCGGTTCACGTGATTGATGACGTAACTTCCGATACACTATTACGTCACCCGTGACGAAATAATTGAAGACCTCCAGCCATATGACATTTTAATGTTAAAGGCCGTTTTAGTGGTGAAAGGTTCACTTACGTATAATTTTTTTTAGGCCCGAGAACGTGTACAGTGAAGCGTAAACATTACATTGTCCATTGGTCGTGGGCTCGATTCCCACGAATTATACATTTGCTTCGCACTGTGTATTTGCGTCAAGCAGAGATGGGCAGATTCGTATTCGTAAATCCGAATCCGAATTTGATTCACAGCACCTTGACGTGTAAATCCGAATCCGAATGGATTCATATTTGCAAGTGTGAATCCGAATCCGAAATTTGGATTCACACATATGAATCCGAATCCGAATCTATTCGGATTCACACATATGAATCCGAATCCATTCGGATTCACATGTATGAATACGAATCCATTCGGATTCACATCTATGAATACGAATCCATTCGGATTCACACTTGGATTCACTGAAAAATTCAATTCAAAAGGCCAATATAAATAAATAAATGCCTGTCAGTACCTCACTACAGGGCGAGTTTTGAGTTTTAGCGAATTTTCGTATGTATATTTATTAGCCTCAGACTAAGTATTTGACCCAAAAAATAATATGAAAACTTTCCTACTATTTGGAGCCCCAAGTCGTACATTCTGCCGAGAAATGTAGCCACCATGAAACGGGATAGTTCTTCCTCTCCTCCATAGCCCTGAAGAAGGCTTACATGTCAAGCCGAAACTTTTGCATAAATAAACTAAATTTAACTATGAAATTTAGTTTTTATTGAATCAAAAGACGGAATTGTCATTTCTTAAAATTCTCACGTACACAAAAGTGTCAAAACCACATAGCAACATCACATGAATAAGAGTGAGGATTTAAACGGTAATATTTATATGTTTTTGTAATTCGGCGAACGCTTAAGGTTTGGAAGTTGAATTTAATTATAGGGGTTTTGTAGTCTTTTAATTTAATATGGAGTCTTTTGTAGGGTCTAAATCATAGTTGGGCAAAAATTAGCGAGCGCTAAAAGATGATACCTCTCCGCTAATTTAGCGATACCGTAGAAACCCAGCGCTAATAATTAGCGCATAGCGACGGCAGTGCGCTAATCCCTAATTTATTTATGAA
Source organism: Gonocerus acuteangulatus (assembly GCA_946811695.1). Taxonomy (NCBI): domain Eukaryota; kingdom Metazoa; phylum Arthropoda; class Insecta; order Hemiptera; family Coreidae; genus Gonocerus; species Gonocerus acuteangulatus. The sequence continues at coordinate 29,722,868 of OX328129.1, read as the reverse complement.
ATGTGTAATCATCGTGATAGCCAATAGGTTTAGCTATAGTTACAACATTTTGTCATCTCAAAGTTCACTTCCGGTCTGCTCTGAGCCGGGGGCATGCACCGCATATAACTTTGGGTAAAACTGAAGTTTAGCGTCCTCCAAACCGGTTTCATTGAAATTTTGTACAATAACGTATTTTGATGCACTAAACACGGATCCACTAAAAAAAAATCGCATTTAACTAGGAAAGAAGTTATTAAGCACTAAAGTTCACTTTTTTGAGGGTTATGAGAGCTAATGTAAACAACTAAATTTGTCAACATGCGCATGCGTGCTTATGGAAAAGTTCGTAATAAAGAAGTTTAATTGAAATTTACCATCAATTATTTAAATTCAACAGCAGTTATTTATTTGCAACCATTTTTTTTTAAATAATGAAATACTCTTCACATTTCTTGTTTCGTTCATGAAAAGTATTATATAACAGAAATCCCTAAAAAAATAGCTAATGCCTATATAATTATTAGTTCGTTCTAATTCGCGCCTGCTGAACTTTAATTGTCAACATACTCTTATTTTATAAAAAAAATAGCAATAAAGTTGCACGAATTTATTATTCTCTTCAAACGTGCTCATAAATATGAAGAGCGCTTAAAGGCATTTTTCTGTGCGATTGGGGATTTGTGTCCACGAAACATCGCGTCTCAAAAAGAAGAAGAAAGCTAAGAAGGATGTTTAGGAAGATAAGAAGAATGTCTAGGACGACTTTTAGGCATACATGCTATGCGTTCCCTCTCGCTACGGTTGCTCAAGAGGATATCAAAACCCAGGGGTGAGGATGGCCTTAAAATTGACAATATCTTTGAATAAATGGCTTATGAACATTTCAAACGAGAGTTCTCTGTTTCCCAATGTTACATATCTGCGCATGCTCGTTATTACAAATACGGTGTTTACGCCTACTTTTATAACCTTCCTAACAATTAACTTTAGTGCTTGATAACATCTTTCCTAGTTGAATGCAAACTTTTTTTTTTTAGCGGATTCGTGTTTAGTGCATCAAAATACGTTGTTGTACAACATTTCAATGAAATCGGTTTGGAGGACGCTAAACTTCAGTTTTACCTAAAGGTATATGCGGTGCATCCCCCCGGGCTCAGAGCAGACCGGAAGTGAACTTTGAGATGACAAAATGTTGTACCTATAGCTAAAGCTATTAGCTATCACGATGATTAGAGCTTTTAGCGCTCGCTGATTTTTGCCCAACTATGGTCTAAATGAGATCATAAGGCTGTATCTGTTGGAGACATTTATTTATAATTGAAATTAAAATAATTCAATTCAAATAAATTCAAGCGAGGACTTTAATAATATATAATACAACTACTGAATTTTTATTGATCTTGTTGAAACAAGAAAAAAGAAAAAAGTTACTGAACAAGGAAAATGAATTGAACAAATTCAAGTAAGTACCTCAATCATATAAATAAGTACCTCCCTACATTTCAGGTAGGATTAAAGGTAGAAGTCATTATCAACTGCGATTAAATTACAAAAACCCTATATCGATAGCTAAACACTAAAAACCAGATATATCGGAAATATATCAAGTTACACTTAGGAAATTTTTGTTATTTCAATATGAACCATCACATTGCTGTGTGCATAATCTGTATTACACAGATCGAAAAACTACGCACCTTTCACAATGAAACATTTACGGATAATAGTTGAGAAATTACTGATTTTACGTGATTTTGTTGGTAGGTGTGCTTTGAGGGGTAGTTTGGGAAAACCGCCCCTCAAATCTTCACAATTTTTTTTTTGTGGCCCAAAAATTATACGCAAGATACACCTAATCAATTGCTTCAATTCAGATTAGTTTCATTTAAATATCTAGTCTAGTTTCATAGAAAAACGACTTTGAAGTTAGGGGTCTAAACCCTTATTCCCTCAAAACGAGTACAGTTGGGGGTTTGATAATTGACGACAAATTATTTCTGGGAACTAGAAATAAAATAATGACATCAAAGTGAAGAAAGACGCCAGTGCAGATTTCATATGGAAACACGATGAGACCCTTTATTTGGATTGAATTATTTTAATTTGAATTATAAATAAACGTCTTCAACAGATACAGCCTTATGATCTCATTTAGACCCTACAAAAAGACTCCATATTAAATTAAAAGACTACAAAGCCCCTATAATTAAATTCAACTTCCAAACCTTAAGCGTTCGCCGAATTACAAAAACATATAAATATTACCGTTTAAATCCTCACTCTTATTCATGTGATGTAGCTATGTGATTTTGACACTTTTGTGTACGTGAGAATTTTAAGAAATGACAATTCCGTCTTTTGATTCAATAAAAACTACATTTCATAGTTAAATTTAGTTTATTTATGCCAAAGTTTCGGCTTGACATGTAAGCCTTCTTCAGGGCTATGGAGGAGAGGAAGAACTATCCCGTTTCATGGTGGCTACATTTCTCGGCAGAATGTACGACTTGGGGCTCCAAATAGTAGGAAAGTTTTCATATTATTTTTTGTGTCAAATACTTAGTCTGAGGCTAATAAATATACATACGAAAATTCGCTAAAACTCAAAACTCGACCTGTAGTGAGGTACTGACAGGCATTTATTTATTTATATTGGCCTTTTGAATTGAATTTTTAGTGAATCCAAGTGTGAATCCGAATGGATTCGTATTCATAGATGTGAATCCGAATGTATTCGTATTCATACATGTGAATCCGAATGGATTCGGATTCATATGTGTGAATCCGAATAGATTCGGATTCGGATTCATATGTGTGAATCCAAATTTCGGATTCGGATTCACACTTGCAAATATGAATCCATTCGGATTCACACTTGCAAATATGAATCCATTCGGATTCGGATTTACACGTCAAGGTGCTGTGAATCAAATTCGGATTCGGATTTACGAATACCAATCTGCCCATCTCTGGCGTCAAGTGAGAATGCGAAAATCTACATTCAGTTTAATATAAAAGGACCTTAAAAGTCAAGGGGGCTCAGTGATAATTTTGTAAGCAAAATGAATTAGATATAGGAATGGGTTGTGAACACCGTAATCTTGGGGTTGGTAAAGATATCCAAGTGATTTTCTTGACAGTTGCTACCACCTAGCTTGTGTTCTCTTGAGTATTGTCACTTTTGTAATATTGGTAAAACTGAAGTTTCACGCCCTCAAAACCGATTTCTTTCAAATTTTGTACAATAACGTATTTTGATGCACTAAACACGAATACGTTAAAAAAAAACCTTCGCATTTAACTAGGAAAGAAGTTATTAAGCACTAAAGTTAATAGAATAATAATAATAAAGAATAAAGAATAATAAAGAATAAATGGTTTCTGAACATTTCAAATGAGAGTTCTCTGTTTCCGAATGTTACATATCTGCGCATGCGCGTGTTTACAAATACGCTGTTGACGCCTAGTTTTATAACCTTCCTAACAGTGAACTTTAGTGCTTAATATTATATTGTATTAATTTGAGCGAGTTGGATTGACTGGGGTTTTGTTATCTTCTTTAGCGAGCGGAAACGCATAGCATGTATGCCTTAAAGTCGTCACAAATTTAGTTGTTTACATTAGCTCTCATAACCCGCATAACAGTGAACTTTAGTGCTTAATAACTTCTTTCCTAGTTTAATGCGAAGGTTTTTTTTTTTTTTTTTTTTTTTTTTTTTTTTTTTTTTTTTTTTTTTTTTTTTTTTTTGACGTATTCGTGTTTAGTGCATCAAAATACGTTATTGTAGAAAATTTGAAAGAAATTGGTTTTAGGGGCGTGGAACTTCATTTTTACCGTATTATTAGGTCCAGAAAAAATTAAGGGGTCTATGTGTTGATTCTCCAATTCTTTTGCATATTAATCATAAACCGGATGTTGTACTAGCCACTGGGAAGCAACGTTGCAGCATTGGTCTATTGCTCAAAAGCTCGACGGTGTTTCCGACGAATTATTTCAAACATTTTTTAATTATGGTGAGGAATCGTTTGGATGTGCTCAAAGGCTCAAAATTCCAAAGGAAGATATCAGCCACATACAGAACATAAAAAAGCTGAGGCAGACTTTAAGAGAGAATTCCTTCGATGAATGGGCTAACTCGAAGTGGCAGGGCATAGGAGTCCGACACTTCAAAGACTGTCCCAAGGCAAATAAGTTCATTTATAATAAGGAAGTGTTATCGGGCTCCGAATGGATAAATGCCTTAAAACTTAACATTAACTATGCGCCGCTTCGTGGAGTTCCTGGCATTAGCAGTGAACCAAGGGATGTTGGTCTCCTTTGTCGCAGATGCGGCAAAGAGAAAGAAACGCCAGCACATGTGCTGGGAAGTTGCGACCACAATATGCTTTTGGTTACACGTCGCCATCACAACGTAAAGCATACACTCATGGAGCTTTTGGATGATAATGGGTATGACTGCTTCGAGGAGGTATATAGCATCGACGATGAAGGCTCCACAAGATATGCTGACATCGTTGCCTTCCAACGAAAAAACAAAACGGCTCTAATCTTAGACCCAACAATTCGCTATGAAGGCAACAATGAAAATCAAAATGAAATTGTAAACAAAGAGAAGCAGGCCGTCTATGAGAAGTGCATCTCATTTTATAGAGAAAAGTTCCGAGAGACATATGGAAGCCGAGAATTCTCCGTGAAAGGTCTATGGTTCGGGTCCCGAGGCACCATTCCCAAGGAAACTGCTTTATTCTTCCAGGAAATAGGAATCAGCGAGGACATTCTAGGAAGAATAGCAGAATCTATTCTCGTAGACTCGCTTGCTATTATTCAAAGCCACATACCTATATGGCTGAAACATTCTATTTTTTTTTTTTTTTTTTTTTTTTAATTTAATTATTATTTAATTTTTTGGTACATTTATCAGTAGTATTTTATATAATATAGCTTTTTTTTCTCGTTTTTCGTTTTGTTGATTTTTATTAATACTATCATCACTATATTCTCATTTATTTACTTAATTCATATAATGTTTTTATTTTTAGTTATTTATTTATTTTTTTGAATTTAAAATACCTACTAGGTTGATCAACATGTTGTGTACGGAGCAACCCAATTTAGTTGGGCAACCAAACTTTTTGTACAATAAAGTTTTTCCTCCTTTTTCCTCCTCTAAGTATTATCAATAATAAACAGCTAAGGACCTGAGGATTCGTCTAGTATGATCGGAACTGTAAAAATCTAGTTTGTTTACTATTACCACATATGATCAACTTTGTCTCAATTTTCCACAAAACATTGAGTTTGTTACTTAGACCCCTTGACCTCTGGGGTCCTCATATGTTTTATAGCCAATGTTCATATCAAGACCTAAGGAGGATAGTGGGACTCTTCACAGGACATGTACGTTAAGAAAACAACTTTGCACGATTAGACTAAAGAATCCCACAGCTCGTTGGTGCATTGAAGAGAAGGACATCTCAAAGCACATATTCTGCGAAAATGGGACGCTTACATTTAAAAGGCCCATACATTTTGGAAAGGCAATCGCAGTGCTAAAAAAAAATACCTAGTCAAGCTTTATTTGAGGAGCTGAAAGCTTGGAAGGGAGGCCAGTCACTATAGATCCAGGGTGGACGCATTGAACAAGGGCTCGAAATCCCTATTGTATTGTCAGCCTTCGAACCTCCAATAGACTAATATCAAAAATAGTGTTAAGCATGTAAATAGCAGAGGATGCAGGATAAATATAAAACGAACTATTTAATTATTATCATAACAAATCGTTCAAAAACTTTAATCTTTATCCCTATTTAACACATTCGTTTCTCTGAATCTTTGCTCAGTTTTATGATTTCGGACGTCGATAAAGGCTTGTAAATGTGAACATTCTTCCTAGCCGCACTCTTGGAATGATTCACCATTCTCCAAACACTTTCTATCCAATGCAAGTCCTTTCTAACCTCATCTACCAGCTTTGTCCATTCCTGAGAGATTTCTCTTCGAACGCGAGACAATGCTTTCGTTTTTGGAAATATTTTCAATTCCTCATCGAGCATACGTTTTTTATTATTGAGCTCTCTCATTCGGTTTATTCTATGTGCAATAATGTTGATATTTTTTATCACTTTCTTTTTATTCCTTATGTTGTCCTTCATTTTAAAAACTGTAGATTTCTCCTTAACTCATAAGCAGTCATGATAGAATTGATCAATGAAACAATTGTCCCGTTAGTAACCTAATGTTCTATAATATGTTAAATAAAGTTACAACATGTGATTTGATAGTTGCATACGGCATTTAGTTACCTGGAAATGGGTGATAGAAATGGGAAAAGTGATCTCTTATATAGGAATCACGGCTCACTCACCATGAAAATCGTCTGTACATTGAAGTATTTTTGAAATAGTTTTTTGTGCCTGATTAGCCAGTCTTTATTATAATATATATATATATATATATATATATATATATATATATATATATATATACTCTTAAATCGTCCAAGACACAACCGGCCTTATGTATTCTAATATTAGCTACCAAAAACGAATTGTCCACGCTTCAAGGTAGAAAATTGACTGAACTTTCACTTAAGTTGATTTTTCAATATATTCAACAAAAACTAAAACATGCTAATGTCTGTCGATAAAATATTTATGCTTCGCATTTCTTCAACATCAATTTTTCTTAAATAATTTTAGTGGACTTGTAAACAATTTTATAAGTCAACCCGTCTTTTTGTGGAGAATCCTTAAGAAAAATTCTTTAATTTTTCCTAAATGTGTTTAGAAAAAGCTCAAGATGATGGTTCGAAAGTCACCTCACTCTATGTTCCATGTTACAGTATCTTTAAAATCTTAGAAATCGTTAAAAGTTGAGATTTTGGTCATGTCAATATTGTGAAACGAACTGCGTTCTGGGTAGGTCCCTCTTTGTTTAACAGACCACACATTTTGAATCTCACAAATTATTTTTATACCAAATATTTGGTACTGTATGTGATGTCGTGCCTCCATAGCGGAACTGCACCGTGATCTGATTTAAGCAGAGTGCCATTGGGCTCCGACTCGAGCAGTGGCCGAACGAGCAGTGTATTCTTCTGTATTAGTTTGTTTTAATGGATAACTGTGTCTCTAAATTGTGAAGCCCTTCATTTGGTTAGGAGTGGTGCTCCATCCCTTTCATCTGCACGAAAGTGTTGGGTCCCGGAATTGTGAAGTGACTCTGCGGAAGTGATCCGGTTGCTCCAAATTAGTGAGCACAACTCCCATTTATTAAGATTTACCTTATTACCAACGCCACACCTTCTACTCGACGATCTGACCCAGTGCCCAATCCAAGGATAAAAACATTACACCAAACGACATCAACATCGGATCATTATTAAGGATAGTAGTGCGTTAAGAGAAAAACAAGTATACCCACATATTCCTTCGACCGGACTGGGCTTTGAAGCGAAGGCAATGCGGGCATAAATAGGTTAATGGGTCCTAAGAGAATGGAGCAAAACTTACTAGAAGCAATCAAACTCTAAGAGCCAAGCTACAGACTAAAATTTCCAAGGCCCTTTTAAATATTTATATATCTATTTCATACAAAATATAATAAAGATCTCAATTGAATTTCCATCCCTAACCAACCATAATGGTGTGTTTAAAAAGCCATGAGCGAGAAGACCACCTAGAAGAGCCCGCATTGAAGGCGGATGGTGCCCTCATGAACAGCTTCCGCCCGAATCTACTTAAATTCCAGACACCATTGGTGACTATCAACAGCACTACAAGAACCCGCATATCGGGCATCTTAATATATATTTAAAGGGGGTAAATATTCAAAAAATATTACGACTTGGAGGAACTGTGTCTTATCTATATCTTGACGTATTTTTATATCTTGTCATGTCAGTGGGGGATCCATCTGATGTGATTTTGGTAAGCTCTTAAATGAAACTATTAATATTTAGCCTTTACAAAATTTACAATAATTAATATTTAGTCTTTAATTACATTTCTGACACTTCGTGCACCGTTTTCACCAATCATTAAAGTATTGAAATTTACGCCTCATCTTTCCGTGTAGGTAATTTATTAAGCTTTTGAATTATTTCTGTCCATTCAAACGATTTCCCAACAGTTTTACAGATTATTGATAAAGTAAACAAAAATTGCACAGCTCTGTAAATAATCGCTTGTTCTTTTTTGGTGGTTTATAGATAAATATTAATAATTTTCACCTTTTCAATGTGGTTTTAGGAAACAGCATTCCACCTAAACCACTTAACCAGATTTAAGAATTACATTCTCAATGCTTCTTTGAATAGTAATTTACTTGTTGCTGTTGCATTAGAGTAGGAAAACCATACGACACAGTATAACGGCGATTAATTCTAACCAAATTAACGGAATAGGGAATACTGGGAAATATGCTAAGGTTAAATAATAATTATCTAAACAATAGATCTTTCCAGGTGAAAATTGGATCGGAATTATCTGAGGGGTTTGCACAAGAAAATGGTGTTCCACAAGAAGGAGTTCTCGGTACCACACTCTTCATTATTGCAATGAACACAGTCTGTGAGTTATGTATAAGTCACAAAGAGAAGAAGCTTTCAAGATCCTGACATGATTTTACACGATTCTAAAATACATAACAGCAACACTATCACAATTCTAGAACTGTGACATTTGCAGAAGTTAACTTGAAGAAGATTTTTTTTTTTTTTTTTTTTTTTTTTTTTTTTTTTTTTTTTTTTTTTTTTTTTTTTGTGGTAATATTTCATTTATTCCAAACGGAACGAAAATTTATATATGGTAATTTGATTTAATTTCAAACGTGTAAACAAATGTTCAACTCTCTCCGTCATTTTGGAGTAGCCAAAACTAAGATTTTAACTTTTTTCCAATTTTATCAAAAACGGTTCATGATATCACGTTGGGAGTGAATCATTCAATTTTCCACGTTAAAAATTCTATATTAATTAATTATTATTTTGGTTTATTTAAGTCTACAGAATAAATGCGGTATTTTTAATTTAAAACTAATTTACTAAAATACAATTTATTTAGACAAAGCTTGTTTTCGTTTTTATGAGAATAGGGTGTTCCTAGCAATTATTCTAGTGGCCATAAAAAAATACATATATTAGACCGATAAAAACCTTTTTCTTTGATTGAAATAAAATTTCTAAACATTTTATATAAGTTGTTCAATGTTTCCCTCCCCCTCCATAATAATCACGCCCGTATTGCTCTTCCAGAAAACCATTTGTTCCGCTTCACGCATTTTCTAACTGCTCTTTAATATTTATGATGATATAAAAAAATGAATTGATGATTTGCGTCTAAGGGGCTTCTTTGATGGGATCTTTATTCAGCTTGATAAATTGTAAGACGTTATAAAATTTCGATTGGCTCTACCTTTCATAACGGATAAAACTACAATTATAAGATAAACTTCCGGAAGAAATTTCCACTTTAAATTTTATTATTGTCTCTCTAGATCTTTCTATCTATCTATTCATATCTATCTGTATATCTTTGAAGAAATGTTTAAATTTTGAGGTGAAATCATTTGATTAAAAAAATATGTTTTACTGTAATGATTCTCAAAAATGATTTTTATAGAATAGGCAGAACTTCAATTAATAAAATAAAATAAAAACACTTTTACATATTAATCACTTTATTAAAATTGCATTAGCGGGTTCACATCCATTTAGATGCTCTTCAGGGACACTAAGACTATAGTCTGTTCAGATTTACGGAAAAGTTCAATTAAAAATTGCAAGTTGGATGGACTTGAGTGTTAAAGGTTACTTTACTACCAGCAACAACCAATAGAACTGCCCATAGGAATAGCCAATAGAAAAGCTAATGAGTTATGCGCGTGCGCTGAACCACTGTTATAATCAGTACAGATACTTCAGAAGTAACTGGATGTGGTCTTCGCAAAATGACCCGAATTTTTAGTTGCGCGTCGTCAGCTCATTACTACAATGTCACTTTATTAAAGGGACACGATTTATCCCTATAGGAGTAAAAAATACCGAGAAATAAGTGTACTTAAAAAATAAATCCAAAAACTCTTGGAAGTGAAGAGCCGAAGACCTTAGTAGAGGGTGGGTTGGGGTTTTCTCATAAAAGCTGCAAGAGCCCCGAGAAGAGTGGTAGCTAGTATCGAGGACTCAGGACACGTAGTTAAACCGGATTAATTTCTGGAAGGGGGGCGCCTGGGGACAGAGTGCCCCCTGGCCCTACGGACGTGCGGGCACTCTCAAGTTAGTGCCCCTAAAGTCCTTTCCAAAGGCTGTCCTACGCCCTAAGGAATCTCTTAACTCGAGAAACATATGTTTCACTCAAAGACTTTTACTCGCTTTCGGGAATAACAAATACTACGAAATCGGGTTTCATCCCTTACTAATTTAGTGAAGGTATTGTATGGTTGTTTGACGATATTGTCCGGTTGTATAAATACAGTTTATCAACATTAAAGCAAAGAATTTCCGATATCCTATTACCGCATGAAGTTTTGTACTAAATAGATAAAACGAATGTTTGTTGATGGACAGAAGGACAATACTGATAAACTGAGATCAAGAGAAAATAAACAAAACAATAAAATAAAAAAATAAAATTAAAGTACCTAGTTAGTTGTGAGAGGTTCCCTAAGAGCTGTAAAGTACCTAGTTAGTTGTGAGAGGTTCCCTAAGAGCTGTAAAGTACCTAGTTAGTTGTGAGAGGTTCCCTAAGAGCTGTAAAGTACCTAGTTAGTTGTGAGAGGTTCCCTAAGAGCTGTAAAGTACCTAGTTAGTTGTGAGAGGTTCCCTAAGAGCTGTAAAGTACCTAGTTAGTTGTGAGAGGTTCCCTAAGAGCTGTAAAGTACCTAGTTAGTTGTGAGAGGTTCCCTAAGAGCTGTAAAGTACCTAGTTAGTTGTGAGAGGTTCCCTAAGAGCTGTAAAGTACCTAGTTAATTGTGAGAGGTTCCCTAAGAGCTGTAAAGTACCTAGTCAGTTGTGAGAGGTTCCCTAAGAGCTGTAAAGTACCTAGTTAGTTGTGAGAGGTTCCCTAAGAGCTGTAAAGTACCTAGTTAGTTGTGAGAGGTTCCCTAAGAGCTGTAAATATAATTTTTAAATCAGTATATACAAATGATTGAGACAATAGGAATATTCATTTAGTAGTTTAATACATATAAATAGTGTTGGAGACCCGGTGGCCGTGAGTGCTAAGGCGTATGCGCTCCGTGCCATGGGCGTATATAAGGGGGGGGGGGCTGAGGGGGCTGCAGCCCTCCCCCCCGAAATTTTCATTTGATGGTAAAAATGTATCATAAAACCCTTAAAAATAAATTTAATAAGATCAATTAGTTAATAAAAATAGTTTATTTTAGGTGTAATAGCGTTTTAGTTGCCTAAAACTATTCCAAGTTCTAAATTGTCAGTATTCTATACCCCGGAAATGGTCTCCCTCCCAAAATTATCCCAGCCCCTCCCTAAATTATTTCCTATATACGCCCATGGTCCGTGCCTAAAGGTCGTGGGTTCGATTTTCACTAGGGGTGGTGACTTTTCTATAGAAAAAAGAAAAGGCATCAGCCCTATCCTGGCTAGGAAAGAGTGGTAACCTATAGATAACCCGTCCTATAATTCTTTGTTAGTAATAAATTGACGTTAAAATTTAAACGATAAATAGTGTTGTTTTTTCTGATTTTGTTTATAAAATAGCAAAGTGTTTTTTATTAATGCTCCCGACATTGAAATGTCAGTCACGTTATGTGTCATTTTTTCTTTCTGCATAGAGTTAATAAGTATGTGTTACATTATTGGCATATAGGTGTGTCTTGCTTGATCGTTATTTATTTACGGCGCACCAACGTCCAGGCCATTTAGCGCCGACATCCATGGTGCAGTCGGGAATTTTCTCAACGAACCCTGAGATGAGAACATTTCTGCTGCAGGTGGGACTCGAACCCAACGGATCAACGGAAACCGTGGATATATTTTTTCTTAACCATATACACATTAGTGGGAATCTTGTCTATAGATTTTCGTTGTACATAAAGTCAAATTTGGTTTCGGATTAACCCCCCTCTTATTTCTTCAACACATCTTTCTCTTTAAATATTTACGACTTAAATCAAGTTTCATTGAAACAAAACAAAAATTGCACGCGTAAAGACACCTTATTAATTTTAGTCTAGAGTAAACCCACCTTCCCGGCGGACCGATTTTGATGATTAACGAACTCGTCCAATTGTTTTCAATTGGATTGATATAATAAAGTTTCGAGGAAAAATAACAAAAAGTCCGGTGGGTTTCTTTTTATCGGATATAAATATCTATGAATTTTAACGTGGATCATTTTTGGTTTCTAGTAGGTAGGATGGATGAAGTGTTGAGCAAAAGTTTCAAAAATTCTTTCCTGAGTGCAACAACAATCTAGATTCCTTCGGAAACTACAATAAGTGGAAACGTTTTTTGGGACGGGAATTTCGCGGAAGTTTACTAGAAAAGATTATATCGTCGATACAGATGTAGAGTATCGAATGTGAACAAACGCATTTTTAATTTTCAATCTATACTGATTGCTGTTGGACCGATGGATATTGTGGCAAACTCTCGAAAATTATAGAAAAAATAATTATCACTTAGAGAAAATCAACTAACAAATGTGCATTAAGTCTAATTAAAACATATTAAAAAATAAATAAATATCCTGACACTGATGCTTCTTAAGCAAAGCGTACCTCAACCTAAGGGCATGGAATGGTTAATTGTGTGACAAGTTTACTTGGTAGGGCGCTGACGACCGCCAGGTGTTTTGCCCCAAATATTCTAAACAAACAAAACATATCGTAGGATAAAATATATGTATATATAAAGTCATGTGTAGGGTACCAAACCAATTTTCACATTAGATACTTTGCATTTGTGTCGACAATATGGCCTAATCTTTAAGCAGATTTTTTGTTGCTTCTTCAATTTAACATAGATATTGCGTCAATTTGCAAATTATGTTTTCATCTTCGAAATACCAATGAATACATAATGCAATCAATACAATCCAAAGACCATTTGTATTAGATATGATAATGTAGAAAATAAAATGTATAACAAAATAAAAAATAAGAGGAAACATAAAAAAACAAGGTGATATATCAGAAATACATTAAGTAAGTCGACAGATCGAAGGGGAGAGGGGAAATAAATAAGCCACTATATATTCGCATAAAAGTATGAAATATACGGCCGAGGAAGCGTAAGTCCTTCTGGGTTTGGTGCTTCCATAAGTGTTTCAAAGAAGGAACCCTTAGCTTCCTCTGGGATCGACTTGAGGGCTTTATTTCAACGCAATAAAGGTCCCACAACCTTATATTGCTCAAGGAGAATGTACGAAAGTCGAGTGGTTTAGTTCGTCACCAAAGAAAGTAATATCGCAAACATTATGGTCCTCGAGTATTTTCAGTGTCGCCATCTACTTCGCCGACGTTTTTCCATAGCCCGTAAGTTAGATGGAATACTTGTAATTCCGCATGCGCGAAATTCTGAGGAGAATACTCCCGATGGTTCCGCCATTTGCATTTCCATTACAATGAACAACACAATACTTTAAACTCAATAAGAACTTATTATGTCTCGTTTAGGACCAGCGAAGGCTTTGAATGATCAGGCAAGGGAGAGAGTGATAAATATTTACCAATACTTAGCTAAAAACAATTTAAGCTATAGCCTGTTCAAATAGATGGTTTAGTTGGAGGGTAAAGGGCGTAGCCTATATTCCCTGTGTAAGAAATTGGCGAAAAAATTCTCTTCGTTATTACCTTATCATTGGGAGGTTTAAAACGTTTTTAGTCTTTATTTGGCTACGTATTGAAAAATATTAGACACAATTTCCTTTGTCTGAACTCTCAAAGCCTTCTCTAGTCTTAAACGAGGCATAATCAGGTTTATATATGTAACATGTAGGAAACCAGGAGCAGGAAAATAAATAAAATAATAAAAAAAAAAGGAAAGGCTAAATGAAATAGGTTTAGCATGATGAAACTTATTTTTATTATTTAATATTAGTACCCCTTAATTTACTTATACCCTTTCAAAACTTGAACTGTGCCCAGGCCTAATAAGATTTGGCAAGTGGTAGCAGAGACTTACCAAGGGTCTGCATCTCTTCTTCGCCAGTCCACCGGTCACAAGGTCTGCCTGCTTATCTGGTCCAGATGACACTGTCCTCCTATTGTCTAGGACCCCCCTCTCCTCCTAGGCCTGGGCAGCTAGTTCCTATATCCCATAGATAGCAGGGCAGTCCACTATCTATGGCTATCACCACATATTTACACACTACAAGCATTCTACAAACAAAGACATACAACTACAAAATATTCTACAACTACTCCTATAACTATGGTTACATTACCCCCTAATTCACTAAAGTATTTTATCTTCTGATAAATACTTTCCAAGTCACTACACAGCACTATCACTACACTGTAAGTGAAGCATCGTCCGGGCGAAAGATCCTCACCCCGGCGCACTCAGTTCTTGCTGCCGTGTCCACATTTCGCACAGACTGGTTCTTCTTGAAGTACCTCCTCACCGCCACCCCGACTATTATAGCTGCCACACAAGTAGTTGCAGTAGATGCACCTCCCCAGGTCCAGAATCTCATGGAGCTCTCCCTTGTGGCCAATTCTTGATAAAGGTTGCTCCAAGCTGGCAAACACGCAGGGTGGAACGTCGCCATTGTGGAGAGGGACGGTTGTAGGAAAGCCATACTTGACTTTGTCGACACCCGCAAAGCCTCTTTCTTGTAGCACGGACTGAGCAGTCCGCTCTTGACTAACGAAGAGGTAGCTTCCTTGGTGTCTCGTTTCTACCAAAAGCCTTGCAGATAGTTCTTGGACCGGGCGCCTCTGCATTTTCATTCGTTGTTCCAATGGCATCAGAGGCAGATCAATGAAGGCTAGTACCCCATCTGCGCTCGCTATAACCTGGACCGTTGCTGCGGCGTAGTATACTTGCTCATGGAGCCGGCCATCTTGGGTCAATAGTGCCAAATCTGCTGGGCTAGCCTCCGCAATACCTGCCAAAACACTTATTAATTCCTGGGGGCTTACCAGCTCTCTATTGAACCTTCCATCTATCAACCCCTCTACTCCTAACATTACTCTCCTAAGTTTCACCAAATACTCGGTGAAGCCCAGTCCCAAGCTTCTCAAAGAGGAGGAAAAGGGTAAGGATAGGGAGGGTTGGTGTCCAATAGCCGTGGGATTACCCTGCAACACCCTCATGTGACGGCCTTCTTCCCGGAACACCCTTTTTATCACCCCAAAGATCCGCGTCCCACGTCTACTCATCGTTAGGTCTCTGAACGCCTCTCCTCCGGAGGGAATATGGTGATCGTGGCCGGGGTCCCTGTTCCCGCTCTCCTGGCGTCCAGGTCGCATCCTTGGGGTCGTTGCTCGGAGAACTAGAGGAGGAACGACGCTCACTCGAAGGTTGGGAGTCTACGCCCCGTCGGCCGTATAAACGTCTGGATCTTTCGCGGTGCCTCCCCCCCTCATTTGCGCCCTCCACCCGTCCTATAGGCTGGGGTGAACCGCTCCGTTCGGCTTCCTCCTCTTGACCTACTTCTCCCTCAGATAGGGCTGAGTCGGATAGGACCTCATCGGGGGTAGTCGTTTCCGAAGGTGGCGACGAAAACTGGCCGCCGAGAGGACAACTAGGATCTGGACACGAAGGGGATGCCCCCGCACTCACGGGACAGTCAGAATGATCGGTCGCCCTTGCCTCGCTTTCCCCTTCTTCCGCGTCACCAGCCCGGTCTGGCGTCTGGTAATTCAAGTCATATGGACGCCCTGGCTCCATCGCCCAAGACCACTCGTCGTTGGCCTCTTCCTCGTCCTGTTCTTCGCGGTACGACCTATTAGTCGTTTCAGCCTCCTCTCTCTCCGGATCCATATTCCCCTTAGTCGCGGCCTTCTTAAGGCGGTTGATGTGCACAACTGCTCGCGCCCCGGTAGACAGCTCGACCTCATAATTAACCCGGGAGAGTACACGGGTGACTTGATGCGGCCCCGTCCATGGACGGTGGAACTTCGGACAGTGACCCGGTTTGACCGCTGGCACATTTAAGTACACCCAGTCACCCGCTGCTAGCTCGCGCTCTTTCCTCCGAGAGTTTACGAAGGCTGTTCGACGTTGATAACATCGCTCGGATCGTACCAGCGCCTCTCGATATGCTTCCGAAAGCCGCTTCCGTAGCTGTATCACATGATCTTCCGGTAAGGGCCTATCTCGGTCCTCCTGGTTCAAGCTAGGCCCTAGATCGCAGTCGAAAGGGGTGACTAACTCCCGTCCCAAAAGTAGGTAATTGGGGGAGTACCCAGTCGAGGAGTGGGGGATGGCTCGGTAGGCCATAACTGCATATGGGACCCAACGGTCCCAATCTCTACCATCCCGCCGCACAAAATGTGTGATCGAATCCGTGATCGTGCGATGGAGGCGTTCTACCATGCCATTGCACTCCGGATGATAGGCTGTAGTCTGCAGCTTTTTTATCCCAAGAGCTCTGCATACTTCCTTGAAGAGAGCAGAAACAAAGTTTCTCCCTTGATCAGTGAGCAGCCTCTTTGGCACACCATGTCTCGTCACAATATTCTCCACAAAGGCTACGGCCGTCTCTTGAGCGGTCTGCTCCTTTATAGGGATTGCTTCGGCGTACCTCGTAAAATTGTCGATAAAAGTCAGTAGATATCTATGCCCTCTCCTTGACCTTGGTAGAGGGCCAAAAATATCTAATGACACCTGCTCGAATGGGCCACTGGCCACATACGGCACTTCCAGAGGCACCTTCAGGCCTGGTGGGCTCTTTCGCTGAGCACACCTATGGCAGCTCTCAACGAAGTTCCGTGCATCCTTCTCCATAGAGGGCCAATAAAAGGACCCCCTTAAGTTGGCAAGCGTGCGTTCTATACCCGGGTGTCCCGCCCATGGCTTCGAATGGTGGTATTCGAGGATCTTTAGCCTAAGCGACTCCGGAACTAGGAGACGCCAATCACTCCCTTCGAGATCAACAGCCCAGTACCACAATCCTTCTGCATCGGCCCTGACACTACCGCCCTCCCTTGCCAGCTTCTGGCACCAGCCATCTTGCTCTTGGGCCCTCCGGATGTGGCTCCGGGTGAGGGGGTACCGGGTCCGTATCTCAGCAACGGAGCGGCTTAGCGCGTCTGCATTTTTATGATTCACTCCGGGCTTGTGTTCAACGACATATTCGAATTCCTCAAGGCGCAAGGCCCATCGAGTCAGCCGAGAAGAGGGGTCCCTCAGACTTAGCATCCATTTAAGAGCAGCATGGTCGGTAATTAACTTAAATTTTCGCCCAAGCAAGTAACATCGAAAGAGCTTTGTCGCCCAAACGACCGCCAACAACTCTCGTTCAGTGGCAGAGTAGTTACATTCCGGCCCCTTCAATTGCCTGCTGGCATAGCAAATGGGCCTCTCGACGCCTCCCTGCACTTGAGACAACACAGCCCCAAGAGCTACTCCGGAAGCGTCCGTAGAGAGCACGAAGGGGTCTCGGAAGTCCGGATACACTAGTAGAAGGTCGGAGGTCAAGGCCTCCTTCAGGTCCGCGAATGATTTCTCCTGCGCAGGCTCCCAGACAAAAGTAGCTCGAGTCTTTGTTAGCTCAGTAAGGGCCTTCGCCCTACTTGCGAACTCCGGGATAAAACGGCGATAGTAGCTCGCTAAACCGAGGAAGCTACGTACCTCGCGTGCATTCCGTGGTTTCGGAAAGGTTTTTACTGCTTCCACCTTTCCAGGGTCGGGTTTGACTCCACTGTCAGTCACCACATGCCCTAAGTACATGACCTCCTTGGCCGCGAATGTACACTTTCGTAGGTTGACCTTTAAATTCGCCCCGCGAAGTAAGTTAAATACTTCCTCCAGCCGGGCGATATGCTCACCGAGTGTGGCGCTGTACACCACTACGTCATCGAGATAAACAAAACAGCCGGTACCCTTTAGACGACCTAATAGCTGTTCCATCAACCTTTGGAAGGTAGCCGGAGCCCCTGCCAATCCGAAAGCCATTTTCCTGTACTCGAAATGGCCTCCCTCGGTGGTAAACGCTGTCTTCTCCTGGTCTTCCGGGGCTATGGGGATTTGATGGTATCCACTGGCTAAGTCCAGTGTGCTAAAGTACCGGCAATTGCCGAGCTGTTCTAGGGTTTCCTGAATCAGGGGTAGAGGGTATGTGTCCACCCGAGTAACGGCATTAAGCCCCCGGAAATCAGTGCAAAACCGATATCGCACCTCCCCATCCGGCGATTTCTTTTTTACTAGTACAACTGGAGCCTGCCAGGGGCTAGTGGAGGGCGTAATTATACCCCTTTCCAGCATAGAATTCAGCTGCTCCGCCACCACGGCTTTCTCCGCGTACGGGACCCTATACGGTCTCTTCACCACAGGTCGGGCATTACCCGTAACTATCCGATGTTGGACGGGTAGCGCGCAACCTTCCCCTCTGGGCTCTTCGAAGAGATCCTGGAAGCGAGAAAGAAGCTCCAACAAGGGCTTCTTTTCTACCACGGGGAGGTGTCGGAGCTTCTCCTGTAGGTCCGACCCTGTCTTTACGGTTTGTTTCGCTTTGGTGGGGGACTCACCTTGACCTTCTGCCAGTGACCAATTACCTTCCTCAACCCTACCAAGAGGGGAGTCACGACGTAGTACGACTGACCCTCCACTGAGATTAACCACCTGTATCCACGCGGATCCCTCCACGACCTCACTCACGCTACGCCCTGTGCGCACTCCAGATGTAAGCCCTTCTAGTGGCTCAATTAAAATATTACCCCGCCTTATGGCCGCAGGCACTCGAACAGCCACTGTCGCCTCAGAATAAGCCGGAAGGGATACCTCCTGGCACAATCTGACATAAGGAGATTTCCGTTCCCTCCGGCGTGCTTTGCGCCCGGAGCCATTACTTATTGTATGAGCGTCTCCGGAGCTACTCTTCTGGCTAACGGTACAACCCCCTGCGGATCCGGCAGCACTGACAATGTTTGACGAACTAACTCCTGAACCGGGGCAAGACCACTTCTCTTCCAAGATACGGGTCCTAGCCACGACCCCCTCGATCCACTTCCTGTCTCTTTCTTCACTTTGAGCCTCGGTTACCGTCTCTGTCGAAGTCACCCCAAGAGAAGTGGTAAGGGTCCCCAAGTCGTAATTCCTTCCACCTATACTTATTCTAGCTCCAACGCGGCCTAGCAAGTCTCGACCGAGGATTCCCCCTCCCGAGGGGAGCACCCGGGCTACGGCGACCCTGTGTCGGAAAGAAAACCCTGGGAGTTCAATGTCCACGACTTGTTCCCCTTCCAGCGGCAATAAATGGTCTGTTACACCGCGGACCTTAAAAGAAACTGGCTGAAGCCCCGCCCCCGGCGCAGGCCGATTAAGAACTGTGATGTCCGCTCCCGTATCTACCATCATCTCCAAGTCTTGCCCATTTACCTTTACTGGGATAATAAGGCGGGGCACCCCGCAAGTTTTTCGTAGGTCATTTATACGCTTGTCCCCCCGATCTATTGTGGGCCTCGGGCAGGGGGCATCCCTCGGCCGTTCGCATTTGGGTAACGCCCCTGAATTAGGACTTTCCCCCCTTGCCCCCCGATCTTGGTTGCCCTTGCACTCTCTGGCTATATGACCAACCCCATTACACTGGTAGCACCGCATATTCTGACGGCCTGTACCTCTAACTGGTTGCCATGCCCTTCGACAGTCACGGGCGAAGTGACCCCTGACTCCGCACCTAAAACACGCTTCCTTTCGCTCGCTCGCTGCAACGGCTACTCCCTTTTTTTCAAGTCCTAGAGGTTCATCTTCCTCACAAAATTCCACAGCTACCACTTCTCTACACGTAAAATGCTGCGACTCTCCTCGGCCCAGCTCCTCCTCGATAGCAGTGGCCCTTTCGACAGCCCCTTGCAAATTAGAAGGGAAGCTAAGACGGGTTTGCTGTCCTATCTCTCCCTTCAGCCCCGACAAATAAGCTGACAGGACAACTTTGTCCAAAAGGTTCCTTGCACCCTTGCGTTCCTCCTCGGAACCTGATGCCCCACAGGATTTTTCCCCTAGCTTACGGCAGCGGTCGGCAAACGCTCTGACCCCCTCCCCTTTTTCCTGCCTCATGTTGCTCAATTGTAGTAAAAACTGTTCGTGACGCCTAACCTCCCTGAACCTTTCCAAGAGAGCCACCTTAATAGTGTCGTAGGGCACCCCGGGCCCTTGTAAATCGGTACGACTCGCCAGAAAAGACGCGGCTGAGCCCTTGAGGCGCATCCGGACCACGAGCGCCATATCTTTATCTTCCCATTGCCCACTATCTGCTACTAATTCCAGTCCATTCAAGTAGTCAGTGACAGGGACCGAAGAATCATCGCCTGACCAAGGTGCTACCATCGCCTGTAAGGACATATCCCGCCTCGGCGCCATAGACCCCGACATTCGTGCTGACTCCCGGGACTTTGTTAGTTCTTCCTTAAATAACTGATTAGCCTTTAAAGCCTCCTCTAGTTGGCCCTTCAGGTTCGTAATTAGTTCTTCTGGATTCGCCATCTTATGTGCTTTAAAATAAGTACCCGCACGCCTATATTACAAAAACCCTTACAAAAAAAAACTAAATCACGGGCCGTATAATAATACGCTAAGATATTATCCCATATCTTACACCGTAATCATCAACAGAGTGCCCGATGTAAACAGCGTGTCCGATTACAGCGAACACGATAAGCTAGCCCCCCGCTGCCCGCTACAGCCTCGCGAGAAGATAAGAGTCGCTTTCTCAGCTCCCCCCCCGCCTCCTAGCTACTCGCTACTCTGCAAGCTCCTTCACTCGCTTCTTTAAAATTATTCGCAGTCAACCCCACACTTGACACCAGTTGTAACATGTAGGAAACCAGGAGCAGGAAAATAAATAAAATAATAAAAAAAAAAGGAAAGGCTAAATGAAATAGGTTTAGCATGATGAAACTTATTTTTATTATTTAATATTAGTACCCCTTAATTTACTTATACCCTTTCAAAACTTGAACTGTGCCCAGGCCTAATAAGATTTGGCAAGTGGTAGCAGAGACTTACCAAGGGTCTGCATCTCTTCTTCGCCAGTCCACCGGTCACAAGGTCTGCCTGCTTATCTGGTCCAGATGACACTGTCCTCCTATTGTCTAGGACCCCCCTCTCCTCCTAGGCCTGGGCAGCTAGTTCCTATATCCCATAGATAGCAGGGCAGTCCACTATCTATGGCTATCACCACATATTTACACACTACAAGCATTCTACAAACAAAGACATACAACTACTCCTATAACTATGGTTACATATATATATATATATATATATATATATATATATATATATATCTTTGAGGAAAGTGAATATAACTAGTTTTCTATACTAATTTTTAGTTTGGGTTCTTAGAAGCGATGGATTATGTTTATATTTTTTAGATGTTTGATATTCATTCAAACTGAGATATTTTAGGTTAACTTAGGTTACGTTTGGAGCTGAGGAAATACTATTCAAAATATTTGTATTACCTGTAATAAGGACTTTAAGGATTTTCTAATATTATCCTTAATATCTTGAACACGGCTGGGCATCGTGGTACATGGGTTGAAACGAAAATGAGAAACGTAGGTATCTGTAACAGTTCTCCTAGAGCGAAATTTGGGGAAGCGGAAAGTGTAAGTTTTTTTTTTTTTTTTTTTTTTTTTTTTTTTTTTTTTTTTTTTATAATGGCGTTTCAGCCCTCAACGTCATTAGCGCCATTTTTTTCTGTGATAATTTTTATTTTAATTTTGTATTTATGTGTATACATTCTGATTAACTTGCGATTAATAATTGTTTTATTTGCACCCATTTAGTTCAAACGACAAAAGAGAAATGCTCAATTGCTTGTAAAAAAATATTATAAAAATATATTAAAAAAAAGAAAGAAAAACAAAAAATAAAATATCAAAAAATAATAATAATTAAATAAATAAAATAAACAGATGAACATTCTGCTTCGGTTATTGCTAACTATCACAATAACATTAAAAATAAAAATGGAAAGGCCCTATGAAGACGCAGTTCCTGTAAGTCAGATTTTTAACTTCATTTTATTCTTTCTATAAAAAACAACTTGATACAAATATATTGATTTAATCAAATACTTTGATCCAAATATTACATTTTCCTAGACTTTCAATGGCTTGAGCTTTAATTGTCTTCGGAAAATAAATAAATAGCCTAAAAGAACAGAAACCTATTAGGTTTGTAGTTCGGAGTATTCTTAATTTTATCAGTTTTCTGCAATTATGCAAAGCAGTTCTTTCTTCACGACAGACCCTCGTGAAAATAACAAAAATCCCCACACGCGAGGCCACACTGTCCCGAAGCGACGTTGTGCACATTCTCTCATACGAGGCTCCTTTCATGTGAGTGCAGAGTTCTAAAAGGGCCGGAGAAGAGTGCGTTGAATTATTAAGACGGAAGCGATAAGGTGGGGTTGGGTTATAGGATAAAATATAAAAAGGCCAGCAGTAAAAGAGGAAGGGAAAGACCTCGAGTACACTCCCGTCTGAATATAAAGGGCGGAATTAACTTTTCTATTAGGGGTATAACAGTACAAGCTCCGTAGTTCTTCCGTAGGTTCTGACGGGGTCAAGTATTGGGAGTAAACCGCATCCAAGGGTTAAGACAGATCGAAAACCTCTAGTCCTTGCATCAGGTAAATCTAAAACCATCTCAATCCTTTGTCAGACTAATCTAAAACGAACTGATCAAACGTCAGCTCATTCGAAAGTTCCTACCTCAGATATTACTGAAACCGCCTGGTTATAATGTCAAACGATTATATGTCAGAATTCCTATGTCAGAAAATTCTAAACCCACCTGAGTCCTACGTGAGACCATTTTAAAACCACCGGAACCCTGCCTTAGTAAAACTAAAACAACCGGATTAGAACGTTAAACGATTCCCAAACCATTTGGTTTCTACCCAACATAATTCGAAAACTACCTGATGCCTAGTATAAACGAATCAAATGCCACCTATATCCGACGTAAGACAATTCTAAATGCACCTAGAATCTTTCTAAATAAAACTAAAACTACCGGATTAGAACGTTAAACGATTCCAAAACCATTTGGTTTCAACCCAACACAAATTTAAAACTACCTGTTGCCTAGGTTCAACGAGTCTAAAGCCACCTGGTTCCTATACTAAACGATTCTAAATCTATGTGGTGCCTACGTTACTCGATTCTAAAACTCCCAGATTCTTACGCTAAATGAGTTCAAGACTACCAATACTCAGCATCGAATGATTTTACACATTTCTAAAACTACCAGGTTCCAACCACAAAGGAATCTAAAACCACCTAGTACCACATCAGAATGAAATAAATAAATAATATTTTTCAACTTCAGGTAATATAAAACACCCCATTCTAACGTCAGACTAATCTGACGTCGACGTGAGACGTTTCTATGAACCAGCACTTTCCAACGTCACACGCTTCTGAAACCAACTAGTTGTACGTCAGACGTTTTGGGTGACTTCGCATATCATTAGAACCTTAAACAGAGGAAGAAAAGTCTATCCTAAAGAATCATTTCAAATTTTTAGCACATCTTGAAAAAATGTAACTATTGAAATTGCACTCATAAAAAGGATATGTTAAACATTTTTTGATTTATTCATCTATCTTGTCTGTAGGGTAACAAAACTTCGGTATATCGTGGAGTAATATCGACAGGTTCGTATACAACCGTCGTTTTTCAACATCGCGAGTTCAATGATATCTACTCGGCTTGCTAAATACTTCAAGTCAGCTACTTCTGAATAAGGACAATTTAATTTATGCGGAAAAAACGAAGGAGAAGAAGCTGAAAGTCGTCCATTTTTAATAATTACCAATCAGAGAAGGAGAACTCATTTGCATTTCCATTATACAGCAGGTCCTGGAAGCCATTCCAACATCCAATCTGCGGAAATCCTTGCAGTTTCTAGATGAAAAGGAGTCCCAAGGAAGCACTCTTAATACGGGAATACTCCAATTAAAATGAGACTAATATAAAATAAAGGGATTCTCCTTCCAAATGAACTCATTACATTGGAATAGCTTCTCGAAGGAGGCAGGCAACTTCTAACAAATCTTCTACCTTTAATGGAGGACTTATATTGAACTTCGCCATGCTTGAAGATAAGCCCCTATTTAACTTGCTCTACTTCTAATGACTGTCATTAATTCTATCAGCATTTGTAAAATATACTTATATGGACGATACTCAAACTGAAAGCAAGTTTTAGACCTCCTTGGATTTAGTATTCACTTTACTGTTAGTTCTAATTGTTTATGTAAATAGAGTAATATACTTCATAATTATGAACTATATAAGTGGCATTAGAGGAGAAGAAATCGCGTTGGCCGGAATTAGAATTGACCACAACAAGCTAATAAACAAATATCTCTTGACGGAACAAAATAAACCAAATGTGGCATAGGGGCATATGCCACATTTGGTTTACTTAAGTATCTGTTTTACTGTATTGACTTACAGTAAAACAGATACTTAAGACGAAATCAATTAAATAACCCGCTAGACTTGCATCATTTGTTGAAAGATTACAATCAATATGTAATCCATAGTTTACAACAGTATTGGGCAATTACTCGAGGAAATGTAAAAGATTAAAGAGTGAATTATTCATTGACTATGAGTGATGAGTAATGATTAAATTACTCATTACTCTCATGGTCATGTGTGATGAGTGATCACTCTTTAATTTTTTAACCATCAGTAATTCACTAATCACTCGTTTAATCATGAACCACGATAAAAAAAAGACTTTTTTAGAGGTTCATTCTATAATCACTAAATTATAATATGATTATTTGCAGACCTCATGGATTTGAGTTTCAAAGTTTTTGGGATTATGGTATAATGTATAATCATAGTGTTGACGTATAAATGGATGTTAAAGTGAAATTATAATACGATTATTTGGAGACCTCATGGATTTGAGTTTCAAGGTTTTTGGGATTGTGGTATAATGTATAATCATAGTGTTGACGTATAAATGGACGTTAAAGTGAAATTAAAATATGTAAAAATCACAACATGATCAGATTTATGTACTTTAGCACAAAGCATCATACTGAACGAGTGGCAAAATGAATGGACTAGATCTGAAAACATGTTAAGACAGATTGAAACACGACAAGAGCCTGGTTGAACAAAAATCTCACAAGACGGGAAGAAGTAGAATTAACCAGGCTGAGAATTGGTGACTGCTTACTAACTTACGGTTATCTCATGCAAAAGACAGACAGACCAAGATGCAGACATTGTAACGAGGACCTTACAGTGAAACACATACTGATAGACTGTAGGACGAGAGACAACTTGCAAATACCACACAACTTACTTGACTTATTATCACTAGGTAGCCCTTACATCTACAACATTTAAAGACAATCAACATTTACTCTAAAATTTAATAAAACCTCTAAAATTGTTATATAATTGAGTCCTAATTCATGTCTTAAAATCAACAACAAGCTTTAAAATTGACATTTTTCCCGAACAAAAGTAAAACAACAAAAGTCCCGAACAATAGTAAAAATTGTATTTATATTAATTATATTGAGGTGCTTTTATACATTATCTTATTTTATACCTACTTATTATTTTGTTTATTTTTTTTATTTTTTAATGTTGTTAATTAATTTTTTTTGGACTGGGACTTTTAATGTTATAAATCTGTGAAAAGAGACCATCGCCAAAGTTCCGAGACTCAAACAACCAAATAAAAAATTAATTTCGTTTAGAGCCTTCTGCTCAAATTCGGGAACATAAATATGCTTTAGGTCCACCCGACAATCCTATGTAGTGTACTGTATCACATACAGTCTTATTTTTCGTACATGTCCACCGCACATGCGCGAATGCCAGCGAACCCTTTTTTGTAACGCTTTTTTCCGGTTTAGTCATCGCTAAAGCATATTTATGCTAAAAAAATGAAATTAATATGACATTACCTGAATCAAAGGACACCTCGCTTAT
This sequence comes from Gonocerus acuteangulatus, assembly GCA_946811695.1. Lineage (NCBI taxonomy): Eukaryota > Metazoa > Arthropoda > Insecta > Hemiptera > Coreidae > Gonocerus > Gonocerus acuteangulatus. Next base: position 29,696,778 of record OX328129.1, on the reverse strand, counting down.
CATTATCCACCTCGAGGCGAAGTAAAGCTGTATTTTGATGAACCTCCCGACCATGTGATGCAGCTTGATGGTGACGTTCCTCGCGTGTTCTAGAACCACGTCGGGGATGTAGTTGAACTTGATAGGAGGTCCTGAATACATCCTACCTCCGACGCTGAGGTACACTTTCGCCTCGGAAAACACCTGCAAAAAGAGAGAGAGAGATTCTTAAGTGAAAGACATTGTGGACTAAAAGGATTGAGGGATCCAACAACATCAAACAACCATCGGCGCCACATAGGTTTAACAAACCCTTAGGTTCAACACCAAATTCGTCTAATTTATATTCTAGTTAAGTTGTGGTTAAGGATCACAATCACTTTAGAACACTCGCTTAATGACCCTCTAAATACTTTCTGGTGGACGAGAACAAGAAATGGTGGATATATTGTTAGTTATTTTAAAGGAAAATATATATATATATATATTTTATTTTTTTAATTTATTTTAAGAGCTTCGCAACGAAGGTGACTTGCTCTTTTTAAATTACAAAACAAAATATACAATATACAAAAGTAGAAATTTATGGAACTAAATATTACAAAAGTGTTAAGAATAAGAAATAGGAGCTAACATTATTTACAGTATTGATATTTACAATATAGATATTATATTTACATACATATGACTTATATATACACATACATATGACTAAAACTACTAACATTAATTAATGGTTAAAAAAAAAATTAATTGAAATCAGATTATTATTATACCCTCAAAATATTATCTAAATTATTTCCTGGAATCAGATTTTTGTGTGTAGGTTGTGTTGTTTTAAAAATGTAAATATATCGTTGATGAAGGGGCTACCCTCCGTCAGTAGTTCCTGTAAGTTGTAAGGTAGTTTTAGTTGTTCTCGTATTCTGCATTCCGTTAGTAAGTGTTTTATTGTCATTGGAACGTTACACTGTCTGCAAATGGGTTGTTCTTTATTTGTCATTAAATAAGAGTGAGTTAGTAAAGTGTGTCCTATGCGTAGTCTACATAGTATAACCTCTTCTCGTCTGTTTCTTCGGCTACTAGAGCTCCATTCGTATATAGTATTTTTGATTTCTCTGAGTCGGTCTCCAGCCTCTCTCGACCGAGGCTGGAGACCGACTCATATATATATATATATATATATATATATATAAATCTCGTGTCTTTTTGTTCCTTATACAAATCCACCGATTGACCGATTTTCACCAAACATGAAATACTGGTAGGTCTACGGGAAGTCTCGTAGGCTAAGTCTAAAACGTCTTCCAGCTGTCTGTGTATATGGTTGTTCCTTATACAAATCCACACCCTTCGTCCGATTTTGACCAAACTTGGCACACAGGTAGGTCGTGATACGGGGAGTGTCATAGGCCAGGTCAAAAACGTCTACCAGCTGTCTGTCTGTATGTTTGTTCCTTATACAAATCCACACCGTTTGTCCGAACGGATAAAAAGACAGAGAGGTGATTTTTTTTATATATATATAGATTTGGAGAATTCATCTATAATAATAATAAAACATTAAGGAAGTTGTAGGATATCCTGAAAACAAGTAAGATGAAAACATACTAAAGCAATCTAATCCTAACTACTCAAAATATTTAAGGGACACATTTACTGCCTCTAATTCACAAACAAGAAGTACTACCGTACCGGCCATTAGACTTTAACAACCCATTCAGCCATTTTAGGAAATAGAAACACCAATTATGAAGTCCATTGACTAGTAGCGCTATAATTAAGTGACGTCAAAAATAATTAACTGCCCAACGTACTGAACTCCTATTCTCGGAACAGATGCTCCGAACGTTGGTCGTAAGGGGTAGAAGTATTTGCCATAAAACGGAACGGCCAACTATTATATGATGTGTACCGTAATAAGGGGGGGGGGGTCTTACGGTCTTCCTCTAAGCCCCTCTTAAGTTTTCATATAAAATTTTATGTCCCGTACCTTTCACTTCACATGAGGCATCTTCACTCGATCGTGTGCTTTTCAAGTTGTACAATTAGTATGTAATGGTATTTATAATAAGAACGAAGATAATTTGCACATTAATGGGTTGAAAATTCATTAAAGATCGTTCCATAGGAAAGTACATATTTTTTATGACGTTTCTTAATGTCATTTTATGACTTAACATGTTTGCGTTGGTAGTATTGCAGTTTTAGCTTGGTATATGGCAAAATAAGCTCATAATAAGAGGGGCTAAAGAGGCTACACCAAAAAATGTTGATTTAATCGGTAAAAATGTGTCATAAAAACTAAATAAATTAAATAATATCACTAAGTTCAGAAAAATAATGTTTGTTTTTTTTTGTTTTTTGGTGTAATAGCGTTTTAGTAGGTTAACAATTGAAGGGATCACGGAAAAATAGTGCCAAGCAAGATTTTTAATAAAACTTAACTGTAGTTGCTATATGTTGGATATTATGTGGGACTATCAGTTGAAATGTTAAGGGGCAACAAGATTAAGTAGAATACAGACCTTGTAGTCATATTTAAGTAGCATTTACATCATAGACTAATAGTCCAACTTAATATCCAACATACAGCAGCTACAGTTAAATTTTGTTAAAAATGTTGCTTGGCACTATTTTGCCCAGACCTCTTCAATTCTATGTTCTAGTTTGTTAGCTTTTAACGGATATTAGATTGGATGGCTGCGAGTGAGATGAGAAGTTCTCAGTGTGCGTGAGTGTAAAGTAAAATAAAAAAAAAAAAACCTATTCAGCGTAATACAAATTGTTGCATAACGATTTTACAAATCTTGGAAATGGAACACAAATGACAAATTATTGATTTAAAAAAAAAAATGTTGTACGTTTTTTTCGCCGTTGTGGTAAAAGTTAGTGTAAAAAAAAAAAAAAAAAAACGCATAAAAACGAAAAATGGCTTCAACAGTTCTCTCGAGTCCCTGAAAACGTTTACAAAAAAAAAAAAAAAAAAAAAGTTGAAATTTGATTGTTTGAAACACAAATTTAGTAGTAAAAGTCATTGTTATAATATCACGTTGATCTACATTTAGTAGAAAACACTAATTTAATTGATTATTTTCTCTAAAGTAACTATTTAGCTGACCAGCACATTTTCGTACTATAATATATTTTTAGGACGCGAAAAGTTTTGATTAATAAAAAGTATTTTAATATTCCTTCATAAAGTAGAACAATAAATTAGTTTAAGCACCCTTTGAAATTAATTTGTCCAGCCATAAAATTCACAATGACTATTTTTGCAATAACAAAACGTGCTACACGAGAGTGACAAATATTGTTCGAAACTCATCATGCTTCATGAACGAAATGAATTGAAGTTTTACGGTAGTTTATTTATTCCTCCAGGGATTAATGGGGCTATGGCCTTGTTTATTATTAGGTTTTATCTATTTCTCCCCTGAGAGTTATATACACTCCATGTACTAGTAATAAGTTAAGTTGTTTATCGAGTCGTTTTAGTGCGTTTCCTCCGTTCCTCCATGGGGAGGAAACCCGCTTAAGAGTTTGACCTCATGACGCAATGATGGTTCAAATTTGTGTGCGTGTGTGTGTGTGTTTGTATATACATACATATACATATACATATATGTATATATGTATATATATATATATATATATGTAATATCTAGCTGTTCCCCGGTGTGCCATGGTACACCTACTTTCTGCCTATGACACCCCCCCGTATCAAGATCTACCTGTGTACGAAGTTACGTCAAAATCGGTCAAACGGTGAGAATTTGTATACATCTGTCAAGTAATTCGTAAAGCAACCGACAGAGGCCAGCACCACAGACTGCGAGTAGATAGCTCTTTTCGAAGAAAGGCCAGCACTACTTAGTTAGACAGTGACTGTTTGCATCCCGAGCAAGCACTAAAGGGTTTTTCTTATGGTGTCTTCGTTCATAGGTTGAATTTGGCCTCCATGACCGTCCCTAGGCCAAGCCAGCCTTAAACTAATTTAATAGTGGGTACCTTGGGTGCTAATGACTCTAGCAGTCGAAGCAGCCCAGGGGAAAATCAGGTGGCCGGAGCATAGTATTGACCATACTATCTCCCTAGTGTGCCGTATGGTCATGAATAAGATACCTCTATATTATCTGCCCCTCAGGGCCCTCATGGCCTGCTACGGAACTGATTTTTTTTATCTTTGGGATTGCTCATGTACAGCTTTGAGTGTTTCATTTTTTTTTTCTTTTCTTTTTTTCTATCTCAGCCTCTAGCTAAAGAACTGGTAACAGCTGAATCAGTGAGATGGGCCATTAGGTCCTTTCATCCCTACAAGTCACCAGGAATGGACAATATTTACCCTTGCCTTTTACAAAAAGGCCTGGGCAGTTTGCTCTCTAGGATTGTTAACCTACTGAGAGGAAGTCTTGCCTACGGTTACATACCAACGAATTGGAGAGAAGTACGGGTTGTGTTCATACCAAAGCAAGGTAAGAACCACCACGATCACCCTAAAGCCTATAGACCAATATGCCTGACATCTTTCCTAATGAAGACACTAGAGAAGTTGGTGGACAGGCACATAAGGGATAATATACTTAGGCATGTACCACTAGAAACAACGCAGTATGCCTATCAATCTGGCAAATCATGCGAAAGTGCGCTGCACTGTCTAATACAGAAAGTAGAAGAATCTATCAACAATAAGGAAATTGCTCTTGGAGCATTTCTAGACATTGAGGGAGCTTTCGACAATACCCCACTAAACACAATAGCAGAAGCTATGGGGAGTTTTAACATCGATCTTAGCACAACCAGATGGACACTGGCGATGCTGAGTGAAAGAACAATTTGTGCCAACCTGGGGAAGGCTAACATACGTGTCAAGGCTACAAGGGGATGTCCACAAGGAGGGGTTTTATCACCGCTACTGTGGTGCCTGGTAGTCAATTCCATTATCAAGGAGCTAAATAATGCAGGCTTCTATACACAGGGCTATGCAGATGACCTTGCTATTCTAATTAGAGGCACTGTACCCACGGTGATAACGGACCTTATGAATGATGCACTTAAACGAGTCATAAGGTGGTGCTCCAGGTCAGGACTCAGCATTAATGCACGTAAGACGGTCATAGTCCCTTTTACAAAAAAGCGACGACTGGTATATGGCACCCTAAGGATTCAAGAGAATATTATTCCTCTGAGTAATTCGGTGAAGTACTTAGGGGTACTATTGGACAAGAAACTAACTTGGAAAATACACCTGGAACATGTAAGGAACAAGGCCACGTTTGCTCTGTGGACATGTAAGAGGCTGTGTGGTAGAACCTGGGGTCTCAAACCACACATTGCCAGATGGCTATACTTGAATGTAATCAGGCCAATTGTTGCCTATGGTGCATTAGTTTGGTGGCACCGACTGGACACCAAACATATGAAAGCCATGGTAAACAAAATACAAAGACAAGGATGCCTCCTTATAAGTGGAGCAATGAGATCAACGCCCACTCTCGCCCTGGAGGCACTCCTGGATATACCACCGTTACATTTGCATGTAGCAAGAATGGCCATGATTACAGCTCTTAGGCTGACCTCGCAAAATGTGATTAGAGCACCTCAGACGCAGGGAGGACATTCAAGAATCTTTAGGATTATTGAAGGTATCCCGGAGTTGGGTATTCCGTCGGATGCAATCATTCCTGAATATGGTTTCAAAAGAAGCTTCAGAGTCAACACTGGAGTGGAGCGGAAATCTCTGGTGCCCACACCGGTGAACATACCCAATGGATTCAACGTCTACACAGATGGATCGAAGACCTCAGAGGGGACTGGCTCAGGAATATGGTACAGGGGGTGTCAAGGGGGGGGGCACCCACATTGCCGTAGGAAGAGAGCCATCGGTCTTCCAGGCTGAGGTATATGCAATCCTTGCTGCCGCAATTCAGTTGAGAGGAACACAACACAGCCAGAAAAGGATTAATATCCTAACGGATAGCCTGGCTGCTTGTAAAGCTTTAAGCAACCCAATGACTAAATCTAAACTGGTCAGGGAATGTAGAATGGAACTAAATGAATTGGCCAAGAACAGAAACTGTGTTGAGATCCACTGGATACCTGGGCACAGTGGAATCCCTGGCAATGAAAGAGCGGACCTACTTGCAGGAAGAGGTGCCGCTACTGTACCAATTGGACCTGCTCCTTTTTGTGGGGCACCACCATCATTATTCAAACGGATAATTCACCATTGGCTGCGTGGGAAGCAGCAAAACCTTTGGGAGAACCAGACTTTGAGGCACACCAAATGCTTTATTCAAAAGCCCTCTGGAGAACCCTGGAAGGAGCTGAAGCTCCTAAACAGAATGGAACTCAGAGAAGCAATTGGAATAATTACGGGACACTGCAAACTGAATAAGCACCTTTATAGGATGAAGCTGGTCAACTCCCCCACCTGTAGATGGTGTGGAGCAGAAGAAGAGACACCGTTACACCTCATCTGTGACTGTGAGCGGTTAGATCATATACGGTTTAGGTACTTTGGTGACACAAAGGATACCAATCTTGAACCAAGTGAGATATCCATTAGGAGACTTCTGGACTACTGGAAGGTAATACTCTGAGGGGAGACAACGACGGGTAAGCACAATAGGTCGATTGGCCGCGGTGCGCTCCCACTGTGGAGGTCAGCCCGGAAAATATTGTATTGTATTGTATTGTATCTCAGCCTCGTCTAATCTTACTCCTTGTATAAATGTTAAAATCTTCATAACGCATAAGAATAAAACTCGACAGAACGGCTCTCGCCCAAATTTAAAAACGCTTAAATTTAAAAACGATGTAAAATTTATAAATAAAAAAATTGGGAACGTTAAAAAAAATTGCATTCATTCTGTTGTATACGTATTTACTTAATTAATTCTTAAATTTATACAAAATTCAAATAAACTATTCTCCAGGAGGAGATTGTTTCCTGAACTCCAACGAGGATTCCGCCCCTTATTAGTAGGTGTATAAGTCTGTCTCCGAGAATAACTCCTAACTAGTTTAATGAGAGAACTGGCTTGTGGAGTACGAGCGAGAAACAGCTAACAGATGCTATAGAGTATATGAAATGTTCTTGTGTCAGGAGTTATTATAGTCATACAGAACTAAATTCAATATCTTCACGTCTAAGGGAAAGTTAATTTAATAACATTGCTTTGAACAAAGCCCCAGCTGCCAGGTATACGGATGGACAAGTGGCTTAGGGAACTGTGGGGGTTTGTAACTTTCTCTCTCAAACAATGAAGTTCAGTGATTTCTGCAAGTTGCTCTTCAAATACTCTGACTTGTACGTTTTTAAACGTTTGAATTGCGCGAAAAGGATTGATTCAGTTGGAATTTGTTCCAGACTTTTCACATTCGTCTAAACTAAGATATTTTAGTTATGGGGCGGGACCGATGTAGGCACTCACATCGGCCGTTGTCGGTCAAACGATATCGGATCGGAAGAAATACCAATGGAGTCCAATGGAGGTGAACCCTTAGGCCTCGGGTGAAATACTAGCGAAGGACACAGTCTACAGAGCGGATACAGAGCGGCTGGGCGGTAATTTCCTTTAGTCTCCGTCATCGCATACTCCAATATACGTATTTTAATTAAAATATTAATTAAAAAATTAATATTTTAAATGTTTAGTTAATAAAAACATCTTACCTTGCATGTTTAATACGTTTCCAACCTCTTATAGTTTCTTGGTTATTATTGTATTTTTAAAATCATTGTGTCTGTCATTTCATACATTGTACTTACAAAATTAAAAGCTCACTATCATCCAATTTACTCTTTAAAATTATTTATAAGAAAGGTAGCTAGAAGGTTATAAGCTTTGGAAGGCTATAAACATTGGAAGGTTATAAACATCTTTCCACACCCCGTAAATCATCTTTCCACGCCACGTAATTTAATAAACAAGGGAAACAAAAATCTTAAATTTGAATTGACAAAGTTGTTCTAAATTTGATTAGCTTTCATTTAAAAAGAAATGCATTGGAATCGGTTAAGATTTAGAGGGCGTAGCTTTTTTGTAGCACGCAAAATATAAACTCTAGGCCAAGCGATAAGCGACAAGCTGCAACCTTCAAGCCACGTCGTCCGGTCGCTCATGCATTACCAGTCCTCGCTCATTCCTACTGCACTCCATCTTAGCATTAATGTGACCGAAGTTTCTCTGAAGCTTTTCGCCTATCGCCAACGGCCTAAGGCGTATGCACTTCGTGCCTGAGGTCGTGGCTTCGATTCCGACTAAGGGTTGTGGCTTTTCTTTCAACAAAAGAAAATGCATTAACTCTATCGTGGCTAGATAGCCCACACTAAAATTCTGAATTAATAATAATGGGCGTTAAAATTGAAATTTTATCGTCCATTTATTATAATAAAATAATATTAGCAGGGGTCGTGTATTCGATTCCCACGGGGGTGGTGGCTTTTCTTTAGAAAGAAGAAAAGGCATCAGCCCTTTCCTGGCTAGAAAAGGGTGGTAACCTATTGACAAACCATCCTAAAAGTCTTTATTTATTTAAATTTTAACGTACATTATTATTAACTAAGAATTTTAGAGCGGATTACCTATAGGTAACACTCACGGCCACCGGGCTCCAAAATTTTAATTTAAATAATAGTATTACAAAACATATGTTCTTGCAACTATGGTTATCACTATAACACCATACAATGACCAAATGCAGGACTCTAGACGGGGGATATTGTTTGTGCGTATATGGCGGTTTGGACTAGGTACTCGGGAGCTATAGGTGGACCGGTTGTGATTTGTGTTCGGGTATTGTATGGTTCGGAATGCCCACACCTGGTCTCTCTCTCTCTCTCTCTCTCTCTCTCTCTCTCACACACACTCTCTCTCTCTCTCTCTCACACACACACACACACACACTCCCTTTCTCTCTCATACGCTCTCTCTTTTTCACTCTCAATACCTCTCTCTCTCTTCCTCTCTTTCATTCCCTCACTCTCTCAGACTCTCTCTCTCCCTCCCTCTAGGAAATTAGCTACCATCGAGGAATCCTTTGAGGAAATTGTGTCCACTCCTCAAAAGCCCCACAAGCGCTTCGATCCTCCCTCCCCCTATATATCATACACACACAGCCACAATGCACCCTTCTCCTGCACGACATATATTCCACTTAAAGAATGCTTTCCTCCTTCCGATAGCTCTATATAATTTCTTTTTATACTCCTTCGAGGAAATGTTATCTTTGACCATTATCATTTTCTGTCCCATTTGAAGAAATGCTGAGCACAATATAAAAAGAAAACAACTCAATAATATCACTTGTTTTACTGAGCTTAAAGTAAATTTATATTAGTCGGAGTGCTAACGTTTCATAAAGATTTTTAGGCACCTTGAAATTTCGCAGCTCTCGGGTAGAAAAGTATTTACCTACTTTTCTGTGTTGGTTAGACTTACCGTACAACAACAGGTACTGCGCATAGGGGAAAGTGCAAAAATAGTGTTTTATTCAGAAGCCAACTATCTTTAATGTAAAATGAAGGCAATTTTACAATGAATAATAAATAAGGCAGACACTTTTAAGGGGGATAAAATTAAAAAAAAAAAAAAAAAAAAAAAAAAAAACCGAAGAGCACATCGACAAACCACAACTGCCCAGATGATCGATGCTTTCGCTCAATCTTATGGTTACACGCACATTATTGCAGTCTATCATTGGGAACATTTATTTTCATGTTTCTTGATAATTAAACCCCACTAAAGTGATCTACCCTCTTGTAATTTTTTCAATTATTTTTATTGAAGACGCTGTTTAAATAGTAGCGTGAACTAAGCACTTCATTTAATATTAACATTTGAACCCCATTAAAAGTGCCTGCCTTTATTATTCATAGTAAACTTGCCTTAATTTTACATTGAATATTGTTGGCTTCTGAATAGAACACTTTCCTTGGGAAACCCATATTTTCTTTCACATTTACCCAAGGCGCAGTAACAGGTGTTCCACGTTAAGTCTAGCCAACACATATTTATCTCCTTCTATCCAAGAGATGTACTATGGCAACATTACAATGTGCATAAAACACTTCATGAAACGTGCATTACCAGCTCTTGGACTATATTAGTGTATATAGAATGGAAACTTTTTATTTCAATTTTTCCTTTATTTTCTAAATTTATTTTAGATAGAAGGGCAATCTACAGGTTGCTACTCTTTTTTATAATGCCTATACGTAGTCGGTCACCCATTTAGGTACTGGCCACGCCCGAAGTAGCTTAACTTCGGCGACCAACGGGAACCTGTGCATTCAACAGGGCCGTTGGCATTTTAATTTTATCATCCACTTTTACATAAGAATGATTTTTAGAAAGAAATATCAACAGATTACCATCGTTTTCTAGGCTGATGTAATTTAAATTTTAGAAAGAAAAGCCATCACTCAAATCGAATCCAAGACTTAGGGCACGGAATGGACTTAGGACTCACGGCCACCAAATCGTAATTTTGTTGTTATTGGTTTTTGTAAATTTTTTGTTAATTAATATTTTGAATTGCCGAAAAGGCATCACCTCTATCCTGGCTAGAAAAGGGTGGTAACCTATAGATAACCCCACCTAAAATTCGTAGTTAATAATAAACGGACGTTAAAATTTAAATAAATAAATAAAATTGCCGAAAAAAGGTATATATTTGAGATTGTAGCAGCTGGATGGTTGGTGTTTATATTCTGAGTCAGATTCTTTTTTCGGATACTTACAAGATGAAATTGGTCTACCCTAAACATAGAAAAAAAAAATGTCATTCCCAAAAACTCTTTTATTTATAAGAATCGTGAAAATTTAAATAAACAGATTAAAAAAAAACCATCTCGCAGGAACTGCGTCATCCATCATAACTCCTTATTCTGGTGTCACATGGAAAGCTAGGAAAACATCCACTTAATATTTTGTAAATATCTTAAACACCTATTGACATGAACTCTCGAAGAAAAATCAGATCTAGGTGCCATTAAGTACTGGAAACTTTGGCGGAAGCTCTGTTACAAACAACCAAAAAATCATTCCAACTTTAAGTATTTTGTTTTTCAACCAATTTCATTTTACTGATAAAGTTAATTATAAAAAAAAATAATAAACCACCGAGGAAAAAAAACGCATAGAATCGGTCAAAGCAAAATAACCGACAATTTCTTCTTTTTTTTTATTGTTTTGATGAGCGTTTTTCGAGGATTTAAGCGCTTATATCTTCACCTAAGCTCGTCAGATTTCAAAATGTGTGAGATACAAATTTGAACCACAGTTATTTTGGGGATCTGTGGGTTCAGAAACCCATTTACGCGGTCAACCTTATAATCGGGGTTCTTCTCGGGAGGGAGGAAGGAAACACGCTAAAATGCATGAATATTCGAAAAAATATCAATTACGAACTGTCTAATAAAGTAGACATCAAAATAATATAATTAATGAGAATAACTTGAACAATAAAAACCTCTTAAAGTAACAGTATATTGAAGTGGACACTACACTGTGTATAATGAAAATCTTGTCTTTATCAGAGACCTAAAGTAGATAGCATATGTGTGCTGTAATTCGTGTTTGAATCGGCTATCTTAATGCCGACTATAAACACCATAGCTACACAGCGACCAGATAGCGCCTGTCCTACCGACATTACTCCCGAGGAATGGCTCTTCTAAGCCCGTTCATTTGGCACATTCGCTTTTAACACTTACTACTTATACTTAATGACTAGTATAACATTTAAGGAAGTCATTTAGATAAATGCACTTAGTAATTATGTGACAAACTAAATTTATTTTATCGCGCTCATTTTAGAAGCAATATTATCTCTGAAGTTGCAATCATAAGAAAACTTTTCTTTATCGATCCTATCTTCTAGGTACGAATAAAGTCAATCGTCAACATACGTGTGTATATATATATATATATAAATCACGTGTCCGCCTGTTTTTCTGTTTATTCGTTCCTAATACAAATCTACACCGTTTGACCGATTTTGGCAAAACTTGGCACACAGGTAGGTCTTGATACGAGAAATCTGCTAGGCTAGGTCAAAATAGTCAAATTTCAAAATTTGGTCAAAAGGTCAAAAGTTTTGTTCAAGAAAAAATTGGCTACACTGAACCATTCAGATTGTGACGGCCATTTTGAATCGACAGCCATTTTGAATAATGCCTCAAATTTATTTATTGATGTTCCTGATAATTAGAATGATGACTTTACATCATTATATAATCATGGAATGCAGTATATTTCAAATTTATTTCAACAGTCACTGTCTAACTAAGGAGCGCTGGCTATTCTTTGAAAAGTGCTATGTACTCACAGGCTCTGCTAACGGCCTCTGTCGGCTGTTAGATGAAGTACTGTAGTGCTGGCCTCTGCCGGGTATCATTATGAACTTAAACAAATTCACATCGTTTGACCGATTTTCGTAACTGGGTATAGACAACTAGGTATCAAGTAGATCTTGATACGGGGAGAGTCATAGGCAGAAAGTAGGTGTAGCATGTTACACTGGGTAAGAGCTAGTAAATTATATAAATCAGTCCCTTAAAATGCTAAAACGTCACTAGGTAAGTTTGGTCAGTACTATGCTCTGGCAAATAGATTTCCCCCTTTATCGGACATCAATATTAAATTTCGTAAAGGCTTGACGGAAATTCGACCCTCGAACGACGACAGGATTATATGAAAATTCGAGTGCTCTACCACTGAGCTAACTTCCCCCTTTGATATAATCCTCCTTCATATTTTAGTTCCTTCAATTTTAACTGTTTATTTTAATAATCTGATTTTATTATACTAATGTATTTTAATTTTATGGTTCTAAAAATGAATTGTGTTTTATGTATAAGTGTATACATTTTATTTAAGTTTTAACATAAATGTTAGCATAACATAAATGAAAAAAAAATGTAAATTACTTGTTTATTTTATAATATGTGTTAGAGCTCATCGCCATTGATGCGAAGACAATAAATAAATAAATGTAAATTAATCTAAATTTTTTTATATGATTAAATTTTAATGTCATCTTTTACGTGACGAGTTTTGGGACGGGTTTTCTGCAGGTTACCAACCTTTTATAGCCTGATTAGCGATAATATTTTCCTTTCTTTTTTTTTTTTTTAATTTATTTTGGGTCAAAATAAATAACGAAGATTTCCATATTATTATTTATAAATGATATTTAGTGTTTCTTTTGTATGAAGTACACTAATGTAAGCTATTATAAGCAAATGCAAATTGAAATACTTCCCATTGAGGTGTCGACTTTCAAAAAAAGGATATGTCCAAATCGTAAATTTTCAGGGGACACAAAAAAAGTCGATATAAAAGTATAATTCCTTTAGGAAATTAATAAATACGAGGTCACACTAATATTCATTTCCTTCTTTTTTATTAGAATTTAAAAAAAAAAAAAAAAAAAAAAAAAAAAGTTTTTGATGTGAGGAAGTAAAACGTTTTTTAGAAAAAAAATTAATTTGATGACGAAATGGACTTAACACATTTTGAAAGTCATCGCATCAATTACTGATTTATGATATTATATTTTCCAATTCAAAAGAAACCTTTGAAAGTTAATTTGAAGTAATGGGAATCCTCATACTGATAGTTGTTGTTGAATAATCTTCTTTTCTAGAAATATTATTTAATAAATGACATTTAGAAATATTGTAATGTTGACATTTTATGCAATCAGGAGAATAAGAAGCTTCATTCAAATACTAAACTCCCTCGAGAAGGAGTGCAAATATTTGAGGACTCAATCTCAGAGATGAAATGTAGTAAATTTTCTCCAGTATTTCTCTCTTATCCAAGGAATGTCGCAGAATCAAATTTCTTCAAATAGATTTAACTAAAGCTTCATTTTTTTCTTATCATCTCTTTAATATTTACTCTTACTAGCGCGGGTTTTTTTTCTGACTTTAAGCAAGCATATGACTGGGCAAGGAGGTATGGCATATTCAAACTTCACACAAATGGAGGTTTAGAGGTAGCGTACCCCTGTTCTTATAGCGGTTTTTAGAGGAAAGAATCGAGAAATTGCGCGTCAGTGATATCCTGACATCGGTATGCGTGCAGGGATATGGAATCCCTCAGGGGTCCGTCCTTGGCTTAACACTGTTTCTTGTTGCAATCAATGGCATAGCTGACGTTACAGCTACTGATGTATGGCATTCACTCTTTGCTGACGACCTGGCCTTATTCGTTAATTCGTGAAGACGCAGACCCTACGACAGGCATTTAACGCCGTAAGAGCTGCCGCCACGTGAGTTTAGATTATCTCATGAAAAGTCCGTGCCTGTCCACTTTTGCTGGCTGCGGAGGCCACATAACCCCTCGAAGCTAGAGATGTGTGGTTCCGAAGTTATTTTAAAATATGAATGTAATTCCTTGGGTTTTTCAGCGACAAAAAACTAACATTGTCCCGAATAATGTGGGGTTCTGAAAATCGGTTCATTTGTGAAAATTCGACGCGCTATTAAAACAAACAGTATAAAAACTATTAAAAATTGTGAGTAAAATCAGAGGCAAAGAGACGACACTAACTTCCATGATTTCTCCGACAGACATCGGCTTAACGCAAATTGCATGCGCAGCTCTTTTGTAGGAAATTTGATACCCTTTGGAATGGTTATTTTACGCTTACCATGATTTTCCAACCGGAGTTTCCAAATTTGAGAAAATATATTTTTTCTAACGCTTTCTTGACTTCAAACGTAACCAAAATTTGAATATCATAGTTTGGATGATTGCCAACTACACTCGACGTTTTAGAGTTACCAAATAAGAATTTTTTGTTATGCCTTTTATCCAATTTTCCCCATAACTATTATAGATAAACATCTTACAATGGTTTCATTCGATCTGCACATCAAAGAAACACGAAGCCTTATGCGCTATGAGCGTTTTCACGCGAATGTTCCCAAAATAAACCGGTGCACCGGCAGCTTAAGTAATGGTATTCTCTTTGTAAACAAATACATATTCTGACAAATGTAATCAATGCCGATTTATTTTTGGATTTGCTTGAGTATAAAAAGAAAAATCGTAGACATTTATCGTTAGCTCATCTGGATTACGTCATGAGGTAGACGTTATCGGCCAGTTTCTCCTATAAGGAAACACGCTAAAACAAGTATAAGTCAATTTCAATACAAATTCATAAAGATAACGAATCACTAGTAAGCTGGAACAAATGGAAACCCATTGGAGGTTTGTGAAAGGCTATATGCAGACCGAATGGGAGCCAATCTCTGAAAAAGACTAGGAGCAAACGAGGCTGTCTACCCTTGGAACAATAGATGGACAATGAAGTCGACTGGACTCTCTAGATAAAGGGATTTCCTATTCCACCAATCCTTTTCTCGTTCAAGGCTAATTTTTAACCCTTTTATTTATTGTCCTTTCTTCAACAATCCGTCACTATTTTGCTGCAAATACATTTTTCTTACATTAATAGTTACAATTGTTCGTATAATGGAACGTTAAGGAATTCTCTTAATCCCACTAAAATTAGTGTAAAACTTTACAAATCGAAATTATATACAATTAGAACAGACACGATTTTTTTGTTTATGTATACAGTGCGGAGGTTCATAATGTTTAATTTTGGGCCCTGTACTAACTCTTATGTACACGAACATAATTGGAATACTTTAAATAATTTACTCATTTCACAATAAGCTAATGTATACTGTTTTTATTAATTTATTTGTGAGCATCAAGTATACAATTTAAATACCTATGTTTAAAATATCAAATCTAATATCTACGGGTAAGAAAGGGTAATTTTCAATTAGATAATCAAATTAAAATATTCTTTGAGTTAAATAGGAATATTATTCAAACATGGGGATCTCCCGTGGTCTAGTGGCTAGCGACTTAGACTCATAAGCGGGAGATGGTGGGTTCGATTCCCACCGACGGCCGGCATTTTCTCATCTCACGGTTCGTTGGGAAAACTACTCGCTGTACCCAAAAAAAAAAAAAAATATATATTCAAACATTTCAGATGCTCGAATATTTGTTTGTGGGCGAAAAATGTAATAGTAACCAACCCGATGATCAGTAATATTAGAAACTTTTTTTTTTAATTTTAAAAAGTATTATTATGAAATATGACATTTGGGTCTAGGTGCTTTGGACGCTTTAAGAACTTACTAGGCCGTATAAATACATTTTTTATAAATTCATATAAGTATATAATTTATTTTCAATAAGTTCAAAAAATTATTGCATTTAATAAGAATCTTAATTGACAAGTTGAAAAAAATACACTTCAAAAATACTCCAATTCCTTGTTTCTAATAACGTGTGGAGGTTCACATCTGAGCCCTATCCTATTTCTTAAGTACACAGACAAACCCTGCGTATCTTGAATTATTCATTTATTTAACTATCTAAGCCAATACTCCAATTCCTTGTTTCTAATAACTTGTGGAGGTTCGCAAGGTTCATATCTGAGCCCTATCCTATTTCTTAAGTACACAGACAAACCCTGCGTATCTTGAATTATTCATTTATTTAACTATCTAAGCCAATACTCCAATTCCTTGTTTCTAATAACGTGTGGAGGTTCGCATCTGAGCCCTATCCTATTTCTTAAGTACACAGACAAACCCTGCGTATCTTGAATTATTCATTTATTTAACTATCTAAGCCAATACTCCAATTCCTTGTTTCTAATAACTTGTGGAGGTTCGCAAGGTTCATATCTGAGCCCTACCCTATTTCTTACGTACACAGACAAACCCTGCGTATCTTGAATTATTCATTTATTTAACTATCTAAGCCAATACTCCAATTCCTTGTTTCTAATAACGTGTGGAGGTTCGCATCTGAGCCCTATCCTATTTCTTAAGTACACAGACAAACCCTGCGTATCTTGAATTATTCATTTATTTAACTATCTAAGCCAATACTCCAATTCCTTGTTTCTAATAACGTGTGGAGGTTCGCATCTGAGCCCTATCCTATTTCTTAAGTACACAGACAAACCCTGCGTATCTTGAATTATTCATTTATTTAACTATCTAAGCCAATACTCCAATTCCTTGTTTCTAATAACTTGTGGAGGTTCGCAAGGTTCATATCTGAGCCCTACCCTATTTCTTACGTACACAGACAAACCCTGCGTATCTTGAATTATTCATTTATTTAACTATCTAAGCCAATACTCCAATTCCTTGTTTCTAATAACGTGTGGAGGTTCGCATCTGAGCCCTATCCTATTTCTTAAGTACACAGACAAACCCTGCGTATCTTGAATTATTCATTTATTTAACTATCTAAGCCAATACTCCAATTCCTTGTTTCTAATAACGTGTGGAGGTTCGCAAGGTTCACATCTGAGCCCTATCCTATTTCTTAAGTACACAGATAAAACCCGCGTACCTTGAATTATTCATTTATTTAACTATCTAAGCCAATAGAGATGTCAATTTTATTTATGCTAGTAGACAATTTAAATATCTGTGTGTAGAAAAACATTAAATCTACTGGGGGGTTTACTCTAAATGGGGTAATTTGCAAATAGGTAAAAAAATAATATCTAATAATAATTTCAAGGTCGAAGATCTTTGGCAAAAGACAAAACAGAATTATTCAGAAAAATTTCCATTTCTTGCTACACTTATTTATTGATCTTTCAAGAGACCATCCGCACTTCACAAATTATGATGAGAGTATATAGAAGTATGTTTGGAAATTTCTTATACATTCCATCGATCCTAAATAACATAAATGATAATATATATATATATATATATATATATATATATATATATATATATATATATATATATACGTATCCAATATTGTACATTTATAAAAAACTCAGTGCTTGGAACAAAGATATATATTGACAAAGAGAAGAAACATATTGGCATTGTTGGGATATCCTAAATAAAAATGAAAATGGTTTTCCAAGATTTCATTAGCGTAAAAGAATAATAACGACTGAAGGTCATGCAGAGAACATACTTTTACTTGATTGGTTTTTGTCTTTCCCTGCTGACTCCGACTGGGGCCGTAAACAAATCTGTTTGTCACATTATCCTCTCTCTCTCTCTTCTTATCGTCCCCAACGTGAATCCGATACACAACACTTTTGCGTAGATATCCGATGCCGAAAAAACGGCCAACAAAATGTCCAATGATATGACACCTTGTCTAGATAACACATTTTAGTCCAGTGCCACCACTGCAGGAAGGGATTATACGAATTGATCATCCCCGCAAATATCAGCATTGCATTGGATAAAAATAGCAAAATAATAGATATAATAATAGTCCTTAAATACTCCAAAGTATACGAATATATATACATATTATCAGTTTCCTCTCTGCAGTAACCCTGCAAAAAGGCCGTTATTTTGTGCAACATGTTCCAATACACAATGTATATAACATGTATATATATATATATATATATATATATATATATATATATATATATATATATATGTATATTTATATAAAGGGTGTTCGAAAATTAATGACAAGTTCCGAACCACCAACCACCCATTTGTATCTCACTCCGTTTCTAAATGCTCTTTAGAAAAAAACGTTTTTTTTGTTGTAAAACTCTAATTTTCTCCCCTTGTAACCTCCTTTTTTTTTTAACGATTCATTACATTTTTGAAATGAGCATTAAATTTACTTTTAGGTTAATGAACATTCAATGTTCACAATTATCTCATTTAAAACATAATATCAATTCAAAAAGCAGAAATCAATAAAAGCTTCTGGTTAGCGACAACTTTTCAAAAATCTACAACTCTTAAAAAAAAAAAAATAAATAAATAAATAAAAATTCCTTTAGACAGCCGAATCTTACAAAAATTGTAAATCTATGTATGCTTTTCTTATTCAACTTTATGTAAGACTTACTAAAATCATTAAATATCAATTTCATTAAGAATAGTTTTCATTTTTTTCTGATAATATCAACGAAAATAAAGATATTATTACTTTTATTTTTTTTTTCAGTCTAGGATTCCAATTACATTATGAAATTGAGCGATAATCTCAGTTCTGAGTATACCGTTGGGAAGCTAATTAAATTTTACAACTTTTGTGAGATTCGGCAGTCTGCAGAATTTTTTGGAAAAGTAATAACTTTCGATTATTCGGTCAAAGGAACACTTCTCTCGACGAGATGATGTTATTTTAACCAGGCTTCGAATTGGACACACTCTACTTACCCCTTCGTACTTACTAGAAAGAAAGGACAGACCAACTTGTAAATACTGCAATGAGACTCTTACAGTTAAACATATACTAACAAACTGCAGGCAACTCATTAACTTAAATATGCCCAACGACTTACTGACAGAAGGTAGCCTACACATCCAAACAATCCTCAAACATTTGAAAAACACACAGTTATACAACAAGTTGTAAATAGTTCACTTAACTTTCACATCCACTATTTCAAAATTTTATGTTTACATCTTATTATTACTTTAGTGTTACGATTTGTTCTGTTTTTATTTTATTTATTTTTTATTTTTTTTGTTTACTTTATCTTCTTTTTCACGTTTTGTTAACATTTAAGTTCTTTAATTATTCATTTACCTTTTCTTTTCTTTTTTTTTTTTCTTGACGTAACAAACATAAAATGAGTTTGTCGCCAATGTTGCGTTGCTCAACAATGAAATAAAATAAATGAATAATTTTCGAAATGTTTTCGCTAAACAGAAGGTTTTATTAATTTCTACTTTTTGAATATATGTTACGTTTTGAATGAGATAATTGTGAACATTGATTGTGCATTACCTCTAATGAATGTTTAATGTTGATTTAAAAAATATAATTAATCGTTGTGTAAAAGCAGAGAAAATACTAGGATTTTTCTAAATGACATTTAGAACGGTATATTTCTGGAACGGGGTGAGATAGAAATGTGTGGTTAGTGGTGTCGAACTACATTTTTTGTCGTTTCACCTCCTGAAGGATTGTCATTAACTGGAGGAAATTCGTTCATGAGTGCAAACTAAATAGCTTTGGAAAGTGCTAAAGTATTTTAGTACAAGAACTTCCCTACATTTGAAGCATTGTCTGTCGGTCTTCTAACTTATCGATTCGCTTGTCTTATCTAATCGCTGAGGCTTTAGTCATATTACTTTTCAGCAAGCCAATACCTCAGTTCTCTACAGAGGTTGAATGAAAAAAAAAAGAAAAAGTCCAGCAAACCTTTTGTACAGAAAGGAACTCCGGAACTACTGTTTAGGTATGCCGGCACTTCAAAGGGCTTGTAAAATCCCATTTTACAACGGGGGAAAAAGTTACAGCCTTCAGAAGCCCGTCGAGGACCGCGGATCGATTCACTTTAGAATATATTTATATATGTATATATATATATATAAAAAAAAAAGATCTTTCCGAGTGGAGAAAGTGAATTGAGTAGAGTGAAAACGGGAAAAAACGATACAGAACTTTGTCAATTAATTAACCTGGCCTTTGTGTTAGAAAATACATTAGCTTACTTTCCATCGGGGATTACTTCAGAAGCCCCCCTTCAGTCGTGTCCACTTTAAGCCTCTATTGTTCCAGGACTGGATCCAGGGCTAACTGCCGCCGACATTTCCACGCTACTTTTAACCCTTTTTGTGTCAGCTTCAGTAATTCAGTAGGATTTTAGAATATTTGAGAAAGAACTCACGACTCCAATGAATAATTCTAGAGGAAAAAGTTAATTCTACCAATAATAATTGCGATTGAGAATCTTAGAATATATTAAAGACACTAAAATTGAAAAAAAAAAATTTTCTATAAATTTGAGATATTTATGCTAGGCCATTTGCTAAGCCCTTTCTAAACGATTTAAACACAATATTCAAAAATGTCAACAGTAATCAGGCTTCTGGTGGTTGTTAGATGCTGATTGAATAGTTCACTTGCAGATATCACTTAGGCGCTTCGAGAGAATATGGGCACATATCAATTATGATTAGTGCATTCCGATCAAGCCCTGTACTTATCATTTGTCCTGAAAGTGGTGACAACAAATTAAAAGAAATTAAGGCTTACCCTGTGCCCTGGACGACCTCAACTATAGTAGAAAATAGGAGAGCAGAGGTAGTTCTTGGTCGGCTCAGGATAGGCCACACAAGATTGACACATTCTGATATCGGGGAATAATGCACCAGAGTGCCCAGCTTTTAGTGTCATCATTTATATCGAACATATCTTCACTGAATGCCGTGCCTACGAGAATGAAAGGTCTCTATTTGACATCACCGGTAATTTTAGTGAAGATGTGGGTAACGACCCGACTAAGATTACAAATTTATTAGCATAAATATGCTTTAACGGTGACTAAACTGCAAAAAAACGTTACTAAAAAGTGTCACAGTGTGCAGTGGCGTTCGCGCAGGCGCAGTGGCCATGTTCAAAAAAGAAGACTGTATGTGTCACAAAAAAAAGTTTTCGCTGGCGTTCGCGCATTCGCAGTGGCGTTCGCGCAAGCGCAGTGGAGTTCGCGCATGTGCAGTGGCAATGTACGAAAAAAGAAGACTATTCCTATGCGTCACAAAAAAGTATCCGCTCTCTTTCGCGTATGCGCATCTGCGTGGCCATGAACGAAAAAGAAGACTGTATGTGTAACAAAAAAGTGTCCGCTGGCGTTCGCGCATGCGCAGTGGCCAAGGTATGAAAAAGAAGACTATATATTTTACATAGGTTTGTCGGGTGGACCTAAAGCATATTTATGTTTCTGAATTTGAGCAGAAGGCTCTAAACGAAATAATTTCTTTTTTATTTTTTATACTCCACGGAACTCCTGAATAAATTTTAATCGATTCAATAAAATAGATGCAATAGATCGATTCTTTATAAAGATCGATTCAAAAAATCGATATATCATCTTGAAAATATCAATTTAGACCGCCTATCTCTACTCATGGCTGTAAAACGAGGATGTTAATACTAATTTATATCAGTTTAGAATTTTTCTAAACGAGATTCTTTGATAATCTTTATATATAAAAATCACGTGTCTGTTTTTCTGTTTGTTTGTTCCTTATACAAATCCACATCGTTTGACTGATATTGACCAAACTTCGCACATAGATACGTCTTGATCCGGGAAATCTCGTCTACTATATATTTGTCAAATACCACTCACTCATCTATCAACGCCCAGCCCAAACCGCTCGACAGAAAATTTGGAAATTTTGCATGGACACTCCCTATATAACGTAGGCGCTCGCTAAGACAGGATTTTTTGATATTCGTATTTTTAAGCATTTTTAGGGGGGTTTAAAGTTTGAGTTGGTTAGAGAAGGCAAGCCTAGGCAGCCTGCTTTGCTAGGACGATAAAGAACAGCTGTTACCTTACATTATCTATCTCATAGTTTTATTTCTAATTGAGGTTAATTTCAACTATGATGGCAGACCTTGAATTACTAGAAATTAACTGTCCCTCACAGAGTTTTAATTGCGTTTCTTTTCTGCCTGTCCTCGTCAGATAGGCTTGCCATATTTTTGGAGAGTTAAACCGAGACACATTAATATGGGATGGGCATACCAGGAGGGGGGGGGGGATAAAAAGAGTACAAATTATAAGCAAAATGGTAGGTGAGTTTTAAGCCTAGCAACTAACGGGAAGGGGGAATCCTAAACTGTTAGTCTACCCAAACCTTAAAAATAAGAACGGAACTTTTTTTGCTACTTGATTTTCTTAAAACAATCTCTCAGCCAAATAGTAGTGTCTGGTAGCTGGCAGCGCTGTGCAGGTAGTTCCAGCGTTTTACAGTTAGATTACTTCTGATTTCTTTGACACTGTGAGCAGTAGTAAAAATGTTAATTGTAGAAAAGTAACCGATTTAAAAAAGATTCTTATAAACATGAATTCATTACTTTTTACATCTTACAGCCTTTTCCGGGACATTGATAAATCTGGGCGGGACACCGAAACAATTGTAAAATACCGGGACAGTCCCGGTCAAACCGTGATGTATGGCATATCCTTAGGTTTTCCAGGCGAGGTAATAACATCCGGAACCCTTGCACAGCCTCCTCGCCTATAACCTTGGTAATACTCGTAAATATATTGGGTGTTACCATATGACTTCTTGGAAACATAAACTTTTAAGTTTTAACGCCCATTGAATAAAATATAGTATGACGGGAACCGTACTGTAATAAACTGCACAGAATTGTACAGTAACGTAATTTTAATGAAACATTATTTAACGCAATAAAATAACTACTTATCTGCCGTGACGAAGCAAGGGTATTCAGCTAGTTTAACATAATAATAAGGCGTATATATACATTTAAGAGAGTGTTTATTGGTATCAACGATGGTGATTTGTTACATTTTTCCTAATCTTTGATCATGAGTGCAACCACAGTGGCGATATATAACCTCAGTGGTATATTCGTTTAGGTTGTGCTGGTATAGTATTTATTACTTCCTGAGTTACTTCCAAGTGTAAATGATATACAAGAATTCTCTAAAACAAAGTACTAAAAAATCAAAATTTATGAAGCAGTATTTCATACCGTATGGACCTCCCCTCAGTCGCAAATTAACGGAAAGGTTTGGCAAAAATCAAACACTGAAGCCAATAAAAGCCGCAATAAAAGGTTTCAGTGGACGACGTGAAATGACTCAGAGATTTACAGAGGTATTTAAAGCTAGACAGAATCGCCAAAAGAAACCTCTTTGGATTAGTGCAGACACTTGGTGTCGGCATGTTTTCGATTTTATTTACTCTCGGCCACACACGAAGCCACTCCACGTGGGCGTTAGCTGTCATTCAGGCTCAACTGAGTCGGCTTAGAAGAGTACATGATGGTCTCTAATAGAAAACAAGCCGTTTTCAAGACGTTCTTTGATGCCTTATGGGTCAATCCATTTGAAATGGTTTGAACAAGTGATATTTTTACCATCAATTATGATTATTAAGAATCAGCCGTTCAAAACAAGTTTTACGTTTTTTTTTAGAGACAAACGTTTGAAAATGGCGGCCATCTTTGTTTCACCGCGCATGCTGATTTTTGAGTTTATAAGCTCTTATGGAAAACTCATTTTCTCTGGACTGGTAAATAATAGACTAAAAGTTCGGTCATCATTGCTTTCCTTAGAGTCTCATCTTCTAAGTTTTTGTCACTATTTGAATATTTTGAAGTCCAATACCTGAAAACTGCCATTGAAAAAAGGCCGCTTTTGAGGGTAACTTATTAGGATAAGGGGATGTATATCAAAGCTGATCTTTGGCATGATAATAAACCTAACTAAGCAGCTTGAATTAAAAGTACTTTCAACCCTGATATTTGTTACTTCATTTTTTTTATGAATTTTTAAATTTCAATCGTTTGCAATTTGTGATAACTTTAGGCTTAATATCTCTGGTGGTTTTAAAACTTGTTATTTAAGTCCAGTGTAACACATAGTATTGTAGTTCTATTTTTAATTAGAATCTAGGGCCTCCTCCTTTTAATGTTTATTATTTTGTTTATTGAAAAAAATACTTAATACAGTAGACTAATTCGGCGTCATGAGGACCGGGGTATAGAGAAAACGCCAGATTAGAGAATTCAATTAGATGCGGTCACTTATGTATTTGAAAAACCTTATAATTTGAGGATATAGAAATATGTAACATTTTCACCTTTATCGAGTTGTTCAAGAGCTCTTAACTTCCGATCGATGGACAGAGTTACATTTTCCCTTTTCATGGCCATAACAGAGCTAATTAAAAAAAAAAATTCGTTTAAAACATGCACTCCACTCGTGATGAATGTTCGAACTAGACTGTCTTCTTAGTAGAAACTCATGTTCCTTCCTCTAAAATGAGACGTATATACCTTCTTTGACTTCCATTCAATGAAATACCGCGAAACAAATGGTTGGCTAGCTAGGAAGAGAAGGTTTTCTAGAAACCGTAGAGCCGGTCTAGCTCCGGCTAGTTTCGAGATCCGTCACTCATTCCTCTCGGAGACCGCCGGATTAGCGAGAGCGACTGATAAGAGAACGCCGGATAAGGAAAAGTCTACTATATTATAAAGACAAAAGAAATGCATAGTGTGATAAAGAGGTTCAAGTTAATTCTAAATAACTCCTACAGCCAAGAAATCAACAAGTTAGCAACCGTGACTTCAGAAAATAGGTACTGAAACAATACCCGCATCTGGTAAAATACGACGAAAGGTAATATAAACCACATGATCATAAGTCATAAGACGATGGCGGAGTTAACAATTGCTGCGAAGAAGAAATGCTTAAAGTTGATTGTCACTCGGGTGGGTGTGATGCTTAAGATGGCCGCTCGTAAAGGCAGGAGTCAAGCAGCAAAAGCGGTTTGTCAATCACAGCTGTCGTCCTGTTCCTGTGATTTAGTACCCATGGATAGTTTAAGCTATGTAATACTCGTCCAATGATAGAACGGTAGAACATGTGTTAGCTATTTATGCGAATGACTGTTCTCACACCGGCGTAAGTGCAACCGGACTGTAATATACATGTCTCCGGACTGTAATACGTATATCTATAATGCGATGCAAAAATGTTAGCTGCCGAGGTGATAAGCCAAAGGAAAAGGTTTTCGTATAAGATAAAAAGCTCAACAGTTTTTCTGAAAAACCTATAATTTGGACAATGCTTCACCAATGAATGTCAGAGAGTAGACCAAAGATTCAAATCAGACCAATGAATGGCGTTAAGTAGACCAACGATTCAAAGTGGACCAACGAATGGCAGTGAGTGGACCAAAGATTCAATGTGGACCAATGAATAGTAGTAAGTGGACCAAAGATTCAATGTGGACAAACGAATGGCAGTGAGTGAACCAACGAATGGCAGTGAGTGGACCAAAGATTCAAAGTGGACCAATGAATGGCAGTGAGTGGACCAAAGATTCAAAGTAGACCAACGAATGGCAGTGATTGGACCAAAGTTTCAATGTGAACCAATGATTGTTAGCTGTCAAGGTGTTAAGAATTCAACGAACAGTTCTAAAATCTCGAACTATCGAATCCTAAATATTCGTTCACTTCTTATTTTATTAACATGACGTTTGGCCCACGGGGGAACAGAGCTGTTAGGCGACCAAAAGTTAGGTGAGCAAATGGTGATTTTAAAGATTTTTTTTTAATATTTTTTTTTTTACGGTGCACCGACGTGTGTGCCATTATCGCCGACATCCATGGCGCAGTGGGAAATGCCTCAACGAGCCGTGCGATGGGAATATGCTGCTGGTGGGACTTGAGCTCCCGCACAGGAATCCAAGGTGTTATACCACGGGGAGACCCTTTTGTCTTTGTTATACTAATTTTTTTATTTCTCGTTGTTTTTAATTAATTTGAACAGCTACTTTTCGTGTAATTTTACTAGCCCATAAGAAGAACTGGAAAGGTAAACTTGAAAACGTCGAAATTAAAATTTTATTCTTGAATTAATTTTCTAAATTTTTTTTTACGTTTGTCTTCTTGACTGTTGAAAAATTCACGGATAAACTAGAGGAAATTGAGGAGGTTGCCGGATTAAGGGAAGTCTTGGAAAAGCCCTAGGAGGATTGTGTAGTCGGATTTAGAGGCCTATCTGAGATTGACTCGAGGCGAGGAAGCGAAAACTGCTAAAGATGGATTACTACTCCGCATTTCCTCAGAAAACATGAATCCTTTCTGAGCACCGTGAATCGCAGATTTTAGTAATCTCAAAAGCTTCAAAAGGGTTATAGAGTTGTGGCTCTTTTGGGAAATTCATATATATTTTTCTTCCATTAGAAATATTTTTGTGTTGGAAAATCGTTATTGACAAATGAAATTATTTGATTAAAACAAGATGCAGATTGTTAGGCGGCAAGGAGTTAAGAATTCAAAGAATAGTCCAAAAATCGCTAGCAATCAAATCCTAAATATTCCACGGCCATAGCCACTTTGAATGCACCGGTTCCCGTAGATCACCGAAGTTAAGCAACGTCGGGCGTGGTCGGTACCTGTGTGGGTGACCGACCACGTGCTGTTAGCATTATAGACGGGTAGCAACCTGTATATAGCCCGGCGCTAATAGCCAAATAGTTGATGCGCCGTTAAAAACGGGGGGAAAATAACATGATGTTTGGCCCGTGGGTAAATAGAGCTGGAGTAGAAGAGAACAACACTTTTTAAATTTCGACAAAAGCCGTTCTGTCGTGTTCCATTCTTTTCCGCTAACGAAGTTTTTGACGTTTATGCAAGGAGTAAATTTAGTCTCGGCTGAGATAATACAGCTAGGCTGAAACACTCGAATCAGCCTTGCTGTATTACTATTTGGGCGATATAAAATAAGACCACTGGAAGCATGGAAAAGCAATCTGCAAGAATGTCCAGGATAAACCTCAAAAATATCAAAATCTGCTAAGTAGGTATAAATAATTATTTAAATTTAAAATAGCAATACAATATATAAAATAAAAAAATATCTAAATAATTTAATAAGTATGTTATTTCTTCTTTTCTTCTAATAACGAAATTTAAAGAATATTTTCTTCCAGATACTAAGTAAATTCTGGAGAAAAAATATCATAAAATTGAATATGGTTCATATCGAAAACAAATGGTAGTCCCTATGGAGAACTACAAGTTTTACACCATTACGTGAGAAACAAATTCAAGAAGTCTGATGAACTTACTTATGAAAATAAAATAAACCTCAAAAATATTCACACAAACCTACACGGATGAATAATCCTAAAACAATGAAAATAATAATTAAAATGGAGGAATAGGGGCCGTGAAGACTTGTGAAGGACAAAATGCCTAAGGTTGAAGCTTGGA
Source organism: Gonocerus acuteangulatus (assembly GCA_946811695.1). NCBI lineage: Eukaryota > Metazoa > Arthropoda > Insecta > Hemiptera > Coreidae > Gonocerus > Gonocerus acuteangulatus. The sequence continues at coordinate 29,669,011 of OX328129.1, read as the reverse complement.
TTCCCACTAGGGCCGATGGATTTTCGTTTAAAAAAAAACGACATACATCAGCCCGATCCTGGCTAAAAAAGGATGATAACAAATATATTGGCAGTGCAAAAGAGCGGGGTTATTTATAAATGGGTGTTAAAATTTATGTAAATATGTGAAATTTAAATTTTATTCTAAAGACTCTTAATAACATAGAATATTATTAAAAACAATATAGCTGTTTGTTTTTGTTTTTTAACAAGATTCACATTTTCCGAGCTCTTTTGTGATTTATATAAACTTACTCGGAAATAAAATATCATTAATTGAACAGTAATTTCGTAACCACGATGATAAAACGCCATACTTTAAGGTTGTTGAATCGTGGCAGAAGAACTTTATAGTCAACCAGCAAGGAAAAACATCTGGGGCTTCATTCCTTTTCGAATGAATAGCAAAGTAGAAGCCTTATGTTTACATTTCTAATAACTAAAGTCTTAATCAATTATTCTTACGTCGAAGCTGTTTCTCCTATTGAATATTCAGGCAGAAAGTAATTTACTTTCATTAATGTAAAATAGCCGATATGGACGGCCTTTTCGGGTAAGTTTTGGGGAATTCGTTTGCTCCTAAAAATTTAACCGGCATTGTTACGTCTAAGGTTTTCATACCGATCTCATCCATGTTGTTATTCTGAAATCTCGGAATATATATCATACATATTTAATATATATATATATATATATATATATATATATATATATATATATTAAATATGTACGCATTATATTATTCGCTTGCATGAATATGTGTTTGGGTGTATATCTTTACGAATATGGCAGAGAGGGCCAACCTGCAGCTCTTTGAAGGATTATGTGTCGCTCTCAATAAATTTACCCGAGTTAACTTTTTATTTTTGTGCTATTGTACTCGTATTTTAAAAAATTATTATCGTTCCGAATGTTTTTCGAAATGCTTTAAAATTACTGACAAGAAATGGAAAAGACTAAGTATAAAGTAGTAACAAATTTAATTTTCGGCAAGTTTATAATTATATGAATCATCAAAAACTTAATATAATTTCTGTAAAAAATAAAAAAATAAAAAAATAAAATAAAATGTTTAATACCTTTTTTGCATACCTTTTAAATATGTATTTAACTGCGGCTCGCAAAAATTTTTAAATTTTCAGGACCTTGGCCACCTCTGGTATTACGCGCTAGGACAAGTTACAAAGAGTCATAATCATATGTATGCGTGTCTTTTCTTTTTACATAGAATTTCGGACGATATCTTGCCAAACTGATAAGAAAAATGCATGGCAATCGAATTCGAATGCTTCGTTATGGTACTCCTGCGTGACGGACGTTTTATTTAATTGGCTATAGTCTGACGAGTCTTGGGAGACGTAGGAAGCCGATTTCTTTCAGTCAATATTAGTTATAGTGTAAGAAACACGCACGAAAAATGCTAACATGTTCCTCCTTTGACACGAAAAGAAAAATCGCTCATCTGGCCCAGCAGCAGTTCCCAAGCAGCCCTTCTAGGACCTCCAACGGCGGGAAGTCCCCGATGAGAATGAAGATTGGAATTGGCATCGATATGAATGGCGTGGAAGTAGGATAAAGGTGAGAGAGGAATGACGGAAGATGGATGTGGAAGTGGGCCAATCCGTCAAGTATACCTGCCAAAAGGTTGTGGATGAATGGGCCCAGTGTTTCACCCTGCGGAACTCCTAACTTCATCTGACAGCTTAGTCTTCCAGGCAACAACTTCCTTGAAATATGGGATTGAAATACGGCCGACTTGTCAGAGAATCCGTATATGGATTCAGCCGTAGGAGATATCCATGCATCCATAGAAATAAAGAGAATACCACCCTCAGAGTATACTTCTCTACACGGTCTATAAAAAAAAACAAAAAAATTATTTCGTTTAGAGCCTTCTGCTAAAATTCAGGAACATAAATATGCTTTAGTTCCACCCGACAAACCTATGTAATGTACTGTGTAACATATAGTCTTCTTTTTCGTACATGGCCACTGCACTGGCGAGAAGTCCACTGCGCATGCGCGAACGCCAGCGGACACTTTTTGTGACACTTTTTTGTAACGGTCATTCCCAGCTTAGTCACCGCTACCATTGGGTTGCGTAACTGTGCTACCCAAATGAATAGTAGAAGAGATATCCTGGTCTCTTATAAGCTTTAACTAACAAATAAAAAGACGGTACCACATTTATTTTTTTTTTTTTGTAAATTACTTGCTATTACTTTTTACCTTCGAACGAACAACAACAAAAAACTATACTATCTTCAAAGGCATTTATCGAAAAAGCCCAAAAATATCTGACGGGACTACACATGATTTAGTGGCTTCAAGTCAACGAATATGAGCCATTAAAAATCCTTTAAGGGTGTCAACCTGTCGATAGCCCGGCGGAGAAAACACAAAAAATAATTATTTTCTAATTCAATTATTATTAAAATATATATATATATATATATATATATATATATATATATATATATATATATATACATACCTTACTGCCCCTATCCCAATTAATAAAGAAACAATATTCCTTATTTTTAGAATATATATTCATCATTACTTCAGCGCGATCTAAGCCATTTACGTCGTAAGGAACCAGGAAGAAATAATTATTAGTTATTTAAGGACAAATAATAATTTGGTTCCGGTGTAAGTCCCCCCCCCCCCTCCAGATCGACCGATTTAACTGGTTAACGAACTCCCTCAATGGTTTATTATAAGAATGGTATGTACCAAGTTTCGACCAATAACGACAAAACTATTGGCTGCTATATATATATATATATATATATGTAAGTGTTCAACCACACTTACATATATATATATATATATATATATATATATATATATATATATATATATATATGTATGTATGTATATGGGTGTTTATGTGTGCGTGTTTGAAAACGGAGGTCGTTTTCGGTAATTAAAATCGATGAAGTTTTGAGGAAATTTTTTAAATCATCTCCCTTGAATGCAAACACTCCTTAAGCGAAATCTGAAAATAGCTAATTTTGTAACAATCGTCGTGAAACATCATAGCATTAAAACGTACCTGAACTTGTTTCGAGTAGATATTGTTTGTGTGGAGGTACATGGCCGAGAAGTTACGGAGCCTGTCGAATTCAAAGACCATCTCGAGGGGTCGCCCGTTTGTGGCGAAACTGTCGTTTCTCCAGCCCACCCACTCGTATCCTGGAACAAAAAATAAAAATAATAAAAAAAAAACTAGTTATGTGAAAATATTCTTAACAACAGTATGTTGTTTAAAATAATATTACCTGATATATGTCTTATTTCCTTACTAGTCTTAAAATGATTTTCATATATTATAATTAACTGTTTTTCTTAGTAAGCACAGAATTTTTATATGTTTTGTAGCATTCATTAGTAAATTAGTAACATAAGACCGGTAGTTATGCCCAAAACAAATGAAATTCCAATAATTAACGAATGCATAAATTGAAAAAATCAAACTAATAATGCTTTTTGTCCTTCATTCGCTCAAAACTCCGAAAGTATTCACGCTGGAGACCTTCCCAAGGCATCGAAAGATTTGTAATGAAATTTCCTAAAATGTAACATTATTTTAGATGGTCAAATGTATTCCCTAATTTATAAAATAACAATATGTCTGAAAAAATTGGTAAAAAATAGACATTCGTTTCGGCAGCTTAAAATTCATTAAAGGCCTTCTGATTCAAGGATAAAAATTTTGATTATGTAATAAAACGTTCCATCGATTTTTAATAGTAATAAAAATATGATAATACTGGTTCTATGGTTATTGCTTAATAATTTTACATTTGAATTATTAGCAAAAAATTTAACATTTTCTAAATCTTTTATTTTTTGTATGTCAGGTAATGAGGTATGTACCCTTGCAATCGTGACCTATTTGGGGTCATAACTATGGTCTAAGCAAAATTATAACAGTTTCTATTTCCACCTTTCCAAATGATATTAGTCGGTTAGTGGGGCTTTTTAATATCTGCAGATAAAGCTCAATAGATGTAGCTACGTCAGGCGGATTTTTTTTTTTTTCGAGAATAAAAATGAAGAAATATTTATTATCGTTCATAGCATTTACCTGTGTTAAATCTGGCTTCCGAAGCAGCCTAAAATAAAAACAAACAAAAAATAATTCCGCCAAAATTAATATAAAACTGTCGTCTTGGTAACGTCCGTGATTCTCATGCAAAAGATTGGGTTCGAGTCCTTGCAGCAGGTTGTGTTCTTTTAACTATTAACCCGCTGAAAAAATCTCTGATCCACCATAGAGGTTTAGGTAGTGATAGCCCGGGATTAATGGCTTAGATCAAGATGCAACGTATTAAAAAAAAATGGTTTTATTGACTAAAATAAAATAACATAAGCTAAAGTAAAAATATTGAGGGCCGTAAAATATAGCGCCCGAGTTAACGCGATGACAGGAAAATCGAAACTGCATCTCTACCCGAAATATCTCGGGCGTGTTCGTCAAGCGTTTGTAAGGTGAAAAAACAAAGTCTAGCCAAACTCAATACAAAACTATAGTCTATGGAAAAATAGTTTAAATATATATCAAGTAAATAAATTAACATCCGAAATTAAATATCCGTAAACTATTAGGCCTACCCGAGTTAGCTCGTTCATGCAATTAACAAGACGACATCTACACCCGAGATGTCGCAGACGTGATCCTTGAACGGTTTGTATGATAACATTGAAATAAAAATAGGAGAATCAGCAAATCGTCATTAAAAAATCATTTAATTGTGTATAAAGAGTATATAACAATCCAACACAATAAAAAAAGTGAAAAGTACAGTTGATTTCAGCCTGTGGCGTCGCTCAATGTTGGGCAAAACTAAAAACTAAAACTAAAATTAAAACTAAATTCACTTTTTGGAATAAACTAAAACTAAACTAAAAATTGCAACCTAAAAAAAACTAAAACTAAAATTTTACTAATTAATAGATTTTAACTAAACTAAAACTAAAACTAAATCTTTGGGAATTGACTAAAAACTAAACTAAAAATTTAGTTTAGTTTAGTTTTACTAAAATAACATGAATTAATATAAATCATATGTTATTTCGATAATTAAGTAAATTATTAAAACTAATAGAACTTGCTTAAGAATTAGAAATTGTGGCTTTTTCTCGTAATTTGAAAACATATGTTCTTTGATAAACTAAATTAGTTAACTAAAAACTAAAACTAAACTAAAATCACAAATTTAGGTCTCTTTTACTAAACTAAACTAATTGCATTACTAAAAACGGAGTCCATATGATTAATAATTATACAAATCTAAAACTAAACTAAAACTAAAAATATAACATTAGTTTAGTTTTAGTTAGGGAAAACTAACGTTAGTTTAGTTTACTAACGTTAGTTTTGCCCAACACTGGCGTCGCTAAGCTAACTACCTCGTTTTTATATTTATGCATTTATTGTTCAATCAAAGAACACAATCAAACATTATTAATTATTTACATGAAATTCTCGTGCCTTTTAGTCGACATGGAAAATTCAACCTTTTGTTTTACGCATCGCTTCCTAATATAATATTCAAATTAAACTGGATTATTCAAAAACACCAAGTTGATTTCAAATAAAATTATTGAATTAAAAAATCCGTAACGCAGGAGCTTTATAACCTTAGCAAGGTAGTTAGGTTACGCAGTATTCTGGGAGAATGTGCTTTAAAATCTGTTTTTCTATTTCATATTGTAATGAATCGGGTACATAGTATATATATATATATATATATATATATATATATATATATATATATATATATACACGTAGTAAGGTCCATAAGTTTCCGGCCTGGGATAGAAGGAAAGGTGAAAGAAAAAAACTGGTTTTACTGTTTTTCAATATATTCTCCTCTAAGTTCAACACACTTAATACAACGCTTTGGCAACATTTCTATACCACGAAAAAAATAATTTTCTTCTTTGTTAAAAAAATGTTCTTCCACTGCTGCTTGGAGCTCTTCGTCGGTGTTAAATCGCCTGACTTTTGCCTTTAAAGGAGGCGCTTCTCCTGGTCTTCTCCATTCCATGGACTCTCTTTTGCTGAGTGGGTCATAATAAAGAACCATTGTCTCATCCCCAGTTACAATTGAGTCCAAAAAAATCCTTAAGTCGGCATTATACTCGCGTAAAAATTCATTGCAGCATTGAACTCGTTCCTGTTTTTGGGCTGCTGAAAGAATTTTTGGAACCCATCTTACACTAACCTTGTTCATATGCAAATGTTCTTTGATGATCCTCAAAACACTTGGTTTTGAAAGTCCTAACCTCGCTGCTATTTCCTTGGTTTTTAGTCGCCGGTCAGACAGCAATTCAGATTCCACAAGTTGGATTGTTTCAGAAGTGACAACTTCCAATGGGCGACCGGGACGTGGGTCATCTTCTAGACTTTCTCTCCCTAACTTAAATAATTTTGCCCATTCTTTCACTGTGGAATACGAGGGGGAGGACTTCCCGTATACACAATCCAAGCGCTCTTTAATTTGCGCAGGAGTAAGACCCTCTTGACAAAAGAATTTAATTACCGCACGGTACTCGAGTTTGAACATTGTAAAAATGGGGAGTTTCCTTCAAGGCTGGACACTGACTGACAAGACTGAGGAAGTGCGGGCGATGGGTATGGAGTGAGCAGGCATGGATCAGCATAGGCGTGCAGGTCCCGGCACGTCTGAAGGAAAGGAAGCAGGACAGGCCGGAAACTTATGGACCTTACCTCGTATATATATATATATATATATATATATATATATATATATATATATAATATATATATATATACAGGGTGGTCCCGAAGGAAATCGCCATACTTTAGGGGCGTGTACGACGACTAAAGTGTAGTTGAATGCCACCAAGGAGACATTTTTACTTCCATTATTTCCCTAGATATAGGCGTTTCCGTGTTTTGTACTCTAAACGTTAGTTTTTGACCATTTGTGTGCTATTTGTCGTTCACGCCATTGAACAATTTTAATTCTGATGACACTTTCAAAATCTGCATCAAATTTCCTATAAGATCTTGAGCAAACATTTCTGAAACCAAATTTACAGCAGCCACCCAAACAAATAACTTATCACGAAAAAAAGGTTTTTATCTTTAATGTTCCACGCCCGTCACGAACATTTTTTTGGTTAGTTCGATGGGACACTCAGAAAGGTTGCATTATTTCATTAGAATGGGTAATTTGTATAGAAGGCCAAAACAAGAGGCTTTGCATGGGTAAATTGTGGACAACTGACAACAAAAAAAAATTAATGGGTAAAAACATTTGTTCTTAATGAGTTAATTATTAAAAGCCAAAATGTTTTGCTTCTAGTTTTTTTTTTTTGGTTTTAATTTACCACAATTTACCCATGCAAAGCATCCTTTTTTGGCCTTCAACACAAATTAGCCATGCTAATGAAATAATTCAACTTTTCTGAGTGTCCCATCTAACTATCAGTGGAACATTAAAAATAAAAAGCCTTTATTTCGTCATAAGTTATTTGAAGATTCTAGAATGTTCATCTGTAGAAACTTTTAACTTATTTTTTCCTCTTTTAAAATGAGTTTCAAATTTTTATTTATGCTTTTATTCAATATGTTATAGAGTTTTAGTCATGTTGTTCTATATATTTTCGACTTTTGTTCTTTCCATTTATAATTAACAGAGTTCGTACTAGTTATTTATGCTTTTCTTTTAAATATTTTATAGTGTTTTTTGTATTTTTTTACTACATATTTTCAATTTTGTATTACATATTTCATCATAATTTTTTAAATATATATGTACATATTTTCAATTTTATTTTACATGAACATCCGTTCCCTAATCATTACAATCTACAAAAAAAAAAAGAAGAAAATATTCGTCAAATAAACAAAATGATAGCAAAAAAAAAAAATAATATTCATAAAATGATAAAAAACGAAACAGCATTGTGTAATCGTGTTAACGCAATCTTTTCATCTGGCGGCATAGATAAAAGGAGTCTATTCTGTAGAAAATTGCACCGCCAGACAGGAATGGTAGTTTAAATTCAGCTTAAAAGCAGTGAGGTTGTAATTTCAGGTATCCAGAGGCCGCTACGCAATCCGATATCCATAATACGGGGCTAATGGAATCGTGCTGTAGCCGCTAAATATTGGAGCAGATATTCCTACTAGTTCCATATCAATAAAGTAACCTGTTATTTAACTTGCACACTTTCCGTTTCGTTTCAAACCATTTAATGGTGTCCGGCTTTTCGACATCTTTAAACTAGAACACCAATGGTTCATGACTACATGAATTGAAATTTTTTAATTACAAATTCATTATTGTTATATTAAATAACTAGCTGTTACCCGGCGTGCCATACTACACCTACTTTCTGCATCTAGAAAAGCAAAAATAAATTAGGAAACCAAATAAGTAATAATACCATCTAATAACGCAAATCTGTGACTGGTCGGGTTCAGAGATTCAAACCCATTGACCTCCGAATCGTAAGTCCTCGACCATTTTAAGCTAGCCTATGACACTCCCCGGATCAAGACCTACCAGTGTTCCAAGTTTAGTCAAAATCGGTCAAAAGGTGTAGATTTGTATTCTGAACAAACAGACAGACACAAAAATAGACAAACAGACACGTGATTTTTATAAATATAGATAAAGTAATGCTTAGTATACAATCACACACAAACAAACATATATATATACAGGGCGTTCCAGTCTTAAACCGACAAACTTCGTTTATCGATGGGGAATCGAAAAACTAAGTCAATAAGTCCTTTGGCGATTTTCTCGTTTTCGTGAAAAACGCAAGAAACCGTTTTTTTTTTTTTTTTTTTTTTTTGTTTTTTTTTACATATCTCGATTTATCGCTTAAACGAAGGGTTATACGAAAAAAACACAATAAAAAAGTTGTAGGTTAGTAAATTATCTTTAAGATGAGACCAAATCAGCGTCTTAGCTTTAATGTTTTAAGAGTTTATCGTGCTACTTTAATAAACAATTTAAATTATATCAAGAGAATTTACATTTATATATATATATATATATATATATATATATATATATATATATATATATATATTTAATAAACTAACTAAAAAAGACATTTGAAATTATTTTCATGCTTTTTTTCATATTATTTTACTTTTGTTATTCTTTTATTTATTTATTTTTTTCAATTTAATATATCGGGGATACAAATATTATTGTTCCTTAATTTTTCATCTCGCGTCTAATTAAGTTCAATTTAGATTGGATACTAATTTGTACATAAATTAGAATTTTTTAGGTTTCTCGGACCAAAAAATGTCTAAGGGTGCGTTTACATCTGACACTTCTCGCAGGAAATATATGTCAGTTGTCGGATTCTCTTGAAGGTTTACGTACTGACAGAAATAGCTAGACATTTATGTCATGGATATGTATAGGACAGTTCTGGATTTGTTCTAATTTGCGATAAATTCACCAAAAGCACAAATAATCAGTGTTCACATCTGTTGGTATAGAAGTGTCGACAATACAGCTAGTAGCCAAGATATTCCTCTCTGAAATTAAATTCTTCTCGTAAAAATCTGTGTTTACACCTGGTGGTATAGAAGTGTCGACACTTATAGTTCGTGATAGAAATATATATCTCAGACATAAATTGATCATGGTTTACAATAGTCGCAATTTCTGTCTGATATAAATTTCCTGCAATAACTAGCAAGTGTAAACCCACCCTAACTCTCTATGGAACAAAGTTTCCATCCGATGGATTATCCAAACACGATTACCTCGTAAAATATTCAAGCTTAGACGCTCAACTTCCATCTTAAAGATAATCTAATAAGCTACAACTTTTGTATTGAGGTTTTTTTTCGAAGAAAAATTTGTTCATGTGATAAATCGGTCCAAAAAAACACGGTTTTTGGCGTTTTTCTCGAAAACGAGAAAATTGCCATAGGACTTTTTGACTTAGTTTTTCGATTTCCCATCGATATATGAAGTCTTTCGGTTTAAGACTGGGGCTCCCTGTATATATATATATATATATATATATATATATATATATATATATATATACATATATATATATACATATGTCTAAGTATTTGAATACAAAAATGTAGAAAGGATATGCTATTTATCAACTTTTTTATCATCTAGTTAAAACATTACAGAACAAATTATTTCCAGATTTACTTTTTCGTGTCTTTTCCCTATTTTCAATAATACTTTCTCCTTCATTTTCTCTAAAATTGGATGTGCATTTATTTGTATATATAAAAAATATATATATAAATAATCCTTTATTGACAAAAGGAGACCATTAAATATTAAACGAGGGAGTAGGAACGAAATTTAATCAAAGAGACGATGTTGATGTTTTATTCATAAACACAATTAGAGATATGATTTATTAATAATTACTATAATAAACATGAATTAGTATAATTGAAGTTAGTATAATTCCACTGTGATCAATTCATAATGCCTTTATCCATCCTGATGGGACATGCAAATACCCAGTCTAGTATCGTCCACAACACCCGACAGCGGGTATGAACACCATATGTGATATTTGTAAATATACAGGGTGTACCGATTTTAAATGGCAAAACTTCGGGAGCGTGTAGGAGGCCAAAAATCTAAGACAAAAAATCCTTTAGATTTGCTCGTTTTTGGTTGGTTTTGGAGAAAATCGCAAAACAAGAAACGAAACATGTTTTCATTTCTTTGCATACTTATTTAAATTTTCAATGGAAAAAACTGGTCATTGCGATTTATTTTAAGCGGCAGTAATCCGGGTTTCTGCAACGGTAATACTTTAGAATCGGTGCGTGGTTTTGTGCGCCGTTTCTCAAATAGGATAGTGTTTAATTGACGAGTCTTTTAGATAACTTTTAATACAACAAGACTACAACAGACTCGATCATTCTTACTTCGTAATGAAGTTGACCAAATTCCCATCAGCTGAAACACCACCCTTCAGCTGACCAACCACTCAAACGTTAAAAGGTAGAAATAGATCCCAGCAATTGAAATAATTCCCATCAGCTGAAATATACGCCATGAATTGAAATAAATCTCAACAGCTAAAATATATCCCATCAACCTCTCAACAGCTGAAATAGATCCCATGAACTGAAGTATACCCCATCAGCTGAAATAACTCATATCAGCTAATCGACCTATCAACAGCTCAAATAGATCATATCTACTGAAATATCTTCCATCAGCTGAAATAACTCCCAGCACCGGAACAAGCTTCCCTCAGGTGGCATATCCACTATCAACTGAAATATATCCCATCAGCTCCAAAAACCGCCTATTAGGTGACAAATCTACTACCTGCAGAACAATTAGGTTCTGCTGGAACCACTAATGCTGAAGTAACTCCCATCAGCTGAAGCAGCAGTACGGTTGAAAATGGCACCTGAAATAGAAAAAAGTACCTCACAAACCGTGACAGATGTTTGGTAAGATGTGCGTCAAAGAACGGTTTTAGTTTCAGCATGAGAATGATTAATTTAAGAGACGATTCACAAACCAGGAAGTATACAAAAGGCTTAAAAAGCTGGGCATTGTCTATTGCTAATGGACAACGGTTTCTGTAGAAGGCAAAGAGATAGCTTTACTCACATATACATAGAGGTAGGAGGATGGTTAAAATATTGCCACTTCCTTTTGCCTTTATAGGAAAACAGCTGGAGCCAACCTCATGAAGAGCAGCTGGCTTTCTGATAGCATTGTGGTGAGTAAGGCGTCGAAGAGTGGACGGTACCTTATCAGAAAGTCTTCAGCTCCCATCCTCCTATTGTACCCTTGGCGACCTTACTATCGTCCATCTGGGTCCTCTACTTTACTCAGTCCTTACTCAACTATAGAATTGAAGGAATCCTTTAGAGTTGGATTCAATCTGCAATTTATAAACTATTACTGGGACAACTGTGCTCAAAATATGTGCAAAGTGCCTGGAAATATGGAGTAACTCAATTTCTTGAGAAGAGGTCATTGACCATTGGGATGGCAAAGGTTCAGGATGTTGGTATCTTAATAAATCTACGTTTTTATAAGAAAATGCCTCTTTTTTGTTCCGAAGTTCAGGAATGAAATTCAAGCCTTCATCAGGGTGGTGAGTAAAATATATAACTTTAAACTAGATACCAGGAACAAACCTTGGTTAGTTAGACTTGTTCTAAGTTCTAGTGAACAATATGTTTTCCAAGGCTTGGAAGAATATCTCTGGTCACATTGTATAGGTTTGGGCAGCGACACCCAAAGTGGTCTATATTGACCCCCAGGGTCAACGGAGATCTATAAGGGGTCCATAGAAGCGACAGAACGAAATCGGAGTCCGTGTTATGGAAAGAGGGGTCCACGATTTAAGAAGATCATGAGTCTAATTTTGACTTCCCATTAAAGGAATAAACACACTTGAACAAATTATTTTTTAGCACTTCCCTCCTAAGGAAAGTAGCCATTGAGGTTGGACTCATGATGGAATTTTTGAAAAATGTCTTCAAATCTTTATCGATCCTACTTAGTAGACACCGATGATGACCCCCGTTAAAATTTATATATATATATATATATATATATATATATATATATATATATATAACTGACTGTTAACACGATAGCGGCCAGAGTTTTTGTTTTTTCGTCACGAAACTTGATATATAGCATTCAATTAGCAAACGATTGAACGAGTTCGTTAACCACCAAAGTCGGTCCACCGGAAGGGGGGGGGGGTTTACCCCGAACCCAAAACACTAGTTTGACTATGTCAGCCGTAATATTTGTTGTATTTCAACGAAACTTGGTATTCGTAGTGGTAATATAGAGAGAAAAGTAAGATATAAAAATGAACTAAATCGGTTCATTAGAAGGGGGGGGGGGTTTGCTCCGGACCCACAATACCAATTCGCCACTACCAGCCGTGATTTTTGGTATGTTTCGACGAAACTCGGTATTCGTAGTGGTAATCCACAGGTAAATATGTGTTGTAAAAATAAACTAAATCGGTTCATTAGGAGGGGGGGTTTACTCCGGACCCACAATACCAATTCGCCACTACCAGCCGTGATGTTTGGTATATTTCGACGAAACTCGGTATTCGTAGTGGTAATCTACAGTTAAATATGTGTTGTAAAAATAAACTAAATCGGTTCATTAGAAGGGGGGGTTTACTCCGGACCCAAATTCCTAGTATACTCATACCGGTCGTAATTTCTGCTGTATTGTAACGAAACGCGGTATACGTCGTGGGTAACTCATGAGAACGAAGTGTTGTAAAAATGAGCTGAATCGGTCAATCGTAAAGCGGGGGTTTAATTTGTAATGTATTTCAATAGAAAAGCCCGCCAAACGTAGGTTCACAAAGCCGCCGCAAGGAGCGCTTTCTACCACTAGAGTGACTGTATCCTGTTCCTGCGTTAGATCAAAATACGATAAAATGAGGTTTTTTGTATTTATTACGTAGTGTAGTAGGTACCATGTGGAAACATAACTCTGGAAGCAAATTAATAATTGATCAGTTACTCATTACAAATTTAAAAGAGAACTATTCATGCTTTATTTTATTTATGTAGGATATTTTAAGCAAATTGTTCTGGAAAGCAGTCTACACTACCCAAATTCTGAGGAAAGTGCTTAGTTATGCAGCTCCTGCGTGACGGACTTTTGCTTATTTGTTTACGTAAAAACACAACAATCATCTGACAATGTAATATTATTATTTATAAATACGTTCTGTAAACAAACTTAGGCTTCTTCATGAGTCTGCGCGAGTGCAAAATCAAATCAACAATTTAAATCTACCTCACCATTGAGCACATTAGTGGTTGCGTTTGACACTATTAATTGTTTGGAGCCAATGAAAATAAATTAAAGTTAGTAAAATTGCAAAAATGCAAGCAAGTGCTCTACCCACATCAGGAAACAGGCAACAGGTCTAGAAGACCAAAATATTCTGGAACCCTTAGTTTAGAATATCCACAAACTTTAAAACTTTTTAATATATCGTGTAAATATCTTGATTCCGGGGGTTTCGAATCTTACTTAGCGAGTTTTGTTGAAAAAAAAAAATGTATTGCTCCAGTTATTTAGACCCGTAATAAGGTATGGGTCAATATCCTGCTCGTTTCGTTGAGAAGATAAGCTTTAGCTATGGAAGGATTGATAGTTTGTTTTGAAATAAGCCCAGTTTTCGCTAGTTAACGTACTCTTCCTATCAATTTTTATAGAAATGCTTAGTCTCACAGCTAAAGGACAAAAATTACTGCCGCTTTCTTGATAGGACACAGAGGCACTTTTATGCGTATGCATTTACGCTCACCGAAAACACAAAATCAGCAGCCTTTTCTCTTGTAAGCAACCACCTAAGTATTAATGTCCTCCAGAGAGTTTTAGATCGAGACGATTCCTTTAGGGTTCTTGGTTTTAACCATTTGAATTTAGTTTTGAGCTAACCACTTATAAAAAATCATTCTAAATAATGATTTAGACTGTTTTATAAAAACCGTTCTCTCATACAATCCAATTCAATTACCAAGATGTACAAAAATACAGTCACAATGGTATAACTAAGTACTAATCCTACGAACTTCTTCTAACTTCTTGTTTGCAGCTTTAGCACCAAAATACCAGAACAATCCTTCAAAACAAGTCAAGCGGTTAATTTACCCGACATAAATGTGCCGAGTGCGAATTGTACGATAGAGTGATAACGTTGTTATACCATTGTGTCTGTACAAAAATACAGTCAGAATGGTATAACTAAGTACTAATCCTAAGAACTTCTTCTAACTTCTTGTTTACAGCTTTAGCACCAAAATACCAGAACAATCCTTCATAACAAGTCAAACGGTTAATTTACCCGACATAAATGTGCCGAGTGCGAATTGTACGATAGAGTGATAACGTTGTTTAAAAGCCCCCACGGACTTTGTACCATTAGAGGTGAGGGACCATAATTGTCTTTGGGGTCCTCCCGGAAGGGGGAAAGGGGACACACATAGTTGTGGGACAACTCATTACAACATTCCCAACTACTTCAATTCATTAGTGGAACGGCCCTTTGCTTTTAGCGGCCGGTTCCTTCCCTTCCTAGGGATTATATCTTACTTAAAAGGGATTTAGGATGAGACTTGTGATGGGGGAACATTCTCTTGTCAGTTGGTCAGTAATTAGATAACAAGTAAGTTGTTTGAAGAATTAGTTTTACTGAAGAAGTGTACGAAATTAATAATTGAATCAGTTATCCATATTCGGCTATTGATTTAATAAAATATTGACAGGAACAATCCTTTTCCCACTCCTTGACAAAATATAAATAAAAATGCTATGGACAGCTTTTTAAAATACAAATATAAGAGAAAAAGAACAAACACATTTTTAAAATTGTTAAATCACAAATTCACATCATATTTGAAATAAAAGAGATTTATTCTTGTGAATTTGTTTCGCTAAGCGAATTTTCCATCCCAAAAAATAATTATTCATAACAGGCAGATAAAGGAATGTTCATTCAGGTTTATCTAGATTTTTGGAATTGCAAATACAAATAAAAAAATGTGAAAATATTAAAATAATGAATAATCTTTCGTAGAAGGTAGAAAAATAATGATGTCTCTCCACTGTTTTTCAAAGTATTTATTAGCAAAAGCTTTTCGAGAACATGGTTCTCATCGTCAGTGCATCTATTACTCCACCGGTAGAACACCTGTTCGGAGAGGCTGTTAGCAGTACTACCGGTGGAGTAATAGATGCACTGACGATGAGAACCATGTTCTCGAAAAGCTTTTGCTAATAAATACTTTGAAAAACAGTGGAGAGACATCATTATTTTTCTACCTTCTACGAAATCAAGAACTCCACAAATAACGCTGCATACATCACAGAATAATCTTTCGAATTCTGGAATTTTTGATTTTCTCAAATCACATAACACACCAGCAGTAGTCGAGGGATTAAAATGGTGACAAATATGACAATTTGTTTTCTTTTTTTTGGGGGGGGGGGTCTTAGCCTTTTTCTTTTGATATAACCTGCCAAGCCGTTAATACTACGGCGCTATCCGGAAGTACTGACTGGAATTGTCGACGATTTATAATCGTTCAAATGTGTGTATGTCTATATATTTATACATATAGGTATATATATATATATATATATATATATATATATATATATATATATATATACCTATATGTATATACCTATACATATAGCCCGAGATATTCTAAATTTTCCAAACCTGATTCGCTTGACGCTTTCAGAAGCAAAATCACACAGAATTAAGAATTCATGTTGAAAAATATAAAACTTTTAATTGACAAGTTTTTTCAAAACTTGTTATCGTTTGATTCAAATATCCAATGTCTTTCATCACCTACCTCTTTGGATGTCTAGCATTCAGCCTGATCTAGCATTCGAGCGGGAATTCGCAAAATATCATTTAAACATATATATATATATATATATATATATATATATATATATTATATATATATATATATATATATATTCTTTTTGATCTTAGGAGGCATGGGGTCGTTAAAGCAGTCTTCCTGTCTTCATACTACTTTATTTAATAGGCCCGACATGTTTCGTGCATATTTTCGCACCTCTTCAGGGGCACTTCTTGCTAGGAAGTCCTATCGTTACCATGTACTCGCTCTGGAGTCTGGCTTAATACTTAAGTAATGCTTAATAATATAGTATGATTAAGCATTACTTAATGCTTAATAATATAGTATTATTAAGTGCCCCTGAAGAGGTGCGAAAATATGCACGAAACATGTCGGGCCTTTTAAATAAAGCAGTATGAAGACAGAAAGACTGCTTGAACGACCCCATGGCTCCTAAGATCAAAAAGAGTTTAGATATTTTTTGTCATCTACAAGAATAAATATGTTTATAAATTGGATACTACTATAAATAATTCCTGTTGGAATTCAATTATCTATGGACCCATTTTTTCCAATTACAGGAAATAGGTTATAACTAATGCAAGCAAGATAACCGCTTTATAATTATCAAAGTTGCAAGTACATCTTTGAAAAGAAGAATTAATTCTATTATATTCTGTGATATTTTATGAATTTGTTGGCGTATTGTTTCATAATAATTTCTATTTGACCAATAAGAAGCACTCAAATTTTTTTTGTTGATATTACCAGCAATTTTAAATGGCTCTACTCCTGTGCCCACGAGTTTGAAGGAAAATGTTTAATGGTTTCGCTTGAGAGCCCTCCAGCGGAAAGATTCAATAAGATGTTTTTTTAACCGTTTGTAGAGCGTCTAAATATGTCGCATAAGCACACGTGTCAAATATAAAGGATTTCGTGAAAGCTTTTGTGTTCATATCTTATTATAATATAAAATAAGATAAATTCTGTTTATATTAAAATAAAAATAGTGAAAAGAATTTCTGAAGCAATCATTTAAGGTAATGTTCTCACTGCCCGAGCCCTTGGTAGAGGATTATGATAAATAATTTATTAATATCATATCTAATTGAAATGTAATTAGATAGATAATAATTAATAATTAAGCAATATTAATGCATTTAATCGAATTAAATATGGATATATACCAGATAGCCAATATTATGTTAGCCAACGCAATTATTCAACATTGAAGGTAATAATAACATAATAAATTATCTAATTATATAATAATGGAATTAAAGTAAAACATAATATTTGTAACGGGAGTCATTAATTCTTCCCAAGTCGAGACCTTTTTTTATGAAACAATAAAAAATAAACATTAGATGGAATAAAGAAGTACGTAATATAAATAAAGAAAGAATACTAATAAAATTAAAGATCTTGAAGCTCTATAAAATACAGAACATTTAGGAAAGTATTGTAAAAATTGAAATTGTCTGAATGCTGAACCCCTCAAAATTCCGAATACAAAGTGAATAAACGTTGAATTTGCTAAAATTTAAAAAGGAAATTAATCGATTGGGAAAAATACATTAGCAAGTAGATATGGACCATTAGGGAAAGAATCCAATGCATTTAGGTATTATTTCTTATCTTTTATAACTAATAAATAGTGTTTTAAAATTATTTTAAATATATCAAATAATTGATTAAAACGGGAATGGTTTTATTGCATTTTCATTAATTCTTTCTGTTTTGGGGTAGAACTCATGAAAAAAAGATTGGATATTGGATTCCAGGTACATTTTAGATTATTTATTTATTAATGTTTTCGCATATAGAGAACAATGATAGATTGATATCTTTGTGGTAATACATCCAGTAGAGTTGGTTACGTCAAGTTGGTTTTATTGTTGTATGTCAAATAGTCAGAAGTCAAGTAGAGATAACTCTTATTTATTTGGATAGTTAGTTCATATAGTTGTTTTTCTAGTAGTTGTCCTTCTTTTAATGTCATTTGGTCATTAAGTTTTTCTGTCCTTGTGTAAGCTACAAATATAAAGATATTAAATTTAACGTTCACTGAATGGTATACATATAGGTTTTTTATAGTCTTACAGTATTAAATTATGATTTGGGTTAATTTTAAGTTTTAATATTTATTTAAATGTTGTCATAGAGTTTAATTTGTTTTAAGTATTGGAGTGTTCTCTCTATATATTGGCACCCGTCACAGAGTAAGGTAGGTAAGCTGTCCGATAGGTCAAAGTTTTGTCTAAGTCTGCATTCAGTTAGTAAGTGTTTTATAGTTAATGTCGTGTTGCAGTATTGGCACTTTGGTATGGTCTGTTTGGTCATGAGGTATGAATGAGTGGCCTATTCTTAAACGGCAAAGGACTACTTCGTCCTTCTGTTGCCTCTTTTGCCTGAGGTCCATTCACTTACTGTGTTTATAGTTAATGTCGTGTTGCAGTATTGGCACTTTGGTATGGTTTGTTTGGTCATGAGGTATGAATGAGTGAGACGTGAGTGGCCTATTCTTAAACGGCAAAGGACTACTTCCTCCTTCTGTTGCCTCTTTTGCCTGAGGTCCATTCACTTACTGTGTTTATAGTTAATGTCGTGTTGCAGTATTGGCACTTTGGTATGGTTTGTTTGGTCATGAGGTATGAATGAGTGAGACGTGAGTGGCCTATTCTTAAACGGCAAAGGACTACTTCGCCCTTCTGTTGCCTCTTTTTAGATTAATATTTATCAATTAATATTACATTTTAGACTAATATTTATCAGTGATAATTTAATTGTGAAACACTAGTTGCATGATTCTGTGTTGAACAGTTCTACGGAAAATTTGAAAACCCTAGAATTTGGGTTTTGGGAGCTCAGAACGGACGGATAGACTAACTTTCCAAGTACTGAAATGATGTATGGGAGGCAGTAAGTCATTTGGTCTAATTCATTCTTCTAAACAGGTTAAGGCATTAATTTCGACAGGACTTTTTGAGTCAGAGAAAAAGTTACAAGGAGATTCAGAGGCGCTGGTTTAGAACCATTGAAGCCAAAATATCATTTTTGTGAATTTATGAGCATTGTATTTATTTTTTACAAATCCCTTCCCTCTATTTAGAAAGGGGATCTGCCTACGATTCGTTTCCGTTCTTATCCCTAATGTCACTTGTACAGGAATAGAAACAGTAATTAGTTATTTTCATTTTTCGTCAAAAATTATAAATAAGTTTCTTATTTTCTTACCTTCTACTACCAAAGTATTCGTTTTACAGTTCAAGTTAAAATAAATAAATAAATAAGTAAATAACAAATTAATGAGTAAGATAAGCAGAGAAAAACCGTTCAAAAGAACGAAACCGATTGCAATACAGTTGTACAAAATACTATTACATTTATTAAGCTTTCGAATGGCTACTGTCTATTTACCACGATTTCCTATTTACGCCGATCCTGGTGAACTGGAAATGGCCAATCCTGGTGAAATGGAAATTCAGAAACATAAATATGCTTTAGGTCCACCCGACAAACCTATGTAATGTACTGTATAACATTCAGCCTTCTTTTTCGTACATGGCAACAACGCATGCACGAAAGCATATTTATGCCATCGCTAAAGCATATTTATGCTGAAATCCACAAAAGGCTCATGTCTGGTGCAACCTACAAGCATATTAATTCGAAAAGGCATGTAAAACGTTAGGGATTTTTTCCGCGAATTTTGCTCCTCTTTTTTAATTATATAGGATTTTTCTACCAAATTTCATCAAAATCGGACTATTCTTGAGCCTGTAATATCAATACAAAAATTTGAACCACCGCTATTTTCGTGATCTATGAATTATGAAACGAGAAATTTTCTAGTCGGCACTTCTGGATAGCGTCAAAGTCATAAGCGGGGTTTCTCCCTATGGAGGAAACGAGAAAAAAAGGGCCGATCGTCTGAGTTTATGACTATAATAAAGAGCTGCCTCGTTAGTAAGCGAATGGAATAAGGTTGAGAAATCAGGACGAGAGTAAGTAAACAAAAGGACGGTGTATAATGAGTAAAACAACCGGGTTTATGAGCGGTAGAAAGGCTATCCAAAGAGATGGAGCCGACCCAGACCGAGATAGAGCAAGCCTCTAGTAATGGAATAAATTAGATATTACAGGGACCATCTCCCCCTTCACCTCTACCAATATCCTTCAGGGATGGTGGGATTCTATTAGGAACTTTTGGCGGGGAAGTATAGAGCGTCGAGGCTACATTCTTTGAGTTATTCTAAAAAATGAACCCCAAATGATTTTTATAAAATAATACTAGTCCCGCAACAGGAAACTGATTGTATCCTAATCTGAAATTACTCCATCCTTCTTCTCAGCGTTCGCTCTTGAAAACACTATAACAATGTTTTTCTAAACTACCCTTTTTACTGTTAAATGCAATTAAAAAAAAAAGAAAAACAACCTCTTTAAAAGTTACAAAAACCCGGAGAAAAGAACATAACAAACAATTTAGTTTTAAATATTTATCTCTCCGATTGACATCGCACCATCGAAAAATACATCAGAGCCGGTTTTTTTTTTGTTTTTTTTTTATTTTTTTTTACGGCGCTTCGACATAAATCTTGGCCATTAGCGCCGACGTCCAGGGTGCAGCCAGGATTTTTCTCAGCGAGCCCTGAGGTGAGAAAAGTTCTGGCTCCGGTGGGGATCGAACCCACCATATCCCGCTTATGAATCTAGCGCGCTAGCCACTAGACCACGGGAGACCCCAGAGCCGTTTTTGTAGAGAATTTAGTATGCTTTCGATTGTCCATGTTTCACTTGCCAAGAATTCTTACTAGTTTTCAAAATATTTCAGAAAATATACTGAAATCCGAAAACTTTTAATGCCTATTAATATATATACATTAATACTTCCTTATCTTCAACGGCAACCTAAATGTAAATATCTTAGATTAGCTCAATCTTCAATTTCAAACATTTGGAATAAGGTTTAGCTGAATCAGTCTTTTCTGAATACCTAAACATAAAATTAGTTTGCAAAAGTAGTTGTATAAATTTTTCTGGTAAACGGTTAGAGATACCGCTTTAAAAATTATTTCTTTCGTTTCCAATATAAACTCGAAAACTTAACCGCTATGATTTTTTTCACACACATTTCGCTCCAAAAATCTTGTTCCGGTAGACGGATTTTCCTGGTTAACAAACTTTACCTTTAGAATTAGATTGTTGTCAGGAATTTGCTCCTCCGGCGTGACTGACTTTTTATATCTAATGCCAGTGGGGAAGTTTAGCTCTAACAGTCAGAGGTCTCAATCCAGCACATTCAGGGGCCTAGCAAAAATAAGGAAGTGTGAAAGAAAATTAATAAGAGTTTCTATATTAGAATTTACAAATAAACACGGATACCCGCGAAGATGAAGCATTCCTAAAATTTGGACTTCATTTTTTTTTATTCCCTGTCTCCAGCAAAACACTATTTCTTAAAGTTGAGACAATATTCTTCCCGAAGTTTGAATTTTTCCCCGCCATTTAGTAAATAATTTCTATGCAACAACGCAGATATGGGAGGCAAGTTTGTAAAAATCCTACTTTTCATCATAGCCTCTATGTGGGTGGGTGATGGGCTTTGGGAAAACTTTAAGGGAAAAATAGGGAAAAAGGGGATGGGGGTTGGTGCGGAGAAAGGTAATCAAGTTGTTATTCTCCTAGCCCCATTGGGAAATATACCAGCTTTTCTTAATAAACCTGTCCTATGGCTACCTCTCGGCTTGGGGTCACACAGAATATTCAAACTTTTATAACAGTCTTATAGCAGTGTAATAAAAAAAGGCAATATGTATGTATTATTTCCCCAGTAAAACATAGAAAATCGGATTAAATATTTAGTAAATAAATTGTGCGGAATAAGTAAACATCAGATACGTTTGAGACATTGAATTCTTCAGATTTTGTTTGGTTGAAGATGGCGCTGTAAATTAATTCATCAAACCATTGAAAGTGTACAAGCGAATTAGTAAAAAAGAAAAGGGGAACTGCATGATCATAATTTTTTTTCCAAATAAAGATTATATGTGTGTGTGTAAATAAAGATTATATATATATATATATATATATATATATATATATATATATATATATGCTGACTGAGTCGGTTATCCCTCGATATGTGTCACACTTTGGGCACCAGTGACTTCATCTGATTACATGATCATTCCTAGAGATAACAGTTCCTTGGGCACTGTATGATTTTTTTTATTTTATTTATTACTAACTTGAAGTTATTTGAATTGAAGGTTATTTTGCTGTAATGTTTGACAAGTGAGGACACAACAATTAATTTAATACAACTTAGTAATATTTTGAAATCCGAAATAACATCATTTATGGGCCTCTGTGGTATAGACTTATACGTAGAAGAGTGGATATCAAATGAAGATATTTTTTTACGTACTTCATTTTCCCTAAATTGCCGAATGATAGGAAGAACATAATATAAAAAAAATTTGTAATCGTAGGTCAGTTTTAACGAAATTCTGCAAAATACCCATTAAAGTTACAGGAAGTATATAAAAAGTCCAAATGCTTTGCATGTCTGTCGATAAAATATTTTTGTGTATTAATTTATTAACTCAAAATGAAACCAATATTTATATATATATATATATACATATATATATAAATATATATATATATATATATATATATATATATATATATATATATATATATATACCAGTTCAAATGAATTTAAAACGTATGAAACACTTTTTTGCGTTGAAAAACATTTTCAACGCAATCCCACGTTTAGGAGGTCTGGAAGCCAAAACTACCCTATTTTCCAATTTTTATTCGATTTCTTGAAGCATTCTCAGAAAAACAAACAACAAAATACTGCTTGTTACCAAACTTAACTTCTTAGGCAAAGTTTTTTTTTTTTGCCAAATCTGGTATACTTTATACATAAAAATCTATATACAAATACGGAGGACCAGGTGTTGTGACCAATGTGTTGTCAACTATTCTTCTCATTGCGTCATCAGGTAGTAAGCAGGTTCTAAATAAAAGAAGGCTAAAAACACAAAACAAGAGTGTTTCTTCTGATTCTATGAAAACTGATTTGTATTCAACTAATATAATTGGATTTGTTATTCCTATTACTCGTATTGGAAACATTTTACTTGAGTAAATTCTAAAAACCTTTTTTTTTTTTTTTTTTTATTATTTTCAAATGTATCAATAATATACATTGCTTATTCTGTTCACCGTCTGAATGATATTGAGTTTGCTGTTATTTTTATTCAGAGAATAACACGGTCCGTTTCAAAACTGAAAATTGCTCCCTCATCTCTGGTGTTTTTATAACGTCCTAGACGCCGAGGAAAAACGAAGAATAAAAACACCATATAGTTAAAGTATTCTTTAAAGCAAACATTAAAAAAAACCTTTTTAAACATATTTATATTTTGCAATTTACTTTCATCGTATATTTTTTATAACAAGAGTAGGAAAAATATACATTCCATCTCTGTATAAAACTTAGTACATAGGGCAATTTATAGAATTTCCATAAATTTGAAAACCTGATTATATGAAAGCATCTGGGATAGAATGGGGTAAAGATTTTCTCGTTGATCAACACCAGGGTTCACGTTGCACAATATATACCTACACAAAACGCAACCTATACACAAACGCAACACTATACACAATACAGTAAAGTCCCACTAATACAAAAATACACCTAATCCGAAAAGAAGTAGTGAAAAAATAATTGCTGTAAAATTTCAGAACTGGGGAGCGTATAGAAGTTGAGCATTTATGAAACTTTTAATTGTTCAGTTTCGCCCTCTAACTAAAAATCCAAAATAAAAGGACCTACAAATTTGAAAAAAGTACTAATTTACTCACATATCGCACTAGTATTTCTAAAGTAACACAACTCAAAAATCAGTTTTATTCACACCGTCATAGTTGGGACTGTGAAAGACATGGTCAATATATCTTTATTAACCATTAAAACTTTTTGCACCTAGAATCAGAGCTTGAACACCAGAGGGCACTTGTTTTACTCTTCCTGTCTTAATGCTAAGCCCCCTACACAGTTAAGAGTGACACATTTTCAGTTGAGTTTTATTTTGAGTTGTGTCACCTTAGAAAAACTAGTGCGACTTGTAAAATCTATTTACTGTTCTGCATTTATACAAAACATAAATAGCAAACAATTACCTAACATAGGGGGTTAGTACCTCAATATACTAACTTACTAACGAGTTACTAGCCGAAAATAGCCCATAAATTAACAACATACTAACTCACCTAAAGTTTATTTACAAATAGTCAAAAATATAGCTCCAATATACACCTCATATTTTTTCATGATTTATAAAATGTACTGATGTATAATAACACAATTTCTATAATATATTAATATATTGTATCATCTGCATTATGTATTCATACACACAATTTGTGATACAGTGCTGTAGATTAAATCGCCAAAAGTTGCGAAACTACAAATAAATAGTTATTTATTTATTTTACGAGCTTCGCATCGACGGCGACTTGCTCTTTTTTTATAATACAGTAAAAAATACAAATTTATATGTTCACAATTATCAGTAACAAATAAATAGCAGTTCCAACTTAAGGCGATCTACCTCGATATTGTTAGACTTTGATTGATCGACTTTGAGAGGCTGTAAGTATGTGTGATGAAGGCGTATGGAGGCGTCTAGTTAGGGCGTATGGAGGCATAGATATTAGTTTTACGCACAATATGCATTTATTTTTAGTGAAGCTAAGTGTAGGTGTGCTCCAAATTGTCGATGACAAAGCTCAGAATTATTTAAAATTTCGAGTACATTAATTCTAACAAAGCAAACGAGTTCTAGTGCTTAAACGTAACTATATTTATTTTATTTTATTATTTATTTATTATTATTTATTTATTTTTTATTTTATTTATTTTTTTTTAGGTTGGCCATCACATTATTAGACCAATTATTATTATAATCAAAGCCCTATGTTATCACCTATCATCGGATTATATTTATTTTTCAGATCATAACCAATTAATTCATAACCAATTACTTCACTGCATTTCTTATTATTATTTATCCTCTTTTTTTTATTGTTTTTATTTTTAGCGCGGTTCCTCCCTCCCCCATAGGGAGGAACCCCGCTTATAAGGTTGATCTCATGACGACCATGAATCCAGAAGTACGCACTAGAAAATGTTGCGTTTCAGAACCCCTAGAGACCGAAAATGATAGTGGTTCAAATTTGTATGTATATATATATATATATATATATATATATTTGTCTGTACGCTCTCTAGGTAGAAGACGAATGGTCCGATTTTAATGAAATTTGGTACAAAAACCCGTCGTCCAATTTGAAAGGTCAAGTTCGTTAACCAGCAAAATCCGTCCACTGGAAGATGGCGTTTGGGGCGAAATTCGCGCAAAAAAATCGTAACGCTTACGTTTCTGAGTTCATAAGCTTGTAAGCACTCGTTTTATAGGCTTCTTGGGCTAGGAAAACGAAAGAAACCATTTTCAAGGCAATAGCTTTAACCGTTTTCGAGAAAATTGGAAAAATAGTTTTTGAATACCGTTTTTGGATAGGGTACTTAGAATCATGGGATTCAGTTGAAACTTTTTCTGCATGTTCTACTTTCATTAAAACTAATATGTTGAAATTTTGGTTACGTTTGGAGTTAAGGAAGGGTTAGAATAAAATATTTTATTAACAGACATAAAAAGTTTTGGTAACTTTGTATACCTTCCTTAATATCTCGAAAAAGGTTGAGAATCTTGGTAAACGGAAGAGTAAGATTAGAAAGCTTAGTAAATGCTCTACAAAAAAGGTTCTGATGAAAGTTTTGATTAGACGATGTCAATCGGAGAAATAAGTACTTAAAACTTTAAAGTAATTGATTTCGCTTATTCGAACTGTTCTTTTTGTCTGTTTTTATTCCTTGTTATTTTTTAACTTCTTATAGTTGGATAATGCATTTGATAATAAATCACGTTAAGAAAAATAAGAAAACAATTTAATCTTAGAGATATGGATTTCCAAGATACAGCTTTTCAACTGCCTAGCGGGGTCCTTCCTAGGGCGCGTTGGCCTATCCAGGTAAGATCGTAAATAAGACCTTTCTTGAAAGTAAAGATGGAACTGTCAACTTTAGTCCTCCTCTGCCTCCCGGCACTTTCAATCCTGACGAAGGCTACCAATGAGTAGCTGAAGCGTCCTAAATATAGATTTTTTAACAAAAATCGTATTGAGGTTTCTTTAGCCGAATCCCAACCATTCCATCATTACTTATCACCTCGACGGCTAACTATCTAATCTTCATGCTTTCTAGAAATGTGGACCCAAAATAATAACAGCTTCTATTTGCAGTTCCTGCGAGTCGGACTTTTTGTTATTCAATAGAGCAGATCACCCCTGTTGCGAAGCTCTCGAAATGAATAAATAAATAAATAAACGTAACTATTTAAGTATATTTTTGTCAAAATGTTTCACTGCTCGTCCTCAGCATACTTTACATAACATGATACGTAATTACCGAGTTTTTACGACAAAAGAACGCGATTAGGGGGTTAATCTGGCAGTAAGGTGTTGTAGTTGTTTTACCATTACTTTTTGTTTTAGTTACCTCTTTACTAAAACAAAATCTGCGAATAATTCTATATTGGGGAATGTTTACTCGAGATTGACTTACAAAGCACTCGCGATAAACTTGTCAAAATCAAACGACAGTTTGAGCACCCCTCATCACAGAGATAAATCCATTGATCTTTTTCTAATGCACTAACTAAAACAGCTTGAAGATGCTATGTTTCGCCACTAGCATGCACCGCCAAATTTACCACCGATCACCATCAAGAGTGTTTATGTGGCGGAAATTCTTTGTGTGCCGAAAATTCGATACTTCAATTAAAGTTAATACTTCAACTAAAGTCCCGATAGTTTCAAATCTGAAAGCCATTTTTATTTATTTTTTTTTTTAATAAATTAAATAAAAAATATTACAAAACTTTTCGGAACAATAAACTTTTAATTCAATTTTCTTAAAGCCAAGTTTTTCAAATCGGGCGATTGAACTCAGGTCCTCAAGCATATTAGTCCAGTGAGCTAACCTCGCCTCTAAATAAATTAAGGATCGTCAATAAAACAAGCAATAAAGAAATAAAAGTGTTTAATTATGTTTAATTGATCAGCCGTCTACATAAGAAAAATTGTTGATAAAAACGTACTGATATAATAATCAAGACATATCAAACGAGAATCATGAATCAGGCAAAGGTAGGCGTACCGAACAGAGTTCCTACCTCGTTGCACAGCTCTGACCTCTATGCATATTCATGCTAGCCAATCGAATGATAGCATCTGGAGAAGAATGGTGAATCGAGAGAAAACAATTTTAGGCCCTTGAACCGCCGTTAAAAAGTGATTAAAAATCTCTTTCTCACATATGCATATTGCCTATCCTAATCTACCGGAGTGGGATTATTATTGCCAGCGACACCTCAATATACTGATTAGAATTTATAATTTGGATTATAGCTGTTCTCTGGGATACCTGTAATTTTTAGATTAAATTGTTGATAAAGCACAAGTCTTATCAGATTGTATTTATTTTTGTTTCACTATAATGAAAAAGTATCTTTCTATAAAGGTAAATAGAGTCGGGGTTCGGTCGTATGGTATTTTCACAAAACTATATTTTTTTTTAATAATAAAATGTGCTTTAATTTTGCACTTAAATTTTCGGTTTGAGATTCAAGCGTTCAACAGGCCTCACATATATGCAATAATTTTTAAATCATTCTTCCTTAGAAATAATTTCAAATTCAAGAAGCATAGTCTTGAAGGCTTGAATTTGTAGCTGAAAAGATGGCAAAAATTAAACACATTATGTTACGAAAAGTCTGACTCGCAGGAACTGCATCATATTAGCGCGGTTCCGTTTATATCCCTAGTGTTATTATTAAAGGAATAAAAGCAGCGTTTAGTAGTTACAACCAATTTAAACGTTAGGTGAACAAAACCCCGTTGAAAAGAGCAGAACTAAAATTTTCAACGTTTCGAGCACTTATTCTCCAATTGAGATCCCCATTACATTATCGAAAATTACATAAGAACCTTTTTTTTTCTAGAGAATTTAGTAACCTTTCGAATGAGCACACACATTTTACCACAATTTACCAACCATTTGAAAAATATTTTAGAAACTATACGGAAATCCCAAAACGTTTCATAGCCGTTAATGAAATATTTCATATCTAGTACTTCCTTAACTCTAAACTAAATCAAACATTAACTATCTCAGAATGGATGAATTTCAAACATCTGGAACATGTTCAACTGAATCAATCGTTTCTCAATACCCAAACGAAATATTTGATTGAAAAAGTATTTGTATCAATATTTCTTGTAGACGGTTACAGATATCGCTTTAAAAATGGTTTTCTTATAACTTATTTCTATGTAAAGAAACCTATAAAACGAGTACCTGCAAGCACATGAAGACGAGAACGCACGCATTACGATTTTTTTAGCGTGAATTTCGCGCCAAAAACCATGTTTCGGTGTACGGAGTCTGCTATGTAACGAACTTGACCTTTCAAATTGGACGACGGATTTTTATACCAAATTTCATCAAAATCGGACCATCAGGGAAGCCAGAAATGAGCGAACAGACAAATATATATATATATATATATATATATATATATATATATATATATATATATATAGATACATAAACAAATTTGAACCACCGTTATTTTCTAGGTCTAGGGGTTCTGTAACGTAAACGTTTCTAGTCGGCACTTCCGGATTGCGTCAGGAGATCAAACGTAGGTTTTCCTCCCTATGGAGGGAGGAAGGAACTGAGCTAAAAGTGTAGTTTTGCATCAAGTTGGCCATCAGCTTGTAATTGTTTTAAAATCAAGTTGGTATTGTACTACTAAAAAGTAGTTTGTTTCGTCAAAGGTTTAAATGGGAATGAGCTACTCATAGGCAAAAAAGTACAATTTCTTCCATTTTAGCCGCTCGACATTCATCTAATTTAGAATGTTTGAATTTTTGTTGCGTTTGGAAGTAAGGAAGTATTAGAAAAAAAATAATTGTATTAATAGACATGAAAAGTTTTCATATCTTGGTATATTTTCTAAAATTGAATGGAGAATCGTGGCAAGTGGAAGGTGCCCATTTGAAAGATTACTAAATTCTCTACCAAAAAGGTCCTGATGGGGCTCTGATTTTTAGTTTTGTTCTTTTGTGCGAGGTTTTGTCTCTGTTTACCAATCGTTTTAATTGTTTTTTTTTTTAGATGAACGTATTGTATTTTTAATTTCGTTTAGTTTGCTGTTTTTCGTTTCATACCAATATCCCTGCCATTTTTGTAGAATAAACGTCTTGGCTTCATGTTATTCTAGGATGTTTTGTTTATTTGTAGCCTTTAATTTTCGTAATACACTTGTGTCATTAGTATACGCTTTTGTATAGCGAGTTTCGCTATAAAAATGCATTAATACCCTGTTATGGGCGTATTAATGCATTTATGTGTCTATGTACCTATGTTTAGATACACTATGAACAGAACAGATAAGACAAAGGTAAAGCTACAACTTATGCGGTGAGAAACAACACTGAGACAAGTTTTATATTCTTCGAGCGAGAGTATAGGAAGAGTAAATCCGATACTAGACTAGGATACTACGAGGTTATCCCAGATCCTAAAGGCTTGGGATTTCACTGTCCCAGGATCCGGGATACGGAAACATCCTAGGAGATGTCACTCCCAGGGCTTTAACGACCTCCCGTTCCCTCCCTAGTATCGATGGGAGGCTTTATTTAAGCCCGCTCTCTAGAATCTAGGATATGTCCTCAGGATCTGGAACTATTTGGGTCAGAAGGGCGAGCTTCGCTGAATAACAACCTTGTTTTTATCAAGGAAGAGAAGGAAACGGTTTTGACATAAATATGTACTTATATTTATTGGTATGAAATCACCTCAGTAGTATAAAATCTTTAGAAATTTTCGTTATAAACGGAAGACCTATAAGAGTAAAAAAATGTGTTTCACCTTCCGCCTTTATCGAGAATAAGTCTTGTAAGATAAAATAGTCGCATCTATTGCTGTTTGTGAATGTTTTTAATTGTCAGAGCAATGGTTACATACACAATTAGCAATCCCTTCCTTTACATGACGAATCGTAAGAATAAGATTGCGTATTGTTACAAATCTGTTTATGGGAGCGAGTTTTTTTTTTTTATTTTTTAGCACTTTCCTCCGAAGGAAAGTAGCTATTGAGGTTGCACTCATGACGGAATTTTTGAAAAATTTCTTCAAATCTTTATCGATCCTACCTAGTAGACACCGAAAATGACCCCCGTTAAAATTTATGTGTATATATATATATATATATATATATATATATATATATATATATATATATATGCTGTTAACACGATAGCGGCCAGAGTTTTTGTTTTTTCGTCACGAAACTAACGAGTTCGTTAACCACCAAAATATATTTCACTGTTTGCTCTCCCACCGGCAAAAAAGTGGTCTGTTTTTGATGAAATTTGGTACAAAAATCTCTCGTCTAATTTGAAAGGTCAAGTTCGTTACATAGCAGAATCCGTACACCGAAACATGGTTTTTGGCGCGAAATTCACGCTAAAAAAATCGTGATGCGTGCGTTCTCGACTTCATGTGCTTGCAGGTACTCGTTTTATAGGTTTCTTTACATAGAAATAAGTTATAAGAAAACCATTTTTAAAGCGATATCTGTAACCGTCTACAAGAAATATTGATACAAATACTTTTTCAATCAAATATTTCGTTTGGGTATTGAGAAACGATTGATTCAGTTGAACATGTTCCAGATGTTTGAAATTCATCCATTCTGAGATAGTTAATGTTTGATTTAGTTTAGAGTTAAGGAAGTACTAGATATGAAATATTTCATTAACGGCTATGAAACGTTTTGGGATTTCCGTAAAGTTTCTAAAATATTTTTCAAATGGTTGGTAAATTGTGGTAAAATGTGGGTGCTCATTCGAAAGGTTACTAAATTCTCTAGAAAAAAAAGGTTCTTATGTAATTTTTGATAATGTAATGGGGATCTCAATTGGAGAATAAGTGCTCGAAACGTTGAAAATTTTAGTTCTGCTCTTTTCAACGGGGTTTTGTTCACATAACGTTTAAATTGGTTGTACCTACTAAACGCTGCTTTGATTCCTTTAATAATAACACTAGGGATATAAACGGAACCGCGCTAATATGATGCAGTTCCTGCGAGCCAGACTGTTTGTAAGATAATGTGTTTAATTTTTGCCATCTTTTCAGCTACAAATTCAAGCCTTCAAGACTATGCTTCTCGGATTTGAAATTATTTCTAAGGAAGAATGATTTAAAAAATTATTGCATATAAAGGAGGCCTGTTGAAGGCTTGAATCTCAAACCAAAAAGTTAGCAAAATTAAAGCACATTTTATTATAAAAAAAAAAAAAAAAAAATAGTTTTTTGAAGATATCATACGACGGAACCCCGACTCTATTTACCTTTATAGAAACATACTTTTTCATTATAGTGAAACAAAAATATTAACAATCTGATAAGACTTGTGCTTTATCAACAATTTAATCTAAAAATTACAGGTATCCCAGAGAACAGCTATAATCCAAATTATAAATTCTAATCAGTATATTGAGGTGTCGCTGGCAATAATAATCCCACTCCGGTAGATTAGGATAGGCAATATGCATATGCGAGAAAGAGATTTTTAATCACTTTTTAACGGCGGTTCAAGGGTCTAAAATTGTTTTCTCTCGATTCAACATTCTTCTCCATTCTTCACCATTCGATTGGCTAGCATGAATATGCATAATACAATGCTCTCTACAACTAGAGGGACTGTATCCTGTTCCTGCGTCAGATCAAAAGAAGAAAAAGTTTTTTGTATTTATTACGTAGTGTAGTAGTTAACATATGTAAACATAACTCTGGAAGCAAATTAATTACAAAATTAATAATTGAACAGTTACTCATTACAAAATTAAAAGAGAACTATTCATGTTTTTATTTTATTTATGTTAGATATTTTAAGAAAATTGTTCTGGAAAGCAGTCTACACTACCCAAATTCTGAGGAAAGTGCTTAGTTATGCAGCTTTCGCGTGACGGACTTTTTTAAATACAGAACTACTACCCCGAGAAACCAAGGGCCAAAAAACTCCACATTTTGATAACGGATTAACATAGAGACCTGGGGCCGGTTTTGTTTTTATTAATTCTTCATTAGAACTAATGAAGAAATGAATGTCTATTGGGAAGTTAAAATGTTTCGAGGTTGTCGGAATACGTTGTACTCATCAAAACAAGTAAGAAGTATTTGTAGTGTATAATTAAATAAATTGTGCATGACTTTGTTGAAGGAATACTTCGAAGTTTGCACCACCCCACAAGCACTCACACAAATCGCGGTATTTAATTTTAACTAACAGAGCTCATGACTAAACTACGTTAGCACCTAGAATGAACTCCAATTAAAAGTGTTTTGACGTGCAGTCATACTTTATCTAAGCCAAATCGTTAAAATAGATAGTACAACAAACCAATACGTACTATAATCCTGTCCTTTCTTTGCGGTGTTATGGTAGGTAAGGCAGATGATTTTAGCGCGGTTCCTCCCTCCCTTCATAGGGAGGAACCCCGCTTATAATACACGACGGATTTTTGTACCAAATTTCATCAAAATCGGACCATCAGGGAAGCCATGAGCGAACAGACAAATATATATATATATATATATATATATATATATATATATATATATATATATTTGTCTGTTCGCTCATGGCTTCCCTGATGGTCCGATTTTGATGAAATTTGGTACAAAAATCCGTCGTCCAATTTGAAAGGTCAAGTTCGTAAACCAACAAAATCCACCCACTGGAAGATGGCGATTGGGGCGAAATTCGCGCAAACAAAATCGTAACGCTTACTTTTTTGAGTTCATATGCTTGTAAGTACTCGTTTTATAAACTTCTTGGCCAAGAAAAACGAATGAAACCATTTACAAGGCGATAGCTCTAACCGTTTTCGAGAAAATTGGAAAAATAGTTGTTGAATACCGATTTTGGTTTGGGTACTTAGAATCATGGGATTCAGTTGAAACATTTTCTGCATGTTCCACTCTCATCAAAACTAATATGTTGAAATTTTGGTTACGTTTGGAGTTAAGGAAGGGTTAGAATATAATATTTTATTAATAGACGTGAAAGGTTTTGGTAACTTTGTAAATTTTCCTTAATATCTCTAAAGCGGTTGGGAATCTTGGGAAGCGGAAGCTTACCATTCGAAAGCTTACTAAATTCTCTACAAAAAAGATTCTAAGAAAATTTTTGATTAGGAATTTTCAATCGGAGAAATAAGTGTTTAAAACTTCAAATGTGTTTGTTTTGTTCTTTTGACCGGGTTTTCGTAGTTGTTTAACTCACATTTCAATGGGTTGTTTTTTGTTTTTTTTAATTGCATTTATTTATAGAATTATTATTAGTGTAGAAGAAATCAAGAAAAATAGAAATATTTTGATATTTGAAATAACTATTTGTAGTAGTAGGGTTGGCCAACCAGTGGTGGGTGAGATTCCAGGTATAAGGGTACGCTGCCCCTTGATAACGGGCCCTTTGTTTACGGGGGAAAGGTTGAACCAAAATAATAACGGTTTCTATTTCAATCTTCCCAAATGACACTAGGGATAAAAACTGAACCGCGCTAAGATGACGCAGTTCCTGCGAGTCGGACTTTTTTGTTCTAAAATTTACTTTAACATGTCTAGTTTGAAAGTGATCATCCACATCTTGGAGGAAGCCGGAGCTTTTTTTGTAACCATAGCAGTTTTCAATGCTTATTTCAATTTCGTAACTTTTAACGTTGTCAAGCGCTCTAATTTTTATTATGCCCAGCTTGACTGATGTGTTAAAAAAAATTGATAATTTTTTCCCCCTGTTTTACAATTATTTAGAGTAGTGTGTAATTTAGTCAAAGTTCCGTTATTCTGACATTGGGTCTTAATTAATGGGAATAACCTTAAAACAGGGGGAAAAACCATCCTGTTCCTAGATCCTGCAGCTAATATAGTGTATGAATCACAAACTAGGTAATAGAAATCAGCGCTTTCGAAACTCGATTTTTTTTCCGGCACGATTTTTTTCCCCCCAATTTTCTAGTGTCACCTATGCGTGTTTTAATATGATAATTTATGCCTGTTGATTGTGCAATTCGTATGAATGTATTTCTCTTATTTTTTTCTAACTCATTATTTATTTTACTATCGTTTATTTATATTTTTATTTTATTATATTAGTTGTTTTTCAATTTCGTCCAAATTTTACTTATTTTTTTGATGCCTATTTATCCATTATAAATTTCTATAAAAAATAGACTTATTTAAGAAAGGTTTCCATGAGGTCAAATCAATTGACCATTTACCTCATCGTATTTATTCCTGAAGGCGGCATTGCGAAACGTCGAATTATATATTTTTACAAAAATGTGACTACATTTGTTAAATCAAAACTAAGTATTCCTTTAAATCTTATCGTAGGTGTACTATTTACATATCATTAAACCCAACTAAATTGGGCATTTATAATCCAAGTGGTTGACATTTCATAAAATAAGAAAATTAGAGAGAAAAAAAAACTACTTCTGGTTAACAAAAACACACAAAAAAAAATCAGTAAAATTAACTTACCTTCCCCATGGCCGAATACATCTATATTGAAGTCGTCCTGCCCCCTATGCCCGTCAATGAGCTGACCGATCCCGGACGACAGCCAGCCTCCTTCCTCTACACCGTCGTAACTATTGTCCCGGAGATCCGGGCCCCCGTTACTGCTACGTTCTCCCTGGGGCATCGAGTAGGATACGACTCCTTCTGAAAAATAAACAAGTTATTAGGAAAACAACATTTAATGTTATCATTTATGAGCATTTGACTTGTATTAATGCTTGCGAATCAGTAAAACAAAACAAAAATATATAACACATTGGTACAAACATATATTGCTTATATATCGATATATATCTATATATATATATATATATATATAGATATATATGTATGTATATATATATATATATATATATATATATATATGTATATATATATAGATATATATAAATCACGTGTATGTCTGTTTCTCCGTTTGTCTGATTCTGTTTGTTCCTTATAAAAATCTACACCGTTTGACCGACTTTGACCAAACTTGGCACACAGGCAGGTCTTGATACGGGAAATCTCCTAGGCTTGGGCAAAATAGTCAAATTTCAAAATTTGGTCAAAAGGTCAAATGTTTTGTTCAAGAAAAATTGCCTACACGGAACCATTCTGATTCTGACGGCCATTTTGAATAATGTCTCAAATTTATTTGTTGATGTTCTTATAATTAGAATAACTCGAACTCATTGATGACTTTACATCATTATATAATCATGTAATGCAGTTTATTTCAATTTTATTTCAACAGTCACTGTCTAACTAAGGAGTCCTGGCCTTTCTTTGATAAGAGCTATCTATTCGCAGGCTTTTTTATGAATTGCTGTGTTGCTGGCCTCTGCCGGCTGCATTATGAATTAGTTGACGGAGATATACAAAGTCACACCGTTTTACCGATTTTGACGTAACTGGGTATACAGGTAGATCTTGATACGGGGAGAGTCATAGGCAGAAAGTAGGTGCAGCATGGCACACTGGGTAACAGCTAGTGCTTATATATTTGTCTGTTCGCACTCATTGGACAAAGTATCTATTAAATGAAAATATTCTAGCAGTAAAGGTTTGTACCAATTAACACTACACTGCACTAAAATAACCCAATTATACGGTTTATAATTGTACTTTCAGTTATTCATAAGGCATTGAAAACAACCATCTCGTAAGTCCACTATAAAATATATTTCTGCTGTCGAGGCAGTCATCTAAATGTTTCAAGCACTTTTCCTTCCTCCTTCCACAGGCCAGGGGTGTATATATGATATAATTGGGGGGGGGATTTGAGGGGTATGGAACACTAACAATCTAGAACTTGAAATATTTAGCCAACTAAATATTTCAGTACGTTACATAGGTTTGTCGGGTGGACCTAAAGCATATTTGTGTTCATAAATAAACAGAAGGCTTTAAAAGAAATAATTTTTTTCTTACTTGTTGTTTTATGATTACTTTCAGCAATAAAATAGGTAACAATTTTGTATTATTTTAACTTTTCATTACCAGATAAGTGTAAGTCGAGTTGTCGAAGCGACTTTTCACTTAAATTAGACTAGGACATTTTCATGAACTTGAACATATATATATATATATATATAAATATATATATATATATATATATATATATATATATATATATATATATATATATATATTCAATTTCATTATCCTGCTCTTTTCACCAGTAAAACAGTACATCTAATCATTAAAATTTTCTTGGTTTCCGGATTTAAGCACTTAAAATAATTAACATAGACACATTTTAATTCTTTCGAGTCGAAATGATAGAAATGACATGTTGAATAGAGTCGAATAAACGTCATGGCAACAATGGATTCTCATTAGTATGGAAAATATATGTCAATTAACACCTCGCTGTCATTTCTACTGAATGTAATTGATGTCTATTGTTCAAGCAGGCACGTACGAAAAGGATACATTCGCGGGCTTTCTTCGTTATTCAATTAAAAACGAATATTTAATTATTGATAAATAATATATTCGGTTTTAGCATGTTCCCTTACTCCCTCAATAAATAGGTTACCAGATTATTATTATTCGGGTAAAAAATGACACAATTTGGTGAAATTTAGTGCAAAAATACTTCTTGTGATTTTAAAGGTTAAGTTCTTAAGCCAGCGGTTCCCAGGTACACGTTTTATAAGTAATTGGACGTTTCATAGTAATTAATTCATCATTTCCAAGACCATATCGTCAGTGCAAATGCAAAATATCGAATGTGAAAATCACCACTTCTCTGAATGAAAAAACTTTTATTTATTACTTTCCTTAAGGACAGTCAAACAGTGGGCAGATTCGACCTTTTGACTGTGGATACTTTCCTCTTTCTCTGAGTGAACTTGAATTCGAGAGTTTGCTGTCCATCAGTCCATCAGCAATCAGTAAAGATTGAAAATAAAAAAGACATTTTTTCACATTCGATACTTTGCATTTGTATCGACGATATCTATATTCGTACATATCGAAAAACCTAAATTTCCGTGGAGTTTCGTTTTCGTATTTATTCTTATGTATGTTGATAAGAGGTTGGGAAATTCCAGTAAATGTCAACCATCCATTCTAAAAAAAAAAAAAATTAGTCCCGTAACAGGCCACGAGGTCCGCAGGGCCCTGAGGGGCCGATACTATAGAGGTATCTGATTCATGACCATACGGCACACTAGGGAGATAGTGTGGTCAGTACTGAGCTCCGGCCGCCTGGTTTTCCCCTATGCTGCTCCGACTGCTAGAGTCATTAGCACCAAGGTACCCATCAATAAATTAATTAAAGGTTGGGGGTTGGCCTAGGGACGGTCAGGGAGCCCGAATACAACCCATGATCGTTGACATCATGAGAAAGGGTTTTTAGTGCTTGCTCGGGATTTGAACTCAGGTCCTCCAGCATATGAGTCCAGCGCTCTACCACTGGGCTAACCTCGCCTCCTCATCTAATCTATTCGAATGCTCTTTTAATTTCCTACAAATTTGGTGCATATGCGATTTTTGATAAAACAAGAAATTTATTCTTCATATCAGTAATATACACTTAAGGTACTCAGTTTTCTGTTACAGCGCCTAAGATCGTTTCAGGAAAAATTAAGACAGGACATTAACTGTTTTTAATATCAACATTCCAAATGAAATTAGGGGTAACAACGGAAACGCACTGAGATGCCTTACCTTTAATTCCATGAGATACAAAAAAATGCGCAACGGAGAGTCGTTCCTGAGAGTCGCATTTTTAATTTTGGCAGAAGGCTGAAAGCAGAAAAGAACGAGAATCTAGGTACGCGAAGCCCCCTACAAGATCTTGGCCTCTTGCAAGGACCACACTTAAAAAAATGTAATTATTTGTGAAAAAATAAATAGTGTATTTAATTAAGCAAGTGCTCATTATTATATTACAGCCCAAAGAAACAGCAAGTACGTATTTGCATCACATTGAACATCAGCGATAAACAAGTTTATAAATAATGGGTGTTAATGAGGTGTAGCTTCTCTGAGTCAAAAGTATCAATACTTTTTGCTTGTTTTAATGTTGTTTTTGGGTCAAAAATTGCAAGATTATCATTGCCCGATTTCAACAATGTTGTTTCAATTTATAAAATATTAAGGGCTTGATTGGTTGTTGATCCTATCAGGTAGACACATACTTTCTGGTTGCACAGCCAATGAATTTATACAATTTAGAGGTTGTTGATCCCTATCAGGTAGACACATACTTTCTGGTTGCACAGCCAATGAATTTATACAATTTAGCGGTTGTTGATCGCTATCAGGTAGACACATACTTTCTGGTTGCAAGCCAATGAATTTATATAATTTAGAGGTTGTTGATCCCTATCAGGTAGACCAATACTTTCTGGTTGCAAGCCAATGAATTTATACAATTTAGAGGTTGTTGATCCCTATCAGGTAGACACATACTTTCTGGTTGCAAGCCAATGAATTTATATAATTTAGAGGTTGTTGATCCCTATCAGGTAGACCAATACTTTCTGGTTGCAAGCCAATGAATTTATACAATTTAGAGGTCGTTGATCCCTATCAGGTAGACACATACTTTCTGGTTGCAAGCCAATGAATTTATACAATTTAGAGGTCGTTGATCCCTATCAGGTAGACACATACTTTCTGGTTGCAAGCCAATGAATTTATACAATTTAGAGGTTGTTGATCCCTATCAGGTAGACACATACTTTCTGGTTGCAAGCCAATGAATTTATACAATTTAGAGGTTGTTGATCCCTATCAGGTAGACACATACTTTCTGGTTGCAAGCCAATGAATTTATACAATTTAGAGGTTGTTGATCCCTATCAGGTAGACACATACTTTCTGGTTGCAAGCCAATGAATTTATACAATTTAGAGGTCGTTGATCCCTATCAGGTAGACACATACTTTCTGGTTGCAAGCCAATGAAATTATACAATTTAGAGGTTGTTGATCCTATCAGGTAGACACATACTTTCTGGTTGCAAGCCAATGAATTTATACAATTTAGAGGTTGTTGATCCCTATCAGGTAGACCAATACTTTCTGGTTGCAAGCCAATGAATTTATACAATTTAGAGGTTGTTGATCCTATCAGGTAGACATATATTTTCTGGTTGCAAGCCAATGAATTTATACAATTTCGAGGTTTTTGATCCCTATCAGGTAGACCAATACTTTCTGGTTGCACAGCCAATGAATTTATACAATTTAGAGGTTGTTGATCCCTATCAGGTAGACCAATACTTTCTGGTTGCAAGCCAATGAATTTATACAATTTAGAGGTTTAAATTATATCCAACCTGTTTCTAAAGCCCTCCCGTAAGTCGTACAATCCTAAGCTCATAGGAAACTGAAATGGAGATGTTCAGACTCCGAGCTACTTGAGTAAAGCACTCCAAAGTCCTTACAAACTTCGACTATGTTTATTCATGAATCAGTCAACTATAAGTTTAATGAAAGCAGGAATGGATAAACGGTTCGCCATTCGCTATTCAACAGTCAGATACACCTGTTCTAGAGTGAATGATGAATATTTAATTTGGTTGATCACTATTAATAGTTCGTTATTATGTATAACTTTAAAATAATGATAATTATTGTCGGGGAGCTACTGACAATTATTTCAGTGGAAATTTATTTTGTGTAAATTCCGAACGGCTGGTACAATCGATGTAATTCTTTCGGTGACTTGTCAAGTATTGACCTCAGGTAGGATATCTGGGCTGTAGTAGTGGAGAATAGAGGGGAGGGGTGACTGTAAATCACAGAGGGGTTCGTCATTTTGACGAGTGTTGGCGTTCTAGGGTTAACAGACATATATATTATATTATACATGTAATTATATTATGTGCAATCTATTAGGTATATGCAATCATACTATATTATATATAAATTTCATTATACAATTATGTGGTATGTTAAGAAATTTTGCAATGTAACAGATTAAAAAAATTGAATTTCGTTAGTGTGATATTGTCAAATTTCGTAATAAAATGTAGGTTTATGTTTAGTATCAGACAGTAAGGTGTTAGTAAAATATGACTGTATAGTTTTAATATTTGCTGGCCTTTAATGGTATGGGTTATATATATATATATATATATATATATATATATATATATATAACCATTGATTCCAAAAGGTTTCTTACTGCTGAATTCCAATTATAATAATTTATACGTCTGGTTTTCTAGTGCAATCACAAACTAGATTAAACCGTACCATGAAACAAAAAAATTATAAAATATGATAAATGCATAGAAAATACTAAGTTAATCCCATGACAATAGCATTACTTGTCAAAGCCCACTAATTGCTGGAGTGAGCTGCTCCTATTGGACATTGGAATAGACTGTGGCAGATACTAGCCAATAGGAGGCACCGAAATAGATATCCAACTGCTAATATTGCTATTTGGCAAGCAGTAATTATCTCCCGTTATTGGCTCCTTTGGCAAAGGGCAATTCCCAGTAATACCATCGAATCCAGATACATCCACATATTCCTTAGAAGACAAATTAAAAAAATAAATAAATATTAAGGCCATCTGTGCTGTGTTCACTGAGCACATTCCTTGAGAAGGAAGGCACACTGGTAAATACTGAAGGTTTTCATAATTAAATTTCTAATATTAAGTGAACTTGATATTGTAAAAAACAGAATAAATAAATATGATTTATTTGAAAAATAAAAAGTTACAATAAAATTATTATTATTATTTTTTTTATAGATTTAATGCTTTTCTCTCTTACTAAAATGATTAAATATTTTCAAAAATGTAAACACTATGACTATACACAAAAATAATATAAGGAGAAAATGCACATAAAAAAAAAAAAAAAACGTGGCTTATATAGAGGAATTTAGGTTATAGTACAATATCAGGAGTATGTAAGAGTAGGGTAACTTAATAATTTTGCGTTACTTAATTTCTGGCCATGTCAAAAATTAGCTAATAGAAACATGTCAAAAATGTGCGGTTAAGGAATTTTCCATATTCCTCCCTCCCTCCTTCCATAATGAAGAAACCCGCTTATATATATATATATATATATATATATATATATATATATATAAATATATATATATATTAAATTCCACGATCTCTGACCTTCATTTATGTATATTTATTTATTTTTTATAAATATGGCACAGGTCGAAATAATAGTACTCCATTTTATGTACTATTTTATTTTTGGCACGCCCTACATGTTTCGTGGCCTTTATGCCACCTCCTCAGGGGCCACTAAATCCCCATGTGTGGATAGCTCGCCACCCATACTAAGACGGGCGGCATAAAGGCCACGAAACATGTAGGGTGTGCCAAAAATAAAATAGTACATAAAATGGAGTACTATTATTTCGACCTGTGCCATATTCATAAAAAATAAACACACACACACACACACACACACACATATATATATATATGTGTGTGTGTTTTTTTCGGTTAGGGTCCTTAGTATCGTTGAATTCAATGGAAATATTTTCTAAATGTTTGAAAATCTTCGGAACTAAGATATTTAAATTATGATGTCTCATAATATATATTATTTCGTATTTCCTCACGAATTTTCAAAAAAATTTGTAGTCGCTTAGAAGAGTCCAAAAGTCGAATCATGGTCATTTAGATTATGTTATTATAGTAACAGATAGTCT
This sequence comes from Gonocerus acuteangulatus, assembly GCA_946811695.1. NCBI lineage: Eukaryota > Metazoa > Arthropoda > Insecta > Hemiptera > Coreidae > Gonocerus > Gonocerus acuteangulatus. The sequence continues at coordinate 29,626,654 of OX328129.1, read as the reverse complement.
GTTATTTTTATAGTCCAGAGTTCTGGCGAGTTCTTGGCAATAGTATGTTATCTCGTAGGTCTGGCAGTCAAAGTGTTAAACATGTTAAGATGTATTAAAACTAGATCAAGAAGATAAAGAAATCCTATGTCAATTTAGTGGGTTTGCCCAACCAGCAGTTCTAGTGGAATTTCTTCGAAGCAAATTTATTTCTTGTACGCGAATATGACGACCAAGATGACATGTTGAGCCCACCCACATCCCTCAGTCGACATAAGGTCTTCCATGTTCTTCTTTCGACATGGGACATTTTTCTCTCCGATCCTTTTTCTTATCAGAACAACCAGATCTATATGGTTCAACAATGATAACCTATCATATACAACAGGGCTGGAAAATCCGTTCAAATAAATCAAATATTTAAATCATCCCCCTTAGTATGCAAGAAGAAACAGCTGGGACTTATGTCGCGGCCTTGGATACGATGGTTTATAGGTTGGGGTTAAAGAAATAGGTCTGTGTGGAATATCACTTGAAAGTATAAATAGACGACCAAAGGTCTTATTTCCTGTTTGGTCAAGTCAAAGTGATCCATCATTGTATGCGGACCTTGTCCAATATACTCCAATAAATGAATGAATGAATGAATAGCCTTTATTGTGCGATATTAATAATAATACAATAGTAATAATAATGCCAATACTTATTTGATAATCATAATAACAATAATAATGCTTCTTTGATAATAATAGTAATACTTGTTTTTAATAATAATAATAACAATGATAAAGCTTTTTTGATAATAATAGTAGATAATAACAGTAATAATAATAGTAATACTTGTTTTTAATAATAATAATAACAATGATAAATTTTCTTTGATAATAATAATAAAAATGATAATACTTCTCTTTGTGAATATAATGAAAACAATAATAACAATGATAAATGTCTTTTTATTATAATAACAATAATGTTAATACTTCTTTTAATAAAATCATAACGATAACAATAATACTTCTATGCTGATAATAAATAAATAAATTCTTCCGCACAGGCCTCCCTTTTCGGGGTAATGGTCTACGCTTTCCATGAGTGACCAGTTCTACCGGAAAGCGGGGTGCGTAAAGTTCTCCTCCAGTAACTTCTTCCATACTGCTCTGTCCTTAGCCTGTCTCCACCAATGAGGGCCAACCCATTTTCGGAACATGTCTCGCCATCTCTTCCTCTGCCGTCCTCGGTTCCTCTTCCTCCCGTATGGTGTCCACTCCGTTATCTCGGAGGTCCATCTTCCATCCCTCTGCCTTAGCTAGTGTCCAGCCCACATCCACTTTAGTCTGTAGCAATGGACTACCACATCCGTCAAACCAGTCCTTGCCCTTAGCTCTGTGCTACTTAAACGGTCGCTCCTTCTTGTGTTTGTAATTACTCTTTCTACAGAGTGCTGCCAAACTAATAACTTATCTTCATCCGTCTTCTTCAACGACCAGGACTGGGCACCGTAGGTAACCACTGGAAGGATACATGTGTCAAAAATTTTCCTTTTTGATTCTATGCTGAAGTTGCCTTTCATGATATCCTTCAGTGCCCAGAATTTCTTCCATCCCAAGGATGTTCTCCGGTCCAATTCCATCTTTTTTCGGTTGGAGAAAGAGATAGTCTGCCCTAAATAAATAAATTCCTCTACGTATTGCACTGAATTTCCTTGTACTTCAATGGGGATTTTTTCTGCATTCGTCATCATCACGGTTTCTCCAATACATGAAATGATACTAAAGGTTAACTTTTTCAAATAAGACCTCTCTTCAAAAGAATAAGATTTTTTGTTACTTACGTATTAGCTTCAACGCCGGTTAAAGAACCGGTTCTCAGAGATCTGGATCACCCCCGGGTCAGAGATCTGGATCATCAGTGCAGGGGTTTATTGAATTTTTACCAATATGGCGACGGGATTATGAACGATTTGGGTTGACTAGAGTATCGATATAACCTTGAGGAAACTCGTAGTAGCTGTATTAATGGCATAATTGCTATGCATTTTCGCACGCAACGCTCGCTCAAGGTTATACCTACACTCAAGTCAGTCCAACTCGTTCACTGGTTTTTCGGTGGAAAATGTGCCGATATGCAATTTAACATTTTTTTCAGTTGTAGGTAAATCCGAAAGACACATTTTGAGGAAGCGCGTAGTACTTATGTTAATGGCATCATTTTCAGGGGTTTTCGCTCGCTCAAGGTTCTATAGAAACTCTAGTCAATCAAAATAGTTGAGAATATATATCACTGGTTTTTCGGTGGAAAACGGGCCAATTTAGCATCTTTTTCAGTTGTAAGTAAATCCCCAAGACGCATTTTCCTAGCAGAAACAAGAACAGCACAAAGAACACTAAGAACTCAAACAATAAACAATGAAAAGAAATCACGTAAAAAACACAAATCTAAAAGTGAATTGCGAAAACAGAAAGTAAATAAGACGTTTACTACAAACAACGGCCAGTAGAATTGCCCATAGGAATAGGCCAATAGAAATGCTACTGAGTTATGCGCCTGCGTTGATGATCAAGATCTCTGAACTAGACCCAAATCTATAACCTGCATTGAAGCTAATAAGTAAGTGTCACAGTTAGTTTAGTTTTTACCTACTTTATAGTTTGTTTACGCGCCACACATTTCGTGAATTTTTAGGCCTACTTCGCGTCAGAATTCACGTCTTCGCCGCAATAAGTCAGCCACTGTTCAGTGTATGAGTCTTCAGGTTTTGACCTTGAACGAGTTTAGGAATTACTAAGAAAGAGTAACCTAAAGACTCAACACACGTTGGAAACCTTTAAAAATTGGATTAAGAAAAGATAGCTTTTTTAATCGCCTCTGGGAAGTTTGACGTTCATTAGTATTTTGATAAACATTCCTATAGTACAATAATAATTCTCTTTAAAAACACATATGCCGAGTTAAGTCTATCAGTTTTGTTCTACTTCATCATTAAATTGGGAGCATGATTTTACGGAAGTAGCTCCAACTTGGAAAAATCGTAAAACATGGTACGCAAGACACAAAAGATAATTATAATCGCAGTGATCAAAGGCTAAAGATAAAAGTTGTGTTAGACCGAGAGCCATCAACGCACTTTTATGAAGTGTTTTATGCACCCTGAAATTTTGCTATAATGCACCTTTGGGGTATACAAGAAGGTATATATGTGTTTCCTGGACATACCTTGGAACACCAGGTACGCGCATAGGGGAAAGGTGCAAAACAATATTGCCCAAAAGTAGAGTTTTATTTAGAAGCCAACTATTATTAATGAAAAAAAAATGGCAAATTAAGACAATTTTCAAATTAATAATAAATAAGGCAGGCACTTTTAAGGGGGTTAAAATGATAATAATAATAAAAAAACTAAGTACCTAGTTTTTATGTTTAATATTAAATGAAGTGCTTTATTCACGCTGCGATTTAAACAGCGTCTTCAGTAAACATATTTCAAAATAATTACAAAAAGGCAGACACTTTTGTGGGGTATAATTATCAGGAAACATAAAAATAAATGTTGAATATGAGAGACTACATTACACTGCGCGTAACCGTAAGAGTGCATGAGGCGACGGCGCAGTGTTGGCTGTTTTCTATGCTCTCATTGGTTCTTGCTCACATGATCTTGTACAGATGTTCCGTTTTTAATGGCAGCACGAATAAAACTCTCATTTAATATTAGAATAAAAACAATTTTTTTTTTTACTTGTTATACGCCTTAAAAGTGTCTGCCATATTTATTATTCATTGTAAAATTGTCATAATTTTACGTTAAATATAGTTGGCTTCTGAATAAAACTCTATTTTGGGGAAATATTGTTTTGTACCTTTCCCCTATGCGCAGTACCTGGTGTTCCAAGGTATGTCCAGGAAACACATATTTACCTTCTTATCTACACAAGAGGTACATTATAGCAAAATTTCAGGGTGCATAAAACACTTCATGAAAAGTGCGTTGCTGGCTCTCGGACTATGTGTTGTATAGAATTATATGACTCCCCAATAACTAAGGAACGCGCTACATAAAAAAACAATTTTCCTTTAACGTTAGTTATTAATGTCCCACAAGCGATTTTCGTTTTGAACGGTACCTTCGACATCTGTACACGAAATACAGAAATAGAATTAATATAACCACAAACCTTGGCCTACTTGTCCTTGACGCCTGAATTGGCTATCGTCATGGCAACGATCGCCGACAATATTAACGTCAAATACATTGACAGAACAATGTAAAATTCAATGAAGTATGTACTCGGTTATGGTTGTGGTTGCGCCACTTTATCAAATATTGACATGGAAGGGACAACGGAAAGAATAGCAATACTTATTTCTGGTAGAAAATTACTTTGTATTAAAGCTTTCTTTATCGTAAATCCGATTTAAATAATAGACTAATACAGAAATTAATAAGGTAAACAAATGTTCAACTAACACAGTATAATAATATCATTTCTAAAATATTTTAAACTTAAATATATGTGCTAAATTCTAGAACACAATAAATTATACAAAATATTATAAATTGTTGGCAGGAAAGCTGGATTCGACTAACTGACAAAAAATCTACTACATATTTGTCAAATACCACTCACTCACTGACCTATCATCGCCCAGTCCAAACCACTTGACAGACAAATTTTGCATGGACACTCTCTTTAGCATGTAGACACTCGCTAAGAAAGGATTTTTTGATATTAAATTTTTAAGTATTTTTAGAGGGGTTTGAATTTTTAGTTGGTTAGAGAGCAGGCACGCCTAGACAGCGAGCGTTGCTAGGACGATACCAGGTCAGCTGATACCGTATTGTATTTCTCAATATTATTTCTATTCATTTCAACTTTGACGGCAGACTTTGAATTACTAGAAATAAACTGACATACAAGCTCTGTACGCTACTTATTACTGTTTACCCTAACCATTTCAACTGATAGTCCCACATAATATCCAACATATAGCAGCAACAGTTATTGTGACATTGTCCTTGCTCGACTCACTATTGGCCACACAAGACTAACACACGAATATCTCATGATTGGACATTAACAAACCAACTTGTAATAAATGCAATAAAGACTTAACCGTAAATAACCTACTTACACAATGCAGAAGACGACACCAACTAAATATCCCACACCAAATGAACCATTTGTTGAAAAAGAGCAGCCAGTAAATACTGGAGAACTGCACGAGTACAAAAAACGTAATCGGATAAATAATCGTTTCGACTAGGAATCGCCGATGACATTCATGAATCGACTTTGTCTCCTAGAAATATAATTTTCCTAAAAGTTTTCGATTTACATAAAACTTAGTTATTGTTATTTAAGATCTTCCGGAGATATTCTAGCAAAAAATAGCTTGCCCCCTCTTAACCCTTAGCTTACTTGGGGTAGTGCGGGCTGACCGACCCTGTAATACGGCGATCTCTACCTGACCGGACCCTAGTTACGAAGCTATTCTGGCCCTCCTCTCGACATGCGTAAAGACGTTCATATAACATTTCTAATCGTAGGAAAACTACATTTTATAATTCATTTACGTTTACTTTTAGCTCTAAATATTTAGGTTGAATTATATAATTAGATGCTCCAATAAATATTTTTTATAGTCTATACTTTTTAATACGGAAAATAAATTATTTTTTTATGATTTAGGTATTAATCAAAGAAGTTAAATAAATAAATAGTCTCTTTTTTATTAAAAACAAGAAAAATACATCATCCTTTTCGATTGGAATCGAGTTGGATCTAACACTGGCGATGTTAATTTTTACGATTCCGACCCATGTATCCATAATCCGTAGCTCTCTCTTGACACAAATAGTTAATTTTTCCGGCGACCAGTGGTAAAAGAAATAGCTAAAGCTTCTCTAAATCCTTGGTTAATAGCTCCAAGGTCAAACTCCTGGAAAAGTTAGCCGTAGGGAGCTGGTAAGCGAGAGAGAAGGGTCGGACTGCTGTACAAGTCCTTCGTTCCAGGGGCACGGCAGCTCTCGACTGCAGTACAAGTCCTTCGTTCCAGGGGCACGGCAGCTCTCGACTGCAGTACAAGTCCTTCGTTCCAGGGGCACGGCAAACTTCTACTTCTACAGAAGTCCTTAGTAAGGAAAGGGTTAACAGCCAACTGATGCGCCTTGGACTAGTTAATGATGAAAGCACATGAAATATTGGTCACCTTCATAGGCGGCTCTAGACAAACATTTCTAGGGGGCTAGACAAAAATGACTGGGGGGGGGATAATTTAGTTACCGCCTGGGGGTGTAGAATCAATTTTTTATAACCAGGCACCGGGAAAACATTAAGGAAGTATTTGATAAACTAAGAACATACATTAATTAGAACTTATTACTATTAATTTGCCTAAACAATATATTTTTTTCAACTTAATCGAAAAATATTGTGAACTTTCTTTCTGGGGGCTGAGCCCCTCCAAGCCGGCCCCTTTTAGCCGCCACTGGTCACCTTATTGTCTGCCACCAGATATAATACCCCGTACATATTAATATAAACATAGGCATATGTTAATATAAACATAGGCATAAATATACATAAATAGAGGCATATGTTATATTGCTTTGAATTGGACTGAAATGTTACATCACAGAAGCAGGAAATTAAATTTGCCGAAGGGAAGAGGGAGTTTTATAGAAGTGAAGTTAGGTCCTGTTTTCCCATTCTCGCGAGATCCTTCTAACTTCTGTTTTTCTCTTTTATCTCTCCTAGTTGGTTTGAATATAAATCATCTGTTCTCATATTAAGGATATCAAATTGGTTGAATTTTTATTGTTTCAACAAATTTTGAACATGCATTCTATGACAAATGATAGCAATAAAAACGGATACGAACCATTGGTACGTAGTTCTTTAAAAATGGATCTTTAAATAAAAAAATTACTTGAAAACGTAAAATAAGTTATAGATTTCTTCTAATACATAAAAATTAACACTAAACACTAAAATACTGTTCTCATTTAGGCGAGAGGTCAAAAGAATTTTAGTTACTACTTCTGAGGAGCTGAAGAATAAATATCCCGCTACAAGCTCCAAGTAATAACTGGAGATCAAATTCTTGGAAAAGTTAGTTAAAAGTAGATAGTAAATTACAAAAAAATCAGTCGTGTAACTGGTCAGGAGGGCCCAGAGGAGTAGATATTGTAGAGGTATCTGATATTCCACCATACGACACACTAGGGAGATAGTGTGGTCAGTACTGTGCTCCATTTGTCGGATCATCCCTTTGCAGGTACCCATTTAAATTAATTAAAGACTTGATGGGCCTAGGGACCGTCAGAGAAGCCGAATCCAACAAACGAACGACGACACTAAAACATAAATCAGGTCCTCCAGAGCTACACCACTCAGTTAATCTCGTCCCCAGAAATTAAATAATATCCGATATAAATAAAATAATGGATTCTATATTATATTTTACTATACAAAAATAGATCAAATAACGTTTGATCCTTGCGCTATGCCAAACTGAAACAGCAACTACATTGAACAGTCCAAAAACCCCATAAAAAAAACGAGTGAATATACACTAACACAAGGTAAAAGAAAAAGCATACATAAGAACCGCCTTACCCTGACACCCCCATCACTGGCCAACATAGATTTGATTTTCAACAACTTTACTTATATTTTATTATTTTTTTAATTTTTATGTATTTATTTTTGAAGAATAATACATACACTTCCCTATCTAGATTCATACTATACTATAACTATAAATTATTTAATTATTATATAAATACATCATGATAATTAGATAGTTAGCCGTCGAGGTGATAAGTAAAGATGGAATGGTTGGGATTCGGCTAAATAAACCTCAATATGATTTTGTTTTAAAAAATCTATATTTCGAACGTTTCGGCTACTCATTGGTAGCCTTCGTCAGCTAAAATGACAAAAAAAAGAAATTAATACAAAAACAAAAAAAATTATGATTGTGATAGGTAACAGAGCTATAGATACAATTAACTTATAAAAGAACATATCGTCTTAAATTCTTAGAATGAAAAAGTAAATAGGTACAATGATTGATTTTAATAGTAATTAGTAAGGTTAATTGATTTTACAAAGAAATAAGAAACTACATACCAATGACAAATACTATTAGCTACTATATTTGTCATTGGTATGTAGTTTCTTATTTCTTTTTAAAATCAATTAACGTTACTAATTACTATTAAAATCAATCATTGTACCTATTTACTTTTTCATTCTAAGAATTTAAGACGATATGTTCTTTTATAAGTTAATTGTATCTATACCTCTGTTACCTATCACAATCATAATTTTTTTTGTTTTTGTATTAATTTCTTTTTTTTGTCATTTTAGCTGACGAAGGCTACCAATGAGTAGCCGAAACGTTCGAAAGATAGATTTTTTAAAACAAAATCATATTGAGGTTTATTTAGCCGAATCCCAACCATTCCATCTTTACTTATATAAATACAGTTCTATATACTGACTACAAGCTTTTTTTATACTAACTACATTCATTCAAACTATTCATATATTACAATACGTAAATCTCTCCTTCAGGGTGTAAAACTAGACAAAAAATTTAGTTGAACACGACCAACCACACATTTCTATCTCACTCCGTTCCAGAGATAAGCCGTTCTAAAGGTTCTTAAGAAAAAAATGTGTTTTTTTGTAGTATAACTCAATTTTTCTCTCCTTGTACACATTTTGTTTTTAAAAATGCATTACACTTTTGAAATTAACATTAAATTTGCTTTAAGAGTAATGCGCATTCCACGCTCACAATTGTCTAATTCAGACCGCAATATCAATCCAGTAGAAATTAATAAAAGCTTACGATTAGCGACAACGATTCGAAAATCACTACTCTTCCAAAATAAATCTTGCAGATTGCTCACAAAAGTTGTAAACTTTAATCAGATTTCAAAAGATATACTCAGAATAGAGATTATGTCTCAATTTCTTAATGTAATCGGAATTCTAGAGTGAAAAAACACCAAATAAATAAAGGTAATATTATGTTTATTTTTTTGATATTATCAGAAATAAATGAATATATATATATACAACCCTAGCTATAACACAGTTACAATATGTATTGTAGCTTTATATGTGTATTTTGTTACTTTTACTCATTCCTTATAAAAATTATTATTAACTCTTTTCATTGTTGTTATAGCCCTGATGAAAGCTTCAATTACAAACCGAAACTTCGGCAAAAATAAAAATGTAGTTTTATTAAGATACCAGACGACCAAACCCCGACCATAGCCACGTTGGAAATTATTATTTATGTTAATTAGTGGCCATAGCTAGAAGGAAAACTGCGGTTTTCATAAGTGAGAACTTCAAAAGAAAACTTTTCTATGGAAAGAAAAACATTCTGCGAGTCTCTTCCCCTAAGGTAGAGGTAGCATACTGAACTGAGGTCCGGACAGGAATAATACCATCCAACTCCCTCAGCCCAAAGAGGAAAATTAAATTTCCCAGAGGCTGTCTACCTCTATGGGGGCTGCTTACACCGTTCTCTACCGGGGAGTTCCGACAACTTGTGTATTTCTTCGCCATTGTGCCAAGAGCTGTGCCTTACTTTGATTGAATAAGAATAACATTGGACTTTTCCTGAGTTCCGGGCACTTTTCACTAATGTTTATAGAAGAAAATCACCCAATGTTTCTATATGCAGCGTGAATTTCCATGTTTTATGCAGGAGGCATCGTTCTAAAAATAATTACTGAATTAAGTGGTGCACATAAGTAAACACACACTCACATACACTCACACACCCATATATATATATATATATTCCACTTGTTCTTTTTTCTTTATTTGGCAGAGGGTCGATGAAGCAGAACACCATTTGTTTTTGTTCAACTATTTTATTTCATCTATAAAAAATAAAATAGTTGAACAAAAACAAATGGTGTTCTGCTTCATCGACCCTCTGCCAAATAAAGAAAAAAGAACTAGTGGAAAATATATATTGGGTCATATTCAGAAGAATTAATATATATATATATATATATATATATATATATATATATATATATATATATATATATAAAAGGGGGGTCTCCCGTGGTCTAGTGGCTGGCGCGCTAGATTCATAAGCGGGAGATGGTGGGTTCGATCCCTATCGGCGCCAGAAATTTTCTCATCTCAGGGTTCGCTGAGAAAATTCCTGGATGCACCCTGGAAGTCGGGGCTAATGGCAGAGATTTATGTCGATGCGTCGTAAAAAAAAATAAATAAAATATATATATATATATATATATATATATATATATATATATATATATATATAAAAGGATATGGTGGTACAGATTCCGTTCATTTGCTGCTTGACCTAAAATCGAAACTCCGGTGTGCACTGAAAATTTGCTCTCTAGTGTCATCATCCTGTTTTCGCTCAGTTGTAGCCAAGACCCACTTCCACCTACCCGTGAATAGTGTAAAAACAATTTTTTTACGACGGCGAAGTGCTATGATTTTAAACTACAAACAAAACAAATTAATAAGTTTTTTTTTTTTTTGTTTTTTTTTTACGGCGTATCGACATCTAGGCCAATAGCGACGCGATCCAAGGGGCAGCGAGGAATTTCCAGGGAATCCAGGGAGAGCGCTACCACTAGACCACGGGAGACCCCAATGTGCTAATGAGTAAATTAGAAAATAGGTATACCAAGAGTTCGAAAAGATTATACAGGGTGTCCCACATTGAGATGTCATAACTTTAGGGGTTTATTCTCCATCTCATTTGTAGTTCAGGGACGCAGAAATGAGCGTTCTATCTCAACATGCAGAGGAGCTACTCAAACTTTTGTCTTTTTTAAAAACTACAGGCTTTTCTAAAGAAAAACTGAGTTTTCGGAATTTCTGATCAATGCATCGTAAATAAAGACCACATTTTTTGAATCTACATTAAATTTCCAATAAGAAACACTCGTTATTGAAATATTACCATGTAAATTAAGAGCTGTATTCATAGGCATAATAAGAGCGTTTAATATTAGTTTTTTATTAACTTATTCAATATTTTCTTAATCAGCTATTTTAAGACTTAGACGTTTGCCTCCACCACAAAAGTTGCATTATTTAATAAGCTTCAAAATGGTACCTCGTACTAAGATAAAAATCTATTTCAATCTATTTTTTTCTGATTTTCAAGTCAAAACCAATAAATTTGCTTCAGTGTGAAGGAGCCATTCTGAACCAATTTTTAAATTTCACACGATGATGGCGATGCCCCATCCTTTCCAAACTACATGACGTTTATTACACATGCCCATCTATCAAATATTAACTCACTCTGCTTTCAAATGATTGGTTGCCCAGCTGATAATGAACGAGTGGTGACGGAATGGCTGAAGAGTGAATTTCATTACCGTTCCCACATTTTTTGCTCTGAATAAGGATAGGAGGACAGTTCGGAATCAAGGGTGAAAGAATTTAGAAGAACATATCGGTAATAAATACCACTATTGTAAATACAATGAATACATGTATTATATGGTTATGCCTTGAGGGCCTTTGTAATATTGATTCTATTCTATTTTATAAAATTTTTGCTTATAGGTGAACTGGGTTATACTTTACAATAATTTGAAATTGTATAACAAAAACACTCTCCTGTAGATAAAAAGCGAAAAAAAAAATTACATTTAAACGAAAGACACCCTCAAAAGTTGATTAAAATGTTATCTCGATTTCCTAGGAAAAATCTATAGTAATCTATGGGCGAGAGAAAAATGTTTATTACTGTGGACTAATAACTACTTGTCCAGTAGATTTTCAAAATGTCTACAAATATAAGCTTAACATCTAACTGAATCCACGGTATTACGGAGGACGTCTTGTCTTAGAGTTCTCATGAGCTGGCACTGCTCCTGGATCCTGTTGATGAGTTCCTCCTTCGTCGTCACGGGCTTTGAGTACACTCTACTCTTCAATGTTTCCAATACATGGAAATCTAGAGGATTCAGATCAGGAGGCAAACGAACTGGTCCATAGTGGCCGATACAACGATTAGGGAATTCAGTGTTCAGCCATTCCATCACCATTCGTCCATTATGAGCTGGGCAACCATCCATTTGAAACCAGAGTGAGTTGTTATTTGGTAGATGGGCTTGTGTAATAAACCTCATGTAGTTTGGGAAGGATGGTACATCACCATCAACGTGTGAAATTAAATAATTTATTAAGAATGGCTCGTTCATGGTAAAGCAGATTAATTGGTTTTGACTTAGAAATAAAAAAAAAATATATTGAAATAGATTTGTTTCTAAAACTATGAGGTACCATTTTGAAGCTTATTAAATAATGCAACTTTTGTGGCGGAGGAAAAACCACTAAGTCTTAAACGGTCTTTATTTACGATGCATTGATCAGAAATTCCGAAAACTCAGTTTTTCTTTAGAAAAGCCAGTAGTTTTTAAAAAAGACAAAAGTTTAAGTGGCTCCTATGCATGTTGAGATAGAACGTTCATTTCTGCGTCCCTGAACTACAAATGAGGTGCAGAATAAACCCCTAAAGTTATGACATTTCGATGTGGGACACCCTGGATAGATATATTATAAAAATAAAAAAGTGTTATTATTTTATTTTATTTACATTCTTCCTATTTCGTTTTTTTATTTATTTTAGTTGCTTGCTGTAATGGTTATGTTACATTCCATAGACTTAGGTAAACTTCAGTACCTCTGACAGATGTATTTATACGTCTTTTATGTAGTTGGTTGGAAAAAAAAGAATATAAATAAAAAAGAGGAAAAATAATAGAAAACAAAAAATGCAAATAAATGACTAGGGTTTAGATGAAATTATAAAAGTTTACATTTTTAAGGTGCTCCATTAGCTGCCCAATGCCTTGACTGTCATCTGTAAGTAGCTTGTTTATGTGGACCCCAGACTTCAAGGGGGTCTAAGTAACAAACTCAATGTTTTGAGGAAAATAGAGTAAAAAATGAACATTTGTGGTAATAGCAAGCACTAGATTATAGTTTACATTTTTAAGGTGCTCCATTAGCTGCCCAATGCCTTGACTGTCATCTGTAAGTAGCTTGTTTATGTGGACCCCAGACTTCAAGGGGGTCTAAGTAACAAACTCAATGTTTTGAGGAAAATAGAGTAAAAAATGAACATTTGTGGTAATAGCAAGCACTAGATTATAGTTTACATTTTTAAGGTGCTCCATTAGCTGCCCAATGCCTTGACTGTCATCTGTAAGTAGCTTGTTTATGTGGACCCCAGACTTCAAGGGGGTCTAAGTAACAAACTCAATGTTTTGAGGAAAATAGAGTAAAAAATGAACATTTGTGGTAATAGCAAGCACTAGATTATAGTTTACATTTTTAAGGTGCTCCATTAGCTGCCCAATGCCTTGACTGTCATCTGTAAGTAGCTTGTTTATGTGGACCCCAGACTTCAAGGGGGTCTAAGTAACAAACTCAATGTTTTGAGGAAAATAGAGTAAAAAATGAACATTTGTGGTAATAGCAAGCACTAGATTATAGTTTACATTTTTAAGGTGCTCCATTAGCTGCCCAATGCCTTGACTGTCATCTGTAAGTAGCTTGTTTATGTGGACCCCAGACTTCAAGGGGGTCTAAGTAACAAACTCAATGTTTTTAAGGTGCTCCATTAGCTGCCCAATGCCTTGACTGTCATCTGTAAGTAGCTTGTTTATGTGGACCCCAGACTTCAAGGGGGTCTAAGTAACAAACTCAATGTTTTGAGGAAAATAGAGTAAAAAATGAACATTTGTGGTAATAGCAAGCACTAGATTATAGTTCCGATCATACTAGAAGAATCCTTAGGTCCTTAGCTGTTTATTATCGATAATACATAATAGGTTCATTATCCGGTTTATGATTAATATGCAAAAGAATTGGAGAATCCACCATAAAACTCTAAATTTTCTTCTGGACTTAATATTACAAAAGTGACAATACTCAAGAGAACACTAGCTAGCTGCCAACAACACTCAAGAAAATCACTTGGATCTCTTTACCAACCACAAGATTACGGTGTTTACAACCCATTCCTGTATCTGGCACATTTCTTTCAAAAATGGCACTTAAGACTCCTCGACTTCTGTGGTCCTCATATATTTTGTGGGGATCTAAAAAATTACCTATTTTATAAAAATTCTGTTAAGTTTATAAATTCAATAGAAAAAGTGTCGGTAACTTTTGAAAATCATTAAAATAAATATTCTTATTTAATTTTCTAGCTCCTCAGAAGAGGTATTACATTTTAGCAAACAGCAAACAAAACTAAGCTGAAACTTTTTAAAATGCAAAACCTTGTGGCAGAATGTATCACGCATTTTGAGGAGAAAGGAAAACAAAATGTGTCAGCTTAGATAAAGAAAAATTAAAAATTATTTTACATAAAGGTGCGAGAAGAGAGAAAACAGGGCGGGTAGAATGCAAATAAATTTATAGTGTAATAGGGTTATGTAAAGTTAAGCCTCGGCTTTATATCGGCCTTATGAATATTGAAGGCGATAAAGTTCATCAGACAAACACTTAACTCACGGGGACTTCGCTTCTTCCTATCTTTGAGCGGAAGAGAAATTTTAATTTTCACTTCAACGACTTATATATTATAATATCTTGGTTTATATTAATAATATGTTTGTCAAATCATAAATAAAACGTTTTTTGCGCAGGAGTTAGGTAAACAAAGTATATTTCAGGATAACACATTGCCTATAATGTTTTTTTATATTAATTTATGTATTTATTATTCTAGTATTTATATGAATAAATCTGGTAATATCATGGATTATGAGGTTCTGTGCTCAAGACCTTCCAACTTCATCCTTGATTAACGCCAGGAGGACGCTCAGAAGACGCGTCTTACTGAGTAGTAAATCTGGGTTTTGGGGGTTTGGGCGAAATTGGGCATGCCAAATGCTGCCTAGATTTTTTTGTAAAGTTTCTCAAAAGCCCCCCCCCCCCCCCCGAAAAAATCAGCTAAATATACAATGCTATTGAAACTAGATAGTTTTATTAAACAAATCATGATTTTTGAGTAAATTTCTAGAAATAAAAATAAATATACATTTGCCCAATCGCCAAAAAACCAAAGTGCAAGCAAATTCCCTCCATCAATAGGGAAAATACGGATGATAAAAAGTATAAAAAGTATTAGGTACAAACGATGAAGTATTGGACGATACATTTTTGGCTGGACAGTTGCACTCGACTAACAGACAATAAATTACGCTTATCAAAAATACAACTCACGGGTGGACTTGCAGCTACCGTGACAAAAGAAATTATACCTTCTCGATTCAAGATTGGCCACACAAGACTATCTCACGAATATCTCATGACAGGACTTAACAACTAAACTTTTGGTTTAAGCAACAGAAATTTTATCTTAAAACCTTACTTATGGCCTGAAGTAGGTAAGACAAACTAAACATCCCAGGTGAAATGAACAAATTGTTGAAAGAGGACAGCCAGTACATAAACACAATATTCTCTTACTTTACCGAACACTAAACTTTAAAGTCTCAGGTGAAACATCTGAAAAACCAGTGGCTTTCAGGCATATTACAGACATTACAAGCCATTCTTTTTGGGAATTAGGGAACCGATTTTTTTAAAACAATGCTGATTCATTATCATATAAGAGACCGGAATCTAATAATAGCGATTAATTATAATCCAAGATCAACTAGTTTCACTCCTCTAGTGCGTTGTCATAAGTGAATTCAATGGAATCACTTTAGGATCATTATAAAACTGACTTCTATAATCTTTCGATTATAAAAACTTAGGGTTATTGTAGTATTTTAATGAATGGTTCCTTTTATTTTATATAGAAATTTATACTATCGCACTTGCCAAGATTGAGAGACTGAGATGGGAGGAGAATGATGGAAATGGAAAGTGAGAGAATGAGAGAGAGAGAGAGAGGGAGTACTATGAGAGGTTACTAGAGAGGACTATTAATTTGGCTAAAGTAAGTCTCCTGAGTCTCACTTATTCAAGATTATCCAGCTGACTTAGGCAGGCCGAGCTACTTAAATATTGCATTATCCCAGAGGAGACATGAATCCCATCAGCTGGCCCCTGGGATAGAGGTCTGCTTCTAGGATCGAACCCTGATTTCAGCCGAGATACACAGAGATCTCTACCTCCTTGGTCGAGCTCTTCTAGATTCGATTTCTGATTTCAGCTGAAATCCGCTGAAATGTCTACCTCCTTGCTCAAGATCTTCTAGGTTCGATCCCTTGTTTTAGCTGAGGTTCTTGGAGATCTCTACCTCCTTAGTTGAGATCTTCTAGGTTAGACTCTGATTTCAGCTGAGATCCACAAACATTTCTACCTCCTTGGTGGAGGCATTTCCTTCTCATCTCAAGGAACAACATGAGACGTGCAACATTATAAAACGCCCGACTCGCAGGAACAGCGTCATCTTAGCGCGGTCAGACAAAGAAACTAGTGTCTAAAATTATAGATACTTAGCCAAAGGTGAGGCTAAAATCAATTTAAGCTGTAGCCTGTACAAATAGTTGTTTTAGTTGGAAGAAAAGGGGTGTGGTCTATATTCCCCGTGAAAGAAATTAGCGGTAAAATTCTCTCTGTTAGAACCTTATCATTAGGAGGTTTATAACGTTTTTAATCTTAAATTTGTCTGACTTCTCAAAACCTTATCTAGTCTTAAACGACACATAATCAGTTTTTGTAATGTTTTATGTATCGTGTTGTTCCATGAAATAGGAGTTTGAAAATGGTGGGACCGTCAGGAATATTTCCCTCAAAATTTTGCGCATGCGGA
Organism: Gonocerus acuteangulatus; assembly: GCA_946811695.1. Classification (NCBI taxonomy): domain Eukaryota; kingdom Metazoa; phylum Arthropoda; class Insecta; order Hemiptera; family Coreidae; genus Gonocerus; species Gonocerus acuteangulatus. The sequence continues at coordinate 29,609,854 of OX328129.1, read as the reverse complement.
ATTAAAATTTTTCGGTCTATCTGTTCAGGCTATTCCGCCTAGGTCGAGCTCTTCTGGATACGATCCCTGATTTCAGCCGATATCAACAGAAATGTCGACCTATTTGTTCCAAACGTTCTTGATTAGGCGCGTATTCCAGCAGAGATCCAAAGAGATTTATTCCTCCTCGGAACGGATAATTTTCTAAGTTTAAACTTTGATTCATGTTGAGTCAAACAAAAAAGTCCTTGATCGTTGAGAAATAAATATCAGCTTGCTCTTGGAGCAGCCATCTTCTTCCCAACCCTAATATCAGCAGAGATGCACATTAACCTTCTGGTCATGAACATTAAAATGAACGACTTAACATGATAATGCAATTTTTGTAAACAGTAATTGGCACCGTTCCACAATGCGGATAATGCTTGAATTTACCGCCGCCCATGTTACAGCGCAGCTCTACATCAGTTAATTCTATTTTATGCGAAATATAAACGTTTCCTACAGCAATAATAACGTGCACACGACCGTATATTTCAAAACCAAATCATTCGAAGCTAAAAACTTATTATTAGGACTAATAACACCTTGGAGTGAGATTAATTGTTCCCAGCCTTGGACTGACACTTCTTTTTCATGTTGTACAATAATTTCACGTTATTAAGCGTTCCTACGAGTGGCGCCTGGTCAGTTTTACAAAAATACCGTGTTTCCATTTGATCTCGGTCGCCCCAATTACAAATTATAGACGTTTAAGTGGTAATTTATTGCCAATTACTTGGCGTTTGAATAATAAGCGTTATTTTCCGTTCTTTGCAATGAATATGACTTCAATGAGACAAGAACGTATAAATTACAATGTAATTTAATATGTAAATATTATGTAGTGGTTAAGGCAACCTGCGATTTACAACACAATACTTACAGATTATCAACTCATCATTTTTATAAAGATTTATCTGTGTTGGTTTAATCATCCGTGGTCTAGGAAAGAACCTAAAGTTTATAAATTAAGCAGACTTTAGAAAAAATAATTGAACTTGAAGAAGAAGTAATGCTTTGATAATAATTAATATTTGTAATAATGTATCTTGAAAAGAATACATTTTTTGCATTGGTTGCTTACTGGTTAACACAATTTTGTAGTCAGGATAGGGCGAATGCTTGTAGCATTTTCCGATGAATGTTGCAGCTATTGTGGTTGCACTCATTAAAGAATTTTTGAAAAATTCCTTCCTACTAAATACCCCGAGAAGCAGATACTATAAATGTATCTGATTCATGACCATACTAGGGAAACTAGGGAGATAGTGTGGTCAGTACTTTGCTCCGGCCACATGATTTTTCCCTTTGCAGGTTTCCATTAATAAATTAAGGCAGGGTTGAACTAGGGACAGTAAGGGAGGCCGAATCCAACCCATGAACGAAGAAATCTTTAATGCTTGCCCGGGATTTGAACACAGGTCGTCCAGCATATTAGTCCAGTGCTGTACCACTGAGCTAATTTCGCCCCTATATATATATATATATATATGATGTATTAATATATGCGTGTGAATCTGTTAACACGAACCTACCACAATTTTTGTTTTTCCCCCGCGAAACTTGTTTTATATCATTCTCTTAGCAAACGATTGAACGAGTTCCTTAACCACCAAAATCGATCCAGCTGAAAAGGGGAGGGGGTTTCTTCGGACCGAACTAATTTGTCCATATCAGCCGCAATATTTGTTACATTAGAACGAAATTCGGTAAATCCAGCGGGCTTCTAAAGAGAAAAATGTCTTGTAAAAATAAACTAAATCGTTGAAAAGAGAGTTCACTAAAATTACTAATTTGCTCATAGCGGTCTTAATATCTGTTGTATTGTAAAAAAAAAAAAAAAAAAAAAAAAAAAAAAAAAAAAAAAAAAAAAAATGCGGTTTACGTCGTGGGTATTTAAAGGCGAAAATGTGTTTAAAAATAAACTAAATTTGATCATATCGTCGATACAAATGCAAAGTATCGAATGTGAAAAAACGCACTTTTCATTTTAAATCTTTAATGATTGCTGTTGGACTGATGGACGGCAAACTCTCTAATCTAAGTTCACACAGTGAAAGGAGGATGTAAACACTGTCAAAAGGTCGAATCTGCCTATTTGACTGCCCAAAAGCAAAGTAATAAATAAAAGTATTTTCACTCTTGAAAGTGGTGATTTTCACATTCGTTAGTTTGCATTTGTATCGACGATATGACGTTGATACCTTTTATTAAATGAGATGTCAACTAGTAGAATTAGCGCGAAAAATCGTATTTTATTGTATTTTTTTTTTGGTGCATCGACTGCAAGAGTCATTAGCACAAAAAAAAATCGTAGTGCTTACGGATTTGCGTTAATAGGCTCCGCTGTACACTTTTTATACGTAATTTATCGTTGGGAATGATATAAAACCATTTTGAAGGCCACATATAGGTGGAAGAGTGAGTAATGTTCTATTAGAGTCAGCTACTGCCAAAATCTGTGCACTATGGCGCCTAAAATAACCGTTTTTTTGGGGGGGGGGAGATTTGAGTTATTGTTTGCACATTTTAGAAAATACTCAACAAAAAAATATTAAATTTATTTATTTTATATTTTTAAATATTGACTACTATATGATAAAAGAGTTCCTGACTATAATAACATGACGGAGATCCTGAGAGTTCTTGAGATCTTTTTTATCTATTTTACACATTTTATTTATTTATTAAAATTTATTAAAATTAGCGGATTATAAAATTTATAAACCCAAACTGTGCTGCTTATCGGCTTAAAAATGACTTTTAGAACTGATAAATTTGTTTAAAAATTACTTCTACATCAGAACAACTAACAAACCATCTCCACGCCGATTGTTTTGCATTGCATGGAAAAGAAATTCGGAATTCTCCCATATATTGTGGCTGCCGCCTAACATTTTCTGGTTATGTTTGCACATGGAGAGAGGGATGTGTGTTCCGGAATAGGAATGACAATAAAATGTTTACAGCCAGGCCAGACCCCGGGAGATGCAGATATGAATTCAACCCCCTGAGAGAGGGGAGAGGGACGTTTCTTTCGAGACAAATTTTCTTACGTCAAAAACATGCATACATGTGGAACATAACCTCGTTAAAGATACAAGGGGAGCACGATAGGTACCGCTTTTAACGATTAGTACTAAAGAAGAAATTTTTACTATATAGACGACGTCAATCCAAGTTTTAAAACCCATTTTTTTTTTAATTTAAGTTAGCTTTCCATCCTTATATGCAGTTTTGGGCAAAACTAACGTTAGTTTACTAAACTCTGACCAAAAATAAACTCACGTTATATTTTTAGTTTTAGTTTAGTTTTAGATTTGCATAATTTTTAGTTTTAGTATCCATTTTTAGTATGGTAATTAGTTTAATTTTAGCAAAAGTGACCTTAATTTATGATTTTAGTTTAGTTTTAATTTTTAATTTAATAATTAGTTTATATATATATATATATATATATATATATATATATGTGTATATAATGTATACTTTGATTCAGAACAAGTGTAAAAAAATAGGTATGTATGTATTTTTTTTAATTAAAGAATGCTTACTTATGAACAATAAGGGAAACTAATAGAAAGCGAGGTTACAATCCAAACAAACAAACATATGTTTTATTTTTGCCCTAATTAAGTTTCAATCAATTCTCAATGATTTAGTTTGAGTTTTAGTTTAACTAACATGGATTTATTAATTTAATTTTAGTTTTAGTTTTTTTAGGTTGCAATTTTTAGTTTAGATTTAGTTTATTCCAATAAGTGAATGTACTTTTAATTTTAATTTTAGTTTTTAGTTTTGCCCATTGCTCTCATATGGCTACAGAACAGCTTCCTTGTACGGCTGGATTTTGATTACGTATAATAAGTAATTGTTTTTTTAAGTCAATATGTCATATATAGCATTTCCAAATCTACTTGAACCTTTTCCAAGTCAACTGTAACCTTTTCCAAATCAAATGTCACCGTTTCCAAGTCAACAGATACCCTTTCCAATTCAAATGTAACCCTTTCCAAATCAGTTGAAACCCTTTCCAAAACAAATGTAACGCTTTACAACTCAATTGTCACCCTTTTTATTTAAATTGTAACCGTTTCCATTTCCATTGTCACCCTTGAAAATTTCAGGGACCGAAAGTGTTATCACAATTTTGCAAAAAAAAATTTTTTTACAGTTAAATCAGAATTCTATCAATAAAATTGTTTTCAAATAGTCATTTAAAAATTTTATTTGAATTTCTATAGGCTAGAATTTTTTTTTAAAAAATTCTCTTGTCATTTTTAAATAAAAGTTTTGATAATAAAAATTATTTTAAAATTTTGAACTAAAAATTCATACTTCTAAGAATAAAGTATGAGTATTGATTTTTAAAAAATTGAAAAATATCATATTTTTTTTTTATCGACGCACAGACATGCAGGGTTTTTTTTTTTTTTTTTTTTCAACACCCTTCATCATGATTGAAAAATCTGAAAAATCATTGATTTTCGAAAATTGTTCATTTCATTCGTTTACTGTTTTGTCCCAATAATAGTTTAGAAAATAAAAAAAAATAAAAATATTTTCATGATTTATCCCGTTGAGTTTTGAGGCCCTCAATTCGCCCATTCCCCATTACGGTAAATTTGCAAACAATTTCAAGGGTGACAATTGAAATGGAAACGGTCATAATTGAAATAAAAAGGGTGACAATTGAGTTGTAAAGCGTTACATTTGTTTTGGAAAGGGTTTCAACTGATTTGGAAAGGGTTACATTTGAATTGGAAAGGGTTTCTGATGACTTGGAAACGGTGACATTTGATTTGGAAAAGGTGGCAGCTGACTTGGAAAAGGTTCAAATAGACTTGTAAATGCTATAAATATAAGAAACGACAAAAATAGGCCTATGAAAAATAACAGTACATATGCGTAAATTCATAGGGTAGATTTAATATTTTTAGGCTCAATTTATTAACGGTCCGTCCAGTAACCACACAGTCTTAAATTAGGTGGTCATAAATGTCTTATTACATGTATTACATTAGTAATACATTTGAAATAAGAGTGGTGACATATAGATAACCAGTCCTAAAATTCTGAGTTAATTATAACGGATGTTAAAATATAAATTAAATTAATAATTTGTGATTTATAGTTTACAGTAAGATAAAGACACGGTCTTGTCATTTGATGCTGATTTTTCTTGTAGTTTAACTGTGTCGTTTTGGATGTCCTAGTATCTATGTAATTGTAACTATCATTTTTCTGTTTACACATAATATGTAGTGTTTTAATGTGGTCAGTCTGTTTGTAGTGATTATGGTTGTTGCATATTCGTGCTACGCTTGTCTTTCTGTGAACACATATTATGCATTTGTCTCCGTCATAACTTAAAGAATGTAGTTTTTCCACCACTTCTATAACTGCTAAATTTTACGCTTTGAATAATAATTTTGTTAGTCGTAAATACCTTTCGCTTTCGTTTGGGAAAACATTATCATCATATTTATATATTCTAAATATTTACATTAAATAAGATTGTTGTACCTTGCCAGGGACAGCCAAGGACGTCCACCCTCATGCAGACCGTTCGCACGTGGATGCTGTAAGGGATGAACCTCACCTTGGTAGCTATGATAACAGGATCAACTTTCTGCTCCACCACGGTGTAGGTGTTCGTATTACCCTCCAGGATCTGAAAAAAAAATACAGATATCCGTTATAATAATATTTTTATCAGAAATTATTATACAAATATTTAACGACTATTTTAGTATCTTTACAGCACAGATCCTAGACATTTTGTTGGTATGATCAACATTGTAAGGAATGATACAAGAGATATCTGGACCTTGGAAGACCTTGTAAGGGCGAATAAGAAAAATCTGTTTTTTTTTTGTGTTTTTTTTTTGTGTTTTTTTTTAATGTTTTTTTCTGATTCAGAAAGATGTAGGAAACATGACGCTTCGCCTTGTTTCTCTGGTTCGCCTTTAGTTCTCTCACAGTTTCAAGTTAAAGTGAATAGCAGTATCATCATGAAATATTCAATGTCCTATTTCAAGGGCGCTCACGGGTATGGTTTTTTCTGCCTGAGATTTAGTTATCAAATTCTTAACTTTACCCAATAGGCTAAGAATTTTTAAGTAAGGTTGTTGAATTTAAAAAAAAAAAAAAACAACTAAAAGTTTGGATATAAGAGTATGCTGAAACAAAGGCACGTGTCCAGGTCTGGTGAAAAGGCTGTGTAGATTGGCATTTCCACCAACCTTTAGCGAGCCTACCCGACCCAACCACTGGGCTATCCTAGCCTAATTATCTTCATAATAGCCTAGGTCTCGATGAAACGACAACCAAAACTGAACTCTACTAAAAAACACTCCTAGTTCATTTTATGACTATTTGTGTTCTCTTGCTAATTTCCATGTAAATCGAAACACTAAGTCAAAATATGACTAAGTTAAAATATGTATTAACCTATTTTTAAGAGGATCAATAATTGTAACTAATATAATAATAGTTTTAAGATCATTTTTTTTTTTTATTGTTTAACGCTGCAAGGCGATAAAATAATAAAATCATTATTTAAAGAAATCAATCGTAATGAATTGATAAGTTGTAAAGTGTATCTGTAGTATATATATATTCTAATACTTCCTTAAGTCGTGACCAAAGTTTAAATGTTTTAATCTGGATAAATGTTCAACTGACCACTTGACCGAATTTGTTGTTTTTTTTTACTTATCTTTCTTAAAAAAATAAAATAAAAAAAAATAAACAGTTTCGAATTTAAGATGCATAGTTTAGTTGTTACAAAATAATATTACTTACTGGAATCGGGGAAACGTTTTTGTGTTGGCCCCCCTCCGAATAAACAGATGATGTTTATATTCACAACAATTCACTTGCATTGTTTTTTGATTTTTTTTTTCGTTGCAAGAACGAACATATTGGTCGTTACGACGGTAAGGGGTGAACCTCGCCCCCTAATGAACCTTTGTTGGTTAATATTTAAATGTTTGCGTGTGTGTGTGAATGTGCATATATATATATATATATATATATATATATATATGCACATTCATATATATATATATATATATATATATATATATATATATATATATATATATATATATATATATATATATATATATATATATATATATATATATGCACATTCATATATATAGAATATCATAGACATTTATAGCAGAAAGGAAGATAAATCTAGGACTACAACAAATGATGCTCCTGAATCAAGGGGTATTGACAAACCGCACGACTGTACTATTCTGCAGGATTGCCGACGCTTCGTATTTCTGGGGTTCCTGAATTACAGGAGTTCAAAAGGCCTTCTAGAGAAAAATGATTTGATACTAACAGTTATGTCCGTAAGGTGATTGGTATAGTAGTCTTAAGTTTCGTTGGCACTTATATTTTGAATTCTTCAATATAAAATTCAATGATTTATGTGTTAAAAAAAAAAAAAAAAAAAAAAAAAAAAAAAAAAAAAAAAAAAAAAAAAAAAAGTTCAACTCGCAGAACCTGCGTAATCTCGGCGAGTTTCCATTCTCGTCCCAACTGTCACTTAGAAAGGTCAGTATAGAATAGTTGATGTTTTTACTAAATATTTCGGGAAAAATATAAACACGTGTAAACACATCCTAAGCGGTAATTACTGTAATTAGCACTGATTTCTCCGAATAAAGCTGCACTTTTGACCCGTAATTCTCCCGATCCGATTTCGTTTGACCGACAAAGGCCGACGTGATTTCCTACATTGGTCCCGACCAGATCCGATCTGATTTAGTCACAGCTCTTCAGCAATGAGGTATGAAGGAGGAGGTGAGAGGCCAATCAATCTTCTGGAAGTATATCAGTCCCGAAAAAATAAATCTTAGTGTAACCGTTAATTTTTAACTGTTACACTACTAAGATAAGAGAAGCATTATATTTTATTTATTTAAATTTTAACGTCCATTTATTATTAACTACGAATTTTAGGATGGGTTATCTATAGGTTACCACCCTTTTCTAGCCAGGATAGGGGTGATTCCTTTTCTTTTTTCGAAAGAAAAGCCACCGCCCCTAGTGGGAATCGAACCCACGACCTTTGGCACGGAGTGTTAAGAGCTCACGCCTTAACCCTCACGGCTACCTGGTCTCCAAAATATTTTAAAATTATATTTTAAAATTATTTATATTTTAAATTATTTATAAGATAGTTAGATAGAAGGTTATAAGCATTGGAAGGTTATAAACGTTGAATGGGTATGGTGTGAATTGACAAAGTTCTAAATTTTATTAGCTTTCATTCTGTTGTTTTTTTAAACACAATACGTCGTTTGGCCGAAATCGGTCTAGAAACAAACAAGTTTAAACGGCCGAGAATCGGTGGCCATTGGATAAAATCGGGTCGGGTCAGGACCAATGTAGGCACCCCATTGAAATCCATGTGTTTGTTTTTCTTCCGACAGTCGGTGGCTATCGGATCGGGAACAATGTAGGTGCACCCTAAGATCGACCTATCAAAAATCCCATTAGAGCAGTATTTAAAGGACATTATATATGCTTTTAAATAGATTCTGTACATTAAATAGCATTTACCAATCGATTTTGAGATTTATAAGATGATATCCAAAAGTCTCGCGAAACATTTAGATTTTTTTTATTTTCCTCAACATCGGTTAGAGGTATGGCATTAGATATGGTTCATGAGAATATATGAGGAATCCAGAGGTCAAGGGATTTCAGTAACAAACTCAATGTTTGGAGGAAAATGGAGTCAACGTTGAACATATGTGGTAATAGCAAAAAAAAAAAAACTAGAATTTTACAGCTCCCATCATACTAGACGAATCCTCAGGCCTTTAGCTGTTTATTATCGATGATACATAATACGTTACATCATCCGGTTTATGATTAATATGCAAAAGAATTGGAGAATCCGCATATAGATCTCTTAATTTTCTTCTTGACTGAGTATTACAAAAGTGACAATTCTCAAAAGAACACGAGCTAGGAGGTAGCAACTGTTAAGAAAATCACTTGAGATTTCTTCACCACCTACAAAATTACGGTGTTTATAACCGATTAAATTTCGGATTGCGTCATGAGGTCAACCTCATAAGCGATTTTCCGTATTTTATTAGACCACGGACGAAAATTGTTTTATTATTAATTTGACACCACACAAAACCAACGACCAAATAATGCATAATACACAATTTAACATCCTATTGATAAATCTTTAATCAAGGACGGACAGCAATCGTAAAGGTTATGAAAAATTACAGAATATTAAAGTAACGCATTAATTGATGACCCCTGACTATGTTTAGATTTTTTTATTTTGCTTGAATTTAAGGCATGTCAACCGTTGGGGTCATTAACGCCATGTTTAGATTTTAACCTCGAATTAATTAAATCGTGAGTTAGTTAGCTCAATCCACAGCCTATAAATAAATTTAACTCATCTACCTTCATTAAAAATGAATTGACTGAGATAATATGCTGCTGATTGATTTAATTCAATTATTCCTAATTATAAATCTATTTTAAATCAGTAAGCTTGATGTGTTTCCATTGGGTAGATTATTATATTTAACTTGGAATATGTAATATACTTGGTTCAAAATATTAAAACAAAATTATGTATCGTAAAATGGGGTTAAATCTTACTAGAGTGTGGGGAAATTTGGTACAATCCTATACTGCTTATATATGGTTACATATTTATCTGAGAGCGATCAGACAAATATATAGGTAGGTACCTACAGATTTGAATGTTCCAAACTTTTGGTCCAAGTTCGACCCATTAACCACCATTATTCTTTACTTAGGGGATAATGATGCACCTGAAAATGTCAAAAAGCAAATGTAAATTTTTTTATTTTTATTTTTTATAACAGTCTAATAGTTGCTACGCTGTTAAAAACGGGGAAAACCAGGGAACGAAAATAACTATTAATTTTAATTGCAAATGAGTTTTACTTAACCTTTAATTTTTATTATTGGGAAATAAAAATAAAAATTCCATTGTAATTCATGTTTTAATTTTTTTTTTTTTTTTTAATTTTCTAATAATTTTTATTTCAAAAACTTAAAAATAAAAATTATTTGAATAATGTTATTTCAAAATTTTTTTATAAAAATTTGTAATAACAATTTTTTTATTATTTTAACTTTAAACATTATTTTAAATTAAAAAAACAATATTAGTGCCATAATGAATAGAAAGTAATACACAAAAACAAATTCTAGAATATACAATATATACTCATGCAAATCAATTGGATTTAGACGAACTTTGAGTCACTGACATAAACGAATAACTTCTAATAAACAAAAGGTTCCAAATCAAGTATTTATTTATTTATTCCGAGGATAAGGGATATTTAATAAATGAGTTTCACTTTATCTTTAATTTTCATTATTGGGAATTAAAAATACAAATTCCATTGTAATTGATATATTTCATTATTTTTTTAAAACAATTTTTTAATCATTTTTCCTAACAGTTATTCATTAATTTTAAAAATATAAATTATGAAGTAATTTTTTTGTCATAATTTTTAGGAAACATTTAATTTTTATTTCAATAACTTAGGGTTCATTAAATATCGAAAGTCTGCATTGAATTTCATGGATACTAGTTTTAATGATACTAGATTCTAGATAAAGGCTTGACAGCTTTTCTGGTCATCAAGCAATAATTTAGAAGGCATTCTAAAATGAGTCCCGCCTGTAGTAGTTTTTTTTTTCGTCTATGGGTCCAATGATAATGCTCCCCGCTCCACAGTGGATGTTTAGAATAGGTGGCAAACCTATAGATAGTTTAGAACAAAAAAAAAAACAAAAAAAGGCTCTTTTTGAGTGGAACCGAAATATACCTTCATTGCTTCAGAAAAAGTAGTAGAAAAATATCAGAAAATTATTGTAGATAAAAACAAATATATTATAGAATTTCTACAAAGGAAAAATGCTTAATCGCAAAAAGGATTCTATATCGGTATAATTAATTTGTAAACAAATAAAATATAGTTAAAACACATTACTGCTTTTCAGAAACCCTCAAGTATTGAAACCAGCTTATACCCGACCAAATATCGATTTTAGCTGAAAAACCTATTACAACATAAAATACTCGAGTACATTTTCTTGAAAGTTAGAAAAAGAATTGCAACGACAAAAAATCGCCAAACCGATGTAATTTCATATTACCTACCTAATAAGTCCGAGAAATAAAAATAATAATAAGCATTCTTACGCATAAAAAAACTTAAAATTATCTAATAGTTCTAGTATTTAAGGAATCATAGTTATCACGTTAAAATATATCCATATAAAAGGCAGAAAATTAATGATACTTATAAAACTAAAATGTGTGGTTTGTAACCATTATGCTCAAGTATTGCAGGACTAAATGATCGTTAACTACTTATAAAAGGCGTTAATTTGTAAATGTTAAGAATAAATTTATATCATAATTAAGAAATTAAGCTCAATTTATGTAAATTACTATTGAACCGCCAAATTATGCAAAATTAATTCTGTTAAATGGCTTATAAGATGGATTTTTGTTTTTACTAAAACATCTTGTTTGTCTCCTCGAAGATTCTGGGGTACATATCGTCGATACAAAAGCAAACTAACGAATATGAAAATCAACACTTTTCAGAGTGGAAAAGTATTTATTCATAACTTTTTTTTTGGACAGTCAAATATTCGGCAGATTTGACCTTTTGATAGTGGAATACTTTCCCTTTAATAGAGTGAAGTCAGATTCAAGAATTTGCCGTAAATAAGTCCAGCATAAATTATTAAAGATGGACAAAAGATGCATTTTTTCATATTCGTTAGTTTGCATTTGTAGCGACATGTCATGTTAACATCTTTTTAATTTCACCTTGATGCTTTTATTTTTCCTAGTTGGTGATTTCTAACTGCTCATAATTCTAGATTATTAAATTTCTCCTTGTTTTAATTTTTTTAGCATTGATATTTCGTGAAAAATATAAAATAAAATATTAAAGATAAGGAAGATTTAAGACGCCACAGGAGGAAAGTGACAGTATCCTAAACGGCAAATGACTCGGCACATCTTCTCAACGTTCGCCCTAGGAAAACATTATAACCAAAACGTACCCCATTTTCTTACCTTGTTTGACTAACTCATTTTACTGATAAATGCAATTTAAAGCAAACAATTTAAATGAATAGTTAAACAGAGACAACAAGCCGTTCAAATACTCCCTAACACCAAATGTAGCCAAAATTTAAACATCTTAGTTCAGATAGATTTCAAACACCTAGAACAATTGAATCAAACGATACTAAGTATCCAAAACGAAAAGCTATTCGTGACCTCTTTTGTCGAAAACGGTTACAGATATCAAATTAAATATGGTTTCATTCATTCCAGAAGTTAGAGAACCCATCAAAAGGACATGTGCAAACATATTAACTCGAAAAGGTAACCGTTACGATTTCTTCCACGCAACTTTTGCCCCCCAAAAAACAGGTTCCGGTGGATGGACTCCGCTAGTTAACGAACATGACCTTTGAAATTATACGAATGATATTTTTATAAAATTTCAGAAAAATAAAACTATGTTTCAGCTTGTGAGAAAGCGAACAGGCAAACCTATATATATATATATATATATATATATATATATATATATATATATATATATATATATATATATATGTAGTTGGTAACAGTTTATTCAGTCTTCAATTATTTTATATTACATTTTTGTTGTCCAATTATCTGTATGATTTTGCATTATTTTTTTATATAAATTATAATCTTCAGATTATCTGCTTGTAAATTTGATATTATTTAGTTTGAGGAGGAAATTTCATTTTTTAAAATTGTATGGTTCGTGTCTCAATAATTACATATTATTTTATATATTTGAGTCTGCTTCTATAAAAAGTCCGTCTCGCAGGACTGCATCATCTTAGCGCGGTTCCGTTCATATCCCTAGTCTAATTTGGAAAGATTAAAATAGAAGCAGTTATTATTTTGGTTCCACCCGTCTTTTTTTTAAAATTAATTATTATAATGGCGTGTCAACCCTTAAGGTCACTAACGCCATTCCTGTGAGTAGTAAAGTCTTGAAAGGTGACATACATGATTTACAATCTTACCTGGAAAGGTCCGCTACACTAGAAACAGACCCGCTAGTGACAAGGTCTTGGAATCTTGGAAATCTATATTTCTAACAATATATTGTTTTTGTTATTTTACTTAACCAGTTTTATTGTCAAATACATTATCCAACTATAAGCAATTAAAAAATAACAAGAAATAAAACAGACAAAAAGAACCATTGGAATAAACGAAATCAATTAATTTAAAGCTTTAAGCACTTTTTTCTCCGATTGACATCGCCTGATTAAAACTTTCTTCAGAACCTTTTTTGTAGAGCATTTAGTAAGCTTCCGAATGGTAATCTTCCGCTTCACAAGATTGTCAACGGTTTTCGAGATACTAACGAAATTATACAAAGTTACCAAAACTTTTTTTGTCTGTTAATAAAATATTTTATTCTAACCCTTCCTTCACTCTAAACGTAACAAAAAATTTCAACATATTAGTGTTGATGAAACTCCAACATGCAGAAAATGTTTCAACTGTATCCCATAATTCTAAGTACCAAAATCAAAGACAAAGAACCCTCCCTAGGAAGGACGCTAGGCAGTTGAAAAGCTATATATCTTGGAAATCCATGTCTCTAACATTAAATTGTTTTTCTTATTTTTCTTAACCTGTTTTATTTTCAAATACATTATCCAACAATAAGCAATTAAAAAATAAGAAGGAATAAAAAACAGACAAAAAGAACAGTTAAAAGTTTTAAGCTCTTATTTCTCCGATTGACATCGCCTAATCAAAACTTTCATTAGAACCTTTTTTTTAGAGCATTTAATAACCTTTCTAATGGTATTCTTCCGTTTACCAAGATTCTCAACCTTTTTCGAGATATTAAGGAAAGTAAACAAAGTTACTAAAACTTTTTATGTCTGTTAATAAAATATTTTATTCTAACCCTTCCTTAACTCCAAACGTAACCAAAATTTCAACATATTAATTTTCATGAAAGTAGAACATGCAGAAAATGTTTCAACTGAATCCCATGATTCTAAGTACCCAAACCAAAAACGGTATTCAAAAAATATTTTTCCAATTTTCTTAAAAACGGTTAAAGCTATCGCCTTGAAAATGGTTTCATTCGTTTTCCTAGCCCAGGAATCATATAAAACGAGTACTTAGAAGCTTATGAACTCAAAAACGTAAGCGTTACGATTTTTTTTGCGCGAATTTCGCCCCAAACGCCATCTTCCAGTAGGCGGATTTTGCTGGTTAACGAACTTGACTTTTCAAATTGGACGATGGATTTTTGTACCAAATTTATCAAAATCGGACCATTCGTCTTCTATCTAGAGAGCGAACAGACAAATATATATATATATATATATATATATATATATATATATATATATATATACAAATTTGAACCAAAGTTATTTTCGGTCTCTAGGAGTTCTGAAACGCGAAATTTTCTAGTCGGCACTTCCGGATTGTTTCATTGTATCAACCCTATAAGCGGGGTTCCTCCCTATGGGGGAGGGAGGAACCGCGCTAAAAACGGACTAGGCTGTGCAAGACTTATATATATATATATATATATATATATATATATATATATATATATATATATATATATATATATATACATACGTACATACATATATACTAATTTTCCATTTTTTAACCACCTTTTTTTTCAATCAATGGGTTCTGAATCGTGAAAGTTTCTATTCGGCACTTCCAAATTGCGTCAGAAGGTCCACCTCAAATATGGATTTCCTCCCTGAGAAGGGAGGGAGGAACCGCGCTACAAATTATTATAATTAAAGTAATTCCTCAATCATTTATGAAAGTTTGAACACTATTAGTAATTAATGTCAAGATTTGAGAAATTGTAGTACACCTATCAATTTCCGTTCCCAACACGCAGAACCCGTCTGGTTGGGAGTAGATGTCCAGCTGACTGACTGCTGATAGGATTAAACAGTCACATGCAGTACAGGCAGGTAATGCAACTGCAGTTGTGCAGCACTAATGTTCAATATTCGATGCACTTCACAGCATTCCAGGAAATTCTCGGGAGGAGCTGTAATATATGTGGATGTACCTTTTGGAGGTTTTAGCAATTTCAGAAATTTTTACTTATAAACATATTTTAATATGTTCTTATACTTTTAGCATCGGGAGGAAACTCGCTTATGACGTAGATTTTATGACACAATGTAATATTTTGTGATCAAATTTCTATATATGTATACAAATGAATTATATATATATATATATATATATATATATATATATATATACCCGCTGGGGATCAAAAATATATAATCCTCAACGATATAACGAAAAAATGGAGTTATAAATTCCGGAGAGCTGAAGTATTCTTGCGAGTAAGACTTTTATCAAAGAAACGATTCCTTGCAAAATGATTTATCCTTTATTGAGAAGGAAAAAAATAGACTTGATCTTGATTAAATGAATCGTGAGTTGGTGCTGGACAATGATTGACTTATGCGCAAATCTAAAAATGCCCACAATATTGCAAGAATTAAAAAAAAAATCAAAAATCACGTTTCTTTCGTAATTCTTTCTCTCATTACTAAGAACTGTTGCTCCCGCAGAATCAAAACTCTCCCTTTACAGAAACCAGTTTTCTTCTTTTCGTTCCAAACCATTACGTGGATTAGAAGCTCATTGGTAAATCAAAATTAGTAAGAGCAATGCCTCTGTAATTTTCAGGATTTCGGGGGTCACAATTTTTATAGAATACTAGCCGTTACCCGGCGTGCCATGCTACGCCTACTTTCTGCATATAGAAAAGCCTAAATAAATTGAGACACCAAATAAGTATTATTAAAATCTAATAACACGAATCTGTAACTGTTATGAACCCGTGGCCTCCCAACTGTGAGTCCTAGACGACTTTGACCTAACCTATAACACCCCCCCCCCCCCCGTATCAAGACATACATGTATACAAGGTTTCGTAAAAATTGGTCTAATGATGTGGATTTTTATAAGGGACAAACATACAGACAGACAGCTGGTAGATTTTTTTGACCTAGCCTACGGCACTCCCCAGATTAAGATTACCTGTGTACCGAGTTTAGTCAAAATCGGACGAACGGTGTGGATTTGTATAAGGGACAAACATACAGACAGACAGCTATAAGACGTTTTTGACTTAGCCTACGACACTCCCCGGATTAAGATCTACGTGTTTACCGAGTTTAGTCGAAATCGGACGAACGGTGTGGATTTGTATAAGGGACAAACATACAGACAGACAGCTGGTAGATTTTTTTGACCTAGCCTAGGAGATTTCTCGTATCAAGACCTACCATTATTCCAAGTTTGGTCAAAATCGGTCAAACGGTGTAGATTTGTATAAGGAACAAACAAACAGACAAACAGAAAAACAGACAGACACGTGATTTTTATATATATAGATATCATGTATGATTTAGACTAAACAGTTGATATTTTCTCTTCATAAAGAATTTTATTATACATAATTTCGAGGTATAATATCCACTTTTTTTGGAAGGAGTTACAAAAATTCATAGCTTATATTGTCAGGGACTGGTGGGGAACACTGCTTACATTTTTGCAAACTTTCAATAATTTTTTGTGTGAAATACAGCTGTCACAGAGGGTGAGCAACAACAATCAATTTTTCTGTTTTCTCGAATTTTTATGGGTAGATGTACCGTAAATAATTCTTCAAGTTTGCCATGGAAATAGGATTTGTTGCCGGTGCGCTTCTTTCTAATAATATCCCACAAATGTTTGCTATTTTTAATATTGTTAATGTTTTCTATTATTTGTATATATATATATATATATATATATATATATATATATATATATATATATATATATTTATATATATATATATATAAATTTGTACAATCTATTGTTAATGGCCTGACTGTTACAAACCGTCATCACTTTTTCTTTCTTTGGATTGCAACAACGTCACAAATAGATATTTCTCCCTATAAGGATGTCGGAAACCGCTAAAAAATGAATATTTATAAAGAATATTTGAAAATAATTATCAAGAGGAGAAGGGAACAAATGACAATGATGACGGTGATGATATTGCGGGTATGAAGGGGTTATTGTTTTCTCTTCCAGAGTAGAAATGAAATATTATTCTCCGAGATAGGTCCGACAATAATTTCATTAATATCTAACCATCCAATGGGCTTGTATATTTGAGATAGGATTGAAATTCTATACAATTCCTTCCTTTTGAATGGACTCGCAACCATAATTTACTCCCCGATTCATATTTACAGGGCTACAGACAATGGTCGATAGCAATGATATGTATAGATACTATTAATGTACCATTTATCATTCTGAATTGAATTTAGTCTCTATACATATGTAGAATATTGCGGTGCATGGAATGAATTCGAGACCTGGACAATTAGCTTTCAAGAGGAAAATAAATCTGATATTTTTGCATTTATTATATTTTAGAGCAGAATTGGATGGATGGATGGATTGGGTGTTCAAGGGCAGAAAACATCAAGGTCCAAGTGTAATGTTATAGAGTCGTGTACAAAAGCAAACTAACGAATATGAAAAAATGCATCTTTCATTGTCCATCTTTAATAATTTCTGCTGGACTTATTTACGGCAAATTCTTCAATCTGACTTCACTCTATTAAAGGGAAAGTATTCCACTATTAAACGGTCAAATCTGCCGAATATTTGACTGTCCAAAAAAAAGTTATGAATAAATACTTTTCCACTCTGAAAAGTGGTGATTTTCATATTCGTTAGTTTGCTTTTGTATCGACGGTATGTCGTGAAAGGGTTTGTAATTTGTGTTTAGGACAGTGCTGCGCGTCCATTCAGCATTTATGACAATGAACTATTTTTTTTCTGATACTAATGTCATTGCTTATTACTAACACCAATATTACTTACTACTACAACTATTTGTTACAAAATAATACTAATATGCAGAACAGCAGTATAAATACAAATAATAGATTACAAATAATAGAGCAGAATTGGGCATCACCATCATCATAATTACGATTATAGGCTTTCGAGATATCATTAGGATTAAGTAAATATTTCATTAATAAACATGAAATTACAACCAAGTTGAAGGCTGGGCTGAATGGTCAATTTTGAAGCCCTAAATAAATAAACATGAAAAGTTTTGGGAACTTCGTATATTTTCCTTAATATCTCCAAAACGGTTGGGAAATCGTGGTAAGCGGAAGGTTATCATTCACCAGAAAAAAAATGACTACAAGAATGGTTTTGAAGCAATTTTCTATTAGGCGATGTCAATCGGAGAAATAAGTGCTTAAAACTTCTCATGTGTTTGTTTTCTTCTTTTGAACGGGTTTTTGTAGTTGTTTATCTCACTTTTTAATTGGTTACTTTTTGTTATAAAAAGCGTTTATTCGTAGAATTATTATTATTATTATTATAGTAGAAGAAGACAAGAAAATGAGAAACGTTTTGATATTTTTCAATGCATTGAACTGTGAAATGTTTGTATTATCGTGGTTGGTGGGGCTGACCGGGAGTGATCCCCCCCCCCCCCCCCCCCCCCCGAGGAGGGGGGTATTTCCAGGTAAGGCTGGACCCTCGTCTCGTAACTAGGGTCATAAAAGCATTTCACGAAAGGCCGAACCAAAATTATAACTGTTTCTATTTCAATCTACCAAAATAACACTAAGGATAAGAACGGAACCGGGCTAAGATGACGCAGACTTTTTTTTGTGGTCATGTTGGTATCCCACAAAGTACTTAAGCATACACACAAGGAAAATTAGTGCCACACAGGTAATCAAAAGACGCAAAATCCATAACGCCAACAGATTTAAGTAGATTACACAAAGCATTATATTGGACAACTAGCAACAAGATTGGACTTAATTCTAAAAAAAAAAAAAAAAAAAAAAAAAAAAAAAAATTAAGACTGATAAAAAACAACACGATATACGCAACACCCATTGATTCCAGCCACTTTTTACCTTTGTTGTATTATTACTAATTTATTTTATCGTTGAAAACTTGTGACATTAGCAACAATAAATAATATATTCTTATTAAAGAATTTCGAGTAAAAAACAGTAATACATAAAAAAAATAATAATTGCTATTAAAATAATGTGCAATTATACTCTTCATTGAATTTCCAATTAAACTCAGCAAATGTTTGCACTACCGTCTGAGTATATTTGCGCCATTAATTTATAATTATCCAGTAATTCAAGCTCTCGCCTTTTACAAAATTGTAATTATTTTTACAGTTACATGCGTTTATGGTAAAAATGTGTACCGCTAATATAAATAATCTTAGCTTTCTTTTTAATTAATTTGAAAATAAATTTTGAGAAGAATGTTGATTTTTTTTCTTTACCATTATACTAAGCTCCATAAAAGTTTTGCTAATTTCCTTATCTTCCTGCGGCTTCATCTCCAAAAAAAAAAAAAAAAAAAAAAAAAGGCGATAATGTTTTAATTATAGCCTATTTATTACGACATTAACATTTCATTGCAATATGTAATTGTTGATGAAAATATTCATCATATCATTCAAGATGAAGTCATTGAAAATTTAAAATTGATGATAATGATAGTAAGTATGGTGTTTATAGGCTTCCAAGTGTATGTTTTACAGGGAGAGAAATCTCGTTCAAGGTTATATCTATATGTTGAAGAAAATAGAAAGAAACTAGTTTTTCTTGGGATGTTTGGACATATTCCTATATGCATTAAAACGGGTTGGGAAATCGCAGTAAATGTAAAGCTTATGTTCGAAAGCGCATCAAATTTCCTCAAAAATCGGTTCTTATGTAATTTTTGATAGAGCGGTCTCATTCTGAGAAATTGTCTTTCTAGCAGGTCCTAAGTGTATCTAATTGCAATAATTCGTGGAAATCTTAAAGCATCTAAACAAAACAAATAACCTTTAATTTATGGCAGTGATAACAATTATAGAACATCAGGTATCGATCTTGCCAGTGATTTTTACTGGAGAATTTGACAGTATTTGTGCAAAGTCTATGTTTAGAAATCAGTCAGAAAATGAAGAATTTCTCCTTGAATACTAGAAATATACATAAAATTGAGTTCTATTTTCAAGAACTAATATTAGAAACCCGGTGGCCGAGGACATGCCTAAGGTCAAGGGTTCGACTCCTACCAGGGATAGTAATTCTCTTTCAATAAAAATAAAAAAAAAATAGATAGATATCGAAATATAAATAAAGCATTCGGCTTGTGGGTTCAAAATCACTCAAGAATGAACCATCATCAGTGATGAATCAATTAAAAAAAAATGAAATTACCAAAGAAGTCAGTTACGCTGGAGCTCCGTAATTAAACGCATTCCTCGAAAAAATAACTATATAAATACAATACAAAAATAAAGTTGTCCACGATGCGTGAAGGTTTTTGAAAAAGAAAAGTCCCTATCCATGAGCTCTATCCTGGCCAGGAAAGGGTGGTGACCTGTAGTCCCTAAAATAGTTGAAAGGATCAATGAGGACTTGAAGACATTTTTCATAACATATTTTTTATGAGTGCAACCTCAACAGCTATATTTCTATATCTTCTAGAGGGTCGCCAGGGACTCTTAAAAGAATATATAAAAACTATTTTATATCCTACAATCTTAACGTTTCATCCTCAATTTACTTAAATATTATCTTTACTCCAAGACAGAATCCAGTTTCAGATTCAGAACCCGTTGTAGAGCATCTTACACAACCTGGGGTGTTAATAGCTCTTGTTGGTTTGAGTTATTGTTCGACTCTAATCCCAATCTATTCGAAATTGAAAAAATTTCCTATGAATATTGATATTGTATTAGCAGTCTATGATTGTATATTAAATATCTCTGAGGTGTGGAGACAAACCTATCTTTACTATATGTTAGAATAAACTACTGCCTTCATATTTTTATTGTATAGCCTATTAGTTTGCCATTAATAAGTCGGCATATCAAGAAGAATTCGTAGGTTACCTGATTTTTTAAATTTATATACATTGGAAGAGTCATTTTCATAACAGAACAAAGAACCGTTTCTTAGGCAAAATGGATTCATTAGGATTTTACCGGAGACCTTTCAGAGAAAGGTACTAATGTTTTCTTAGTGGTCGGAACTCTTGTTTTATTGAACCCACCAAAATAGTAACAAGATCTAATCCGAAAGATGTTTTACGAATTTAAAAGAAAATTCGTGTATTAGCTGGGGCGCTCATTATAGACGAATTAATTAAATGCCACAAACTCGCAGAAACTTAAGTTATCTTGAAAAAAAAAAATTGTGATGTATTTCCTAATATCCATATTACATGGGGGCAAAAACCAGCACGGCCCGGATTTGGCCCTCTGTAAGATTTGATCCGGCCCGCAAAAATTTTTGAAAAACCCAATTAAAAAAAATAATATTACACTACTTACTCACTCCAAATGAGGAAGATCAAGTGAGATGGGGTTTTTTGCTTCCGTCTGTGGAATCAAGTGAGCGAGCATTTGATTTTATTATTTTAATAAATTGTATTATAATAACATTGTCGAATTATTTCATGTCCCCTATCTATTCCTAAAAATTATAAACACCACTTTTAAATCCAATGTTATTTTATTTCGAACCATCTACGCGGCCCGCGAACGTATTTGAACACTAAAGTTTGGCCCAAAACATGTCAAAGGTTGCACAAACCTGATCTATATATAAATATATATATATATATATATATATATATATATATATATATATATATATATACTTATTTGTTAAATGGAATTTTAACAATTCTGAAAATAATGCAAATTAAGTAATATTTCACTCTTTAATAAAATAAGTAAATTATACCATTTAAATTACGGTGAAATAACAAAAAACAATATATAGCTACAATTATATCTAGATTGTTTACAATAACCCAAATAGGGGCTTGCTATAACATGATTGCAGGCGATATATCAATGTCGCGACACAGCTTGCTGATCATCCACCCGCTGCTATAGTCTAAGTTCAACCGCACCAATAATTCCATATTCACAATGTGATAATAATCGCCAAGCAATGTAAATCATAAGAAAAATTAGGAGCTGCATTACTGAGCACCATCAAATCCAAAGGCATTTATGAATAATTTGCTTAAAATAACCTACATAAGCACAAAATATTTTATATCCACATATTTTTGTTATTTTATATTTTCAAGAACTACTGGTTCAATTACTAACTTTTATTTAATTTTGATCCTCAGTAAAATTAAGGTTTTAATGTAACTATTTTGTTTTATTAACAACTCTCGTTCGAGTTGCAAGAAAGTCACAATAACGGCCTAATTTGATTCTGATGTTAGACTATCTTCCTAATAGACCGACTTAGTTCATTTTTATAACACACCGTTTCTCTTTAGATACTCATGACATATAGAGGGTTTCCTTGCAATAAAACAGTAATTAAGGCCGGAATGGGAAACTGAGTATTTTGGTTCCAGAGAGGACCCCCTCCCCTTCAATTGGACCTGTTTTGCTGGTTTACAAACTGTCGAATAGTTTTTTTTTATGAAAAGACAATATAGAAAATTCCAGGCTCAAAAATGTGTCCGCTCTATATCTATGTATATGTATATGTATATGTATATATATATATATATATATATATATATATATATATATATATATAAATTGTAACAGGGTTATCGGTAATTTGAAGGTAGGATCGACGAAGATTCAAAACTTCGTTTATTTACTTAAAATTAAATACTTTAATTTACACCCAAATTTATTTATTGACTAAACGTAAAGAAGTTCAGCAGCGTGTAAAATTTGGATTAATTTAACGGCGGAAGTCACGTTGTTGAGCCCAATATGCTAATAAGTTGACTATGACCCAGTCCTCGTTCCGGGGATCGTAAATTTCTATTCTTTCTCTAATTTGTGTAGCGCCTCCCCAACACGAATCGTCCGTAAATCCGACAAATTCACGAGTTTGCTCGACATTTGAGTGGGAAAGCTAATTCCAGTGGATAGTTTAATTTTAGGACTTTTTTTGGGCGATTTTTAAGTGAAACTAGCCTATGATGATTATTTATTTAATTTAAGTGCATCGTTTCGTGACGGATAAGGAAACTGAGGTCAGTACATACATGTAACTTAGAATTTATGATTAACACTGACTGCCATCTAATTGTAAGACCGGCCATACACGTTCCGGTATACCGGAGAGGTTTACCAGCACATGTGACCTGCGCAGGTAAACCGGAGCGTGTGTATACCTGCGCAGGCGTAGCGACCTGTACAGGTATACCGGAGAAGAATCAAAATTTAAATCTTTTTACCTGCGCAGGCGAGTAGACCTGAGCGTGTGTGTGGGTCATCCGGTATACCTGCGCAGGTGTGAGGCTAGTTGTGGCAAATTCTCTGATTAGAGAGCTTCGTGTTGCGCTTAACTTTCAGTCTATTCTCTGTACTCGCGTGTCAGTGGTTATTTAGAACGTTTCTATATTTTTTACGTTTGTTTACTGTGTTAGTCATCATGTTTGTCCGACAAACGGAACCGAATTCTCGAGGAATTCATTGAAATTTATCGATCAGACCCCGGTTTGTGGCTTGTTAAGAGCAAGGAATACTATAACGTCTTTTCTTTGCAGTTTATAGCCACTAAAAAACGAACTGAAGCAATCACTACAAGATAACGTGATTGCTTTAGTTGGTTTGTCATTTCTAGACTGTAGAAATCCTTCACCCGTCCGGTTTACCGGAGCGTGTGTGGGCTCTCGCCTGTTCAGGTATACCGGAGGGTTACACCTGTACAGGTATACCGGAACGTGTATGGCCGGCCTAAGACGGAATCTTGATGCCTCAATTAAAACGTATTAAAATCTTATTTACTGATAATCATTCTTTTATGAAATAGTTCGACTCATCATCTTATGTTAGTGCGATTCCATTCTTATTCCTTGAGTCGCCTGGTGGAATGCGTGCAACAATTTTTCGTGGCCTTTTATTGAAAGGTGATGAAGAACATGTGATTCGCCAAAGAAGTGGATGTTATAATTACAAATAAATAAATGATGAATATTTAGGAAACCAATTAACAGAATCAGTACTGAATATTAATATCCATTGACCTTTTCTTCAACTAATGTAGACCTGTACTTCCTGTACAATGATCCTGACGCTTGTGCGTATTGAGAGATTCCGTTCTGATGCGAGAATGGAAGATCATGTCAGAATGCATTCAAAACAATTCTTTACAGGATCAGAAGAGGAGTGAGAACGAAACTAAGATTGCAAGTTGGTGTTGACGCCCAAATTCTTCGAGAGGTCCATAGCAGGAATGTTCTTCTAAAGGCAGAGAAGTCAGGCGAAAGTTGATTGGGGGCCTATACTTTCAGAAGAGTTCTTGCGCCATGTTGTAACTTAATTTTGTAATTGAAAAAAACTAAACCAACATTCGAGGATATGCGAATTGAAAACTTATGCAGGTCTCGTCATTTACTTGCTAGCATACGCCACAGCACATAAGTATCCTTCAAGACATAAATTACAGTGAGTTACGAGTTCCACATATTATTTTAAATATGGCTCTATGCAAGTCCAAGGCAAGGGGTATAAAAGGCGGCCGGGGTTATGCCCGCTTCGTGCCTCGGTGCTTATATGTGAGGGAAGGTTTATCTCTCAGTTCCCAGAGCATTTCAATGCACGCGGCTTACACGACTATTAGTCAGATTGTAAGATTTATTGCTTATGACCTTTAGAAAACCATTAACTTCTTCAATGGATCGCTCCTCATGGGACGTCCTAGAAATAACCAACAATATGCTCAAGACACAAGGCAAGGAGAAGTGGTTCTGTCGAGAAGAAAAACTGGACACACTAATCTTATCCGCCTAAATGCATTGTTTGTGTCAAAAATTCTTTTAAACATGCTTTCAAAGATGCAGATCCTACGACGCTCCTCGAAAGGAAATGAACATTCAAATATCAGGGCATGAAATGTTTTAATTAACCCTCTAACATGATAGGTGTAGATACCTATTAATAAATTAATTAAAGGCTGGGTGGGCCTACGGATGGCGTTGTGCCCCGAATCCAACCAACGAATGAAGACACAAGATGATAAAATCTTTAGTAAGCTCCAGTTTTGAACTGAAATCCTCGAGCATATTATTCGAGAGCTCTACCACTGAGCTAACAACGCCACCCTCGTTTTTTATTCTATTCTCTGATTGCAGCTTCCAGTTTTTTATTTTGTGTAGTTATTACATTTCAATAAATCTAAATAGGCAACAAAGACCTGTGGATGTATTACCTCAAAATAAGTAAACAACATGATATAATCTATATATTTAATTATATGCATGTATATATATATATATATATATATATATATATATATATATATATATATATATATATATGAGAGGAGAGAGAGAGAGAGAGAGAGAGCTAGGAGACATGCAGTCTAATCCAGTCCTCCCTGGCTTAAGTGATATACTCAGCCATGTCGGGTAATCTGGACAAAGCCACCCCTAAGCTCCCACTTCTCCCTCCTTTTCAAGTAACACATGCTTTACACTTACAGGTAAATCGGGTTGGTATTATTTCAAATCCCCTCTTTCATCGCATTTCCATCATCTCCTCGGGTATTTTCGAGTGAGGGCTGGTGTTCTTAATATTATTTACCATCTGTGACAAAATCTCTTGAACTGATGGAGAAAACCATCGTATCAATTAAAATTTCATTAGGTATGCCATGTGTGTCTGATACTGGTTTAATAGCCTTTATTAATTTTTGATGTTGTGTTATATGGCATCTTTATTACATCAAACCAGGCCCATTTCCAAATCATTAGTTAGGAAAACATTCCTAGTTGGAAGAAATACCAACCAGTTCATAAGATAACAAAAACAACGAGTAAGGCAATAAAGCTTCCAGTATACTTTTATTCCTGAATGTTTTCAATATTTTTCATTTTAAAACATATTTTTCGATGCCCGAATTCATTGAGGCCAGTAAGGACATTCAAATTCGCGGGTCATTGTTCCCTATTGAAATTTGTTGAAAGTATAGACTTGACAAAATATAAGAACTGAAAGTCACTGTAATAGAGGAAAAAATAAAAATCCATTAATCAAGAAATATTACTTAGATTGTTTAAAATAAAATGCGCCTAAAAATAATAAAACTAATGTTAATCAAATCAAAGTAAAAAACAAATGAAGTGAATTAAAATGTTTCATATTTCAGTATTTGATTTTTTTAATGTTTAATTAAGCTTATTATATTTTAATTAACATCTCCATAGCTCTCAATAAATTCAGTGCTCTCTGGCTTCATTCAAGTCATCTCAAAAATATATCACAGAGAGGCCCATGAATGTCCGTTTTGTTTCGAGCGGCTTTGTAGGCTCTGAATTTTGTGAAATGGTGTGCATAACAATTGCATTCAGACCAGGGTTATTTTTAAATAAATATGCATGGGTCAGATCAATGATTTCAATTCGTATCCTCTTCAGAACCACCTCATCTCGCCAAGGGTCTTGAGATCAGGTTTCCCATGACAAGGTATTGTATTTATCTCCCGTAACTTTTTGTCTCTATTTTTTATTGCCATTTCAATAAAAACAGATATTTTAGATGTTCTATAGCATCTGAGTGTAGGATGTACATAAATGGAATGCTTTCTTTAATTGCTTTATCGCTACCTCTTATACTATTGTGGCTAGGAATCCCATCAGATAGTAACATTTTAGTTCGTCTTGTACGGCAAATTTGTCTTGCTCCTGTTTTTGTTTTGCTGACTCCGAAATAATGACAATGAAGTTCCCCTAACATTTCTAGTCAAAAGAAAATAGTCACCTTCGGCCAGCAGATACTAAGTTTCCACTTACAAAATGTTCGTACTCAAATTGTAGTATATTTTTAGTTCTGCAGGCACATTTTAGCGCGGTTCCTCCCTCCCTCCATAGGGAGGAACCCCGCTTATAAGGTTGATCTCATGAAAGAATCCGGAAGTGCCGACTAGAAAATTTCGCGTTTCAGAACCCCTAGAGACCGAAAATAACGGTGGTTCAAATTTATACATACATACATATATATATATATATATATATATATATATATATATATATATATATATATTTGTCTGTTCGCTCATTTCCGGCTCCCAATTTTCAAGACGATAGCTTTAACCGTTTTCGAGAAAATTGGAAAAATAGTTTTTGAATACCGTTTTTGGTTGGGTACTTAGAATCATGGGATTCAGTTGAAACATTTTCTGCATGTTCTACTTTCATTAAAACTAATATGTTGAAATTTTTGTTACGTTTGGAGTTAAGGAAGGGTTAGAATCAAATATTTTATTAACAGACATGAAAAGTTTTGATAACTTTGTATACTTTCGTTAATATCTCGAAAACGGTTAACAATCTTTGGAAGCGGAAGGTAACCATTCGAAAGCTTACTAAATGCTCTACAAAAAAGGTTGTGACGAAAGTTTTAATTAGGCGATGTCATTCGGAGAAATTAGTGCTTAAAACTTTAAAGTATTTGATTTCGTTTATTCGAACGGTTTTTTTGTCTGTTTTATTCCTTGTTATTTTATGATTGCTTATAGTTGGATGATGTATTTGACAATAAAACAGGTTAGGTAAAATAACAAAAACAGTTTATTGTTAGAAATATAGATTTCCAAGATTCCAAGACCTTGTAACTAGCGGGACCCTTTCTAGAGTTGGCCGACCCTTCCAGGTAAGATCATAAATCAAGACCTTTCAAGACTGTTAATAATAACTGCTTCTATTTTACTCTTTCCAAATTAGACTAGGGATAAAAACAGAACCGCGCTAAGATGATGCAGTTCCTGCGAGTCGGACTTTTTACTATTGGGAGACTATGCTTTCTTATAATACTGCACTAGATGTTGCAATATCTTATTCTTAGCAGCTTTTTCTTCGAGAATCGTTTTCTTCGTGGTTTGACTTGCAATTGTTAATTATTAGATCTATTTAACTAACCCAATCTTCTTCAGAACTTATTTTCATGTCCTCTTGTGACCTATCTTTCTCAGAACATGGCAGTTATAAAGAACATTTATATTCTTCGATTTATTTTTACGGTTACTAAGATTTACATTTTTATTGGATTTTATATTAGATGCCTCCACTTTTGAATGAAAGAGAGGATAATGAGCGTTTAATATCCCGAACACGTCTATTGTGTACGAATGCATCCTTGAGAAGACAATATAAGCCAATGCATGCTAGTTTTCAATTTAAAGACAAATCGAGCCACAGACATCCGAGAGGAATCGTCGAAATATGAAGTGGGCTTGTTTCTACATTTTTTGTAAGTAATTGAATTCATCTAAAACAATTTGTTACAAATAATAATTGAGGGATAGTTACTTGATTGGTTGATGTTGGCCGATGACCAGAGATGGGCAAAATTTTATTTATAAATAGAAATACGAATTTATTCGTACTTCATATATTTGTGAATACGAATTTATTTTTATTCACATATATTAAATATAAAAATACAAATAAAATTTTATTCGCAAATTTTTCTGCGATTAAAAATAAATTCACAGAAAAAATTGTAAATAATCACAAAAAATGTGAATATTTACAAAAAATCAAGTGATTACAAAAAAAATCACATTAAAATATACGAATACAAATTTATTCACATTATAATTTGTGAATAAAAATTTATTCACAATAATATTCGCAAATAAATCATGAATTTATTCGTATTAAGATGATATTACGAAAGTGATTGAAGGTTGAAGGAAAATAAATAAATAAATAAAAAAAAAAAAAAAAAAAAAAACCTTCAATCACTTTCGTAATATCATCTTAATACGAATAAATTCATGATTTATTTGCGAATTTTATTTTGAATAAATTTTTTTTTCGCAAATTATAATGTGAATACATTTTTATTCGTATATTTTAATGTGATTTTTTTAGTAATCACTTGATTTTTTGTGAATATTCACATTTTTTTGTGATTATTTACATTTTTTTCTGTGAATTTATTTTTATTCGCAGAAAAATTTGCGAATAAAATTTTATTTGTATTTTTATATTTAATATATGTGAATAAAAATAAATTCGTATTCACACTTATGAATATGAATTTATTTATATTCGTATTCACAAATATATGAAGAACGAATTTATTTATATTCGTATTCACAAATATATGAAGTACGAATAAATTCGTATTTTTATTTATAAATAAAATTATGCCCATCTCTGCCGATGACGATATTAATTGTTTTTTTCATCGATCGTGAAACTCCAGTAATTGTAAAATCATTTTTTAATTCCAGTCTACAGTTAGGAAGCCTAAAAAAATGTTAATATATATGTATACCAAAACAATAGGCGCTCCATTCGAAATATGAAGTGCCGGTTAAAATAGCACGCATATGATAGCAAACGGACGTTTATTTTCGATCAATCTCAGAAAAGCAGGTTTTTCTACGCAGTAAGAGAGAGATATGGAGCAAAAAATTAATCAAAATTCGTACAGTATAATATAAGTGTTTTAAATATTCTCATAAAAATTACCTATTGACAAAGCCACTATTGTTCACCAGTGACTGCACTCATAGTAGGACACGCACTGGGAGCTGCCGAATATTCAAGAAAAAATTTGAATGATGAGACTTCAAGAACAGCCGCACATCCTAAAGGTATTTTCCTGCTTAATTTTATAATTGCTTAATTTTATCATAACACTTACACAGACTCAGCAATTACACTTTTACAATATTATGCCTACTTGGGCACAAGTACTAAATTACTAATAAATTTATTCAGAGAAACCTCATATCAAATTTTTCAAGTTTTTTTTCTGTCTCTCTCTCTCTCTCTTTTTTACCAAAAACTAAAGTTGTTCTTTGCGACTTCCTTTGATTATCTTGCACACTTTTTTGCAAAAAAAAAGTCATATTTGGGACTTGCTAATCGAGAGATTTTCGCAGGGCTGTTGACAGAACATTTCCTCTCTTACTCAACGACTACGTCAGACGTGCTTGGAAGAACTGAACATTTCTTATGTCTTACCGATAACCCTGTAACAACAAAACAGTTATTCCACTTATCAGTTTTACAAGAAGTATCTTCACAGTACTTCGTGTAGAAATGTGGTTACCGGCTTTGTTTGTTCAAACCAAAACACATAGCTAGCCAGTGCTCGTGGTTGTTTGAATTGGCTCTAGCGAACGACGCGAGCCAAATGAAAAAGCGGTGAAAAGCGTGATATCTTTTGCTTTAAAAAAAAAAAAAAAAACACTAAGACCAGCTCGATAGCTTCACTCAATAAGTCTTAATGAATTTTCAAATTTGTAAAGTCCATTTTAAAAAGCATTATACTACAGCAAACATAAGAAACAACTAAAAATCATGTTGCACAAGACTGGTTTCATACATCGCACAACAAATTATTAACAGAACCTACAAGCTATTAACAGAAACAAATTATTACCAATCAAACAGACGCTAAACGCCTGGAATAACGATAAATAAAAATGATCACGAAGATACGCGTTGCACTGATAATAATTCGAATTGGACATTCTTTATTTAAACACGCCTGATAGAAAAAATAGATTAACCAACAACCAGACATTGTTAAGTAGCTTAGACAATTAATCATATTCTCAAAGAATGCAAAATACTTGACATGATGTGAAAGAAATTCTTGCAAAGGACATATACTTCATAGTACAAGATTAAAAAAATACCATAAAACAATTACAGCAATTGATATAATTACAAAATAATTAGAGTGCTAAGCTTTCAATTAAATGGTTTATTTTAGCTCTCAATTTTTAACCTAGAAACTCTTAATTTTAGAATTTTAATTCCTTTTTCCTTTTTTTTTTTTTTATGTTTTTCCTTTTCTGATCAATATCTCGAGATGTTTCCTACCCTTTTCATCACCCAATATTTTACACATCTTACCTTTACGAATATGTATCTCTTGACTAATGAAGGAGTTGATCGTTCTTACCGCAGTGTATTATATAATTATTATATAAATAAATAATTGCTAACTTTGCGATTTTTTCAGCATCCTCATCTCGTCATGGCGATAGAAATGCAACGACAAAATACCACAACTCTGTACGGCTGAAATCATCCGATGTAGAACAGGATAAATGTAAGGAAGGCATTTTACATTACTATCATTTCGTAGAAAGAGTAAGTGAGATAAGTGTTATATTGTAAAGGATTTAATAGAAAATAAGTTCGACACGCAGGAGCTGTGTTATCATGCACGTTTCCGTTTACCCATATTCCTTGGTCGATTCCGGAAGTTTGGAATATAAGATCTTAATATGTTGGTAAAAAATTCCACATATTTTCCCGGAAACTCTTTATTAATATATATAAATTAATAAAAATTACTAAACAAATACGCAATTTAGAAACATTAGGAAAGCATATAATATTGTGGTGCCAGCAAAGATAAAAATGTTCAGATTGAAAGCTTAACTTCTTAGTGGCAGAATTTATTTTAAAAATTATATGAAAAATATATGTAGCTTTGTAAAGCGCACAATAAGCACAATTGAGCACAACATATTAGGTGTGACAGTTAAAATTTTCAGCCCCCGAGTTATCTCGTTTATGGGAAAATGTAAACTATATCTATAACTATAGTGTTAGCTATAGTGTGAGATATATAACTTGTCACTTGGCTGTGGACGAGTAGGGGAAGGTGTTGGAGCCTCTATCCAATGACGGCCTTGCTAGGTTGCCACTCCTTCCTCTACAAGTCCCGCGCTTACGCAGAGCGACGGAAGATAGAGTGGGTTGTAGAACTGGCAACGGCGAGCGCTCCCTCTACGCTTTCCCCAATTAACAAGTTATACCTCCCAGACTATATGAAGAAATACTTGATATTGATTCAGGAATAAAACTCTTTATGTTATTACGCGAATATCAGAGGAGAATATCAATATATATTAATAAAATAATGTTGTAATGTGTTTGTTTTTAGTTCGACAGAAGTTGTCAGAAATATTAGACAAAGTTGTCTGCAAGTTGTTCTCCGACTGTCAAGGCGAAAATAAGCTATGGAAAATAATAGAAAAAGTACTGGCGCAATTATATAAATATTTAGGCGGAGATCCTTCAGAAGTCCAGGACATGAGCAAAAGTCACCAGGCTGCAGATATCATTCTTGACAAAGCTGCTGAGATTACAGCCAAAGGTTTGAAGGGGATGGTTCCTCGTATTTTAAAGCAACTAACAGGTTCTCGAGATACACCCGACTTAGTGCCCCAATCAAGGCGCAAAAAGTTAAAAGTCATTTTGAATCCTTTTTTTACGGAAATGCCTTCCCATAGGCATAGAGATTATTCACGTGCTAGCCTTATTACTTTCTTTAAAGGACTTACGCCTCAACCGGAACTGGAATCCAATAAGGGATTCTAGATCTCATAAGAAAAAAAGTTTTGTTTTTAAGAAAATATCACCAATACTACGCACACATCTTTGATTTATTCCTACATAATGAAAAGAACGGACAAATCAGTCTGAAAATACTATAACACAACACTTACAGTAAAACACAATTGGATGGAATGCAGACAACGTAGTCATCATGACATAACATCCGGGAACTAATCTTGCTCGACAATTCACATAAAAAAAATTTTAGTAGAATATCTCCACAATATTTATAATAAAAAGTTAACTTGCCCGCTCATCAGAAAAAATTAAACGATAAATAAATATAAAAATGTGAATAATTAATTATTTTTCTGTTCTAGATGAATTTATTATTGCTAACAAAATTAATATTATAATTCCTTTTATTTTTATAATTCCCGCCTTCTTTCCTAGATGTGGGAGTCTGTATTTGTTTTGAAATAACTATAACATTTTTACATGCGTTATTATTGATCAGGCAAATAACCTGTGTATACGTATGTGCAAACATATATATGTCATTTCTTTAAAAAATAAACCAATTTCATTACTTACAAGTGAAGAAACAAACACATAAAATAAGCAAGTGTCTTTATAAGATAAAAACAAAAGAAATTATATTAACAAAGATTGTAAAAAAGTTACTTATTTTTAAGTTTTGAATATTGTAAAACGTTATAAATGTTTTGTGTAAGGAATTCCTGTAAGTCAATAAGTTAGTTGATGTCTTTTCTTTCTCTGCAGTTTGTAAGTAAGTCTTTAATTGTTATTGGAACGTTGAAGAGCGTAGAATTCGGTTTTTTCTGGTGTGTCATTAATGATTTAAACTAATATAAATATATTTTTAAAATGTATAATTAATGTTTTGACCATTCATAGTGATTTAAGCAGATTTTAGCCAATTATTAGTTAATTAAACTGACTTATATTTAGGGTAACATACAATAAATGTGTTGTTACAAAAAAAAAAAATTACTAAATTAATGGAATAGTCGTCTAAATTTGCAACAATTAGTATGTACTTTATTCATTGTTCTATTATTGCTGTACTGAATTGGTCTTTTGTATTTATTGTTCAAATTTGTATTTTTGGAAGGTGAGGAGGTCGAAAAATGATTGTAATGTACTGAAATGTAGCCAATTGCATGATTTGTGCGTTTTAAAATATATTTTTACATCCTCTTGCTTCATGTATCTCCTATATCTATCCATACTTCATTGGGATAGCACAGGAGAAACTCATATTTTTTCCGTATAAGTGACGCCTCTCATTCTACCTTACCAAAAGAACTGTTAATTTTTGCACAGTTTGTTCATAGGATTTTTACATATAATCTAGCCAAGTTCCGACCTAAGCACGCTCTGTGTATATTACACGAGGTCGTAGAGCCGATTATTACCTTCTCATAACTTTGAACCAGTTAAACATAAGCTTATAAAATTGTATACAGGTGTTGTACTAATAGATGAGAGTAAAATTGAAAGTTTCATCATTCAACATTGAATAGTTTCTGAGATAAAGGAAATGGAAATGGATCTGAATTTATAGGACTCACTCAATCACTCCTAAAAAATATTAGGCACTTTCCAAGAAGCTAGAGACTAGCAATTTTGCAGGATGATAGAAATTAGGGTGCTATTAAAATCCCGAAAAGTTGCGTTGGAATCCGCTCCTAAGAGTGGATGCCTGTTTTGTACTTGCGGTACCTTCGGAAACCCATCATTCCTTCCGAAACCCATAATGTAGGGTATCAAATAAATCGTCTCCGTAAGGTGAACCTAAAACTAAAAGGAAAAATGATTGTAAACCCCAGAAAAAAAAACCCAGAAAAATTGTGGCTTTTCCACAGGGCTTTCCGTAAACACGACAAACAATGTTATATACCTACCATTGTTCCACTCCGTTCAATCACTAATGTATTTTATTTTATTTTCAAAGAAATGCCAATTTTAAATAATTCCATTAATAGTTTTTGGTAAAGTTAATGGAGGGGGGGGGTTAATGCACCCGTGAAATTATTTGGACATGGGCCCGGAATTCCTCTCAGAGGCCCTGCATATTATTACCAGCATATCACGAGGTACAGACAAGGCATATTACCAGTTTATTCCCGTAATTAATTTGACAAAAACCCAGGTGCCGTCTGCTCCCACCAGCTAAAACCTATTCTGAGTCTCGGGGCCGCCCGCCGAGGTTGATTCAATACGTATGGGATCGCTCTGGACCCTACCAATTGGCGAGTTCAATGGATTGGAAGACTTTCTTTCAGACCTACGGTCAAAACAGTAAACGGTAGATATGCTCAGAGACTTGTTTAGGTTCCCTTGGACCTATTTTAAAGAATAATAAACTATCTTGTATAAAAATATTGGCTAAAAATTAGCAACAATTTATAATAATGCATGAAGTAAGGAATAATAGTTCTAACCAAAATTAAATTTTGTAGTCCAAATGACTGGTCGTGGTCAACAATGTTCGCCAAGGCCAACTTCTTGCTATTTCTCGCGACAAGATAAAATTCAAGAGTTATGTTTTCCTAATCCATGGAAAAAATTTCATAGGAATATATCACTCAATTTTTTTAAAAAAAGTGTAGTTTACGTAATAATTAATTTATAAAGCGATTCAAATGCAAACGACCAACACATACCCATATGTTGCATTGCGCCCTCCGGTCGACATCATAACACGCTTTTTTATCCCCTAGAGAAAAGACTTTTAAAGAAAAAAAAAAAACAATAACATGTACTTGAGTAAGTTATAAACCGTCAACTGTACATAACGGAGCTTGAGTCAATATCCAAAAAAAATCTATATGCACACGGGAAGCCAAAGCGTTTCTTGTCTCCACTCGGATAGACTCGAACGGTTGATTTAAACCCCAGAGCCCACGAGATTCGGTTCACCACTAAATCTTCTTCACCAACCTATAAATATCACTTGGGGCTTTACGGTGCCAATTAAATGTATCGGGAGAATGATCCGCTTATGCCAGCTACTTTCCACTGGTGATTTACCACAAGGATTCAAATACAAATTCTACTCCGCCTAATATTTCATTGTTTACATTTCATTTTGGCTGAAAATTGGTTCACTTTTCAATCAATTGATTGACTATACATATATATATATATTGGAATGACTAGTTTTTAGCGCGTTTCCTCCCTCCCTCCATAGGAAACCGGGTTTTGAAGTTGACCTAATGACGCATTTCGGATGTGCCGACTAGAAAATTTCACGTTTCAGATCCCATAGTTTACGAACTAAATGGTGTTTAAAATGTATATATATATATATATATATATATATATATATATATATATATGAGGTCCGATTTTTTTGAAATTTCTACAAAAATATTTCGTTTAACTTGAATTGTCAAGTTTGTTAACCTGCAGAATCTGTGCCCCCAAAAACATGGGGTTTGGAGCGAAATTCACGCGAAAAAAATCGTTAGATTTTCCAGTTTATATACTTGCAGCTAGTCGTTTTATAGGATCTTTAACGTATGAATTCAAATGAAACCCTTTTGAAAGCGATATCTGTAACTGTTTACGAAAAAAGTTAAGACTAATTTTCGAGTGTTCGAGAAACAATCGAACATATACTTTTCCAAACTAATTTTCAGTTTGGGTATTCAGAAACGATTGATTCAGATGAAAACTGTTCCAGATGTTTAAAATTCATCTAATCTAAGGTATTTATTTATTTAAATTTTAACGTCTATTATTATTAAGTACGAATTTTGCAATGGGTTATCTAAAGGTTACCACCCTTTTCTAGCCAGGAAAGGGCTGATGCCTTTTCAATTTTCTAACGAAAAGCCACCACCAAATAGTGGGAATCGAACCCACGACCTATGGTATGGAGTGTTAAGTGCTCACATAATTTTGGTTACGTTTCTTGGCAAGGAAGTATTTAGAAAAAAAAATTATTAATAGACATGAAAAGCTTTCAGATCTTGATATATTCTCTAGAATATATAGAAAACTGTTAGTAAATCGGTTTGGTGACCTTTCGAAATCTTCCTGATTCTTATAAAAAAAAAAGGTTCTTATGTCATTTTCGATGGGGCGATGACAATCGGAGAAATAAGTATTTAAAACTCCGAAATTGTTATTTTTGTCCTTTTCAACGTATTCTGTATCTGTATACCTTCCTTTTTAATTGGTTGTTGTTTTTTAATTGCATTTAACAGTAAAATGAGTATTTTAGTAAAAGACGGTAAAGAATAGAGAAAAATTTCTTTAGTGTTTCCAAGAGCAAACGCTGCGAAAGAGGATGGAGTGATTTCCGCTTAGGATACAATCAGTTTCCTGTTATGGAGCTTAAAATATTATATTACTTCTCTTTAAGATTTTATTGTATGCTTTTCACGAAATATCAAAATCTTTGAATAAATGCTTCTATTTCATGAACTGAGGGTCTAAAAGATTATCGCCTTCGAACAGACAGAAAAAAAACACAAAAAAAAGAACTATTTTTAACTACTAAAAAATCAGATGTAATTTTTCTCTCATTTACTAATAACTAGAGCCCGGAAGTTAGGCAAAATGCCTTTTTTATCTGAATGGATATATTGAAGAATCAGACAGACAAATATGTTTCCGTGCATTTAGGAAGTGTAGAGACAATTTTGATTTTGCCTTTTCTGCCTATTTCGGCTATTTTAAGATTTAAAGCCTTTTTTGCTCGTTATGCAATTTATTTCTGCGATTTAAACATTTTAAAAAGGACATAACGAATTTTGAATTTCAGTTCGTCAAAAACAAAAAAAGATTTCACAAATTAAATTACATTTTGCCGTCACAAATATCAATTCGAAAGCTTATTTTACCAACCCGTGGATTGACCCTGTGTAAATAACAGAGCCTTCCTTGGTTGAAGGAATGCACAGGCATAATGAATAGCAGTAAAGAGAGAGGATGAGAGAAGTACGTCTCCTTCCTCACACCCCTTTTGCTGTGACAATGGTGTAGTTACCTGGTATTCCGGATTTAGAGATGATCGGATAATGCAGAGGACGTTTTTCCATAATGAAAAACATTTTTTTTTAGAAGGTCTATGAGAGTTGATACTTTGAAAAAGCATCTTGTTTTTGCTTCTAAGAAGGGAAAGTAAGAGTAAGTACACTAATTCTGTGATAAATTGGTAATAAAGAAATGAATGAGTATTTAAAATACATATTTTCATTAATAATGAGTGAGATTCCTCATTGCCTTCACTCCTAATAAATGCCTATTTTAATTACAATACTGCCTATTTTCAGTACTTCAAGTGCCTTTTTGCCTGCCTATTTTAACCAAAAATAAATGCCTATCTTCCGTGCTCTACTAATAACCAATAATTATATGTTTTATTCATGAAAACGGTATAAACAAGGACAGCCTTTTTCCGTTTTTTATTCCGGACACCTGTTATTCCAGTCCCACAAAACTACTCATTTAGATGGGTTCTTCAACTCCGGATCGCCAATTCTAAATCGGCCCCTTGAAATTAAATCATAATGACACAAATAAGCCATTGCAAATCGTCTATTAGGGTCCAAATCGCCTTATAATGCCCACCAATTTAGATGTAATCTCAAAGGAAAAGGAGGTGCGGTTAATTTGTGCTACCCTAAGACAATTTATCAACATTTAGTAGCGGCGTATAAAAGAAAAAAAAATTAAAATATTAGCTTTATTATCAGTTTAAGTCAAACATGTTAATCAAGTCGGTATCTTGAATCGGCCATTTGTTACCCTACAGATAGAATCTGTGTTTCCCATCAGTCTAATTATGGTACGATGAAAGATAAATTATCTCTTTGTTTTGATACCAAAGATGTAATCGGTATCGCCATATTTTACAGCTAACCTTAATCAATTTTACTCAAATATTGAACTATTTTCTTAATTTATCTCGACATTATATACGAAGTATGTACCTACTTATTTAAACTTTTCAGGAGACACTTAAAACATTCTAGCTCCTAGCTGGTTTACAATAAAAAAAATGGGTGCTGTTCACACGAAAGAAATATTCTTCTATGATTGTCTTACATATGAAAAAAAAATCCAGAAAATTTTCTTGGGCAGTTATGGCGATATACATTTTTTGGAGGTAGATGGTTTTCAATAGGCTAACAACTTTCAGAAATAAATGTTATTATCATTAATTATTAAACTGTACATCAACAAAGAAACATTTTGTTGGTGGAGACCAAAAAACACACGAAAAACGTTTCAATACTGATATAAATACAGTGGAACATGGATAATTCGAACTTCGATAATTCGAAATCGTGGTTAATTCGAATATTTTTCTCGGTCCCTAGAATTTAGGGCATAAACAATGTAAAAAAATCGTGGTTAATTCGAATAACATTTTGGATAATTCGAATTTTTTACGAGCCTTTACCTCCAATGGGAAGTGGTCGATCTTAAATCTTGTGAATTTGACTTGGGCCTGAGTAGTCGTCGAAGTAGTCCATAGCGTTTGTTAAGTACTTGTCTTTTTTGTTGGATATGTGTCTCCCAAGTTAGATGTCTGTCGAGATGGAAACCTAGGTAGCGGACCTTCTTAGATTGAGTGATAGGAATGTTATGGATAAAAACGGGAGGGCACTCACTTCGTCTTAGAGTGAAGGTTACATGCTTACACTTTTCAGGGTTAACTTTGATGCGCCATTTATTCAGCCAAGTTTCAACTTCATTCAGATGGGACTGGATTCGATTTTCTGCAATTTCAAGTTCTGTCGAACAGGAGAGAAATGCGGTATCATCAAGGCCCAAGTCAAAACTGACCATCAATAACAAACTAACAATATACAAGGCTATCATACTACCAATCTGGACCTACGGTATTGAATTGTGGGGAACAGCGAAACCATCAAATATCAGTATAATACAGCGCTTCCAATCAAAAGTCCTCCGTAGAATCCTTGATGCTCCTTTTTATGTTTTTAATTCTACTATCCATCGAGACCTACAAATCCCAACCGTTCAAGAACTAGCCAAATCCCGATTCCTAATATTCCACACCAAACTCTCTGCTCATCCGAATTCTCTTGGAAATCTCCTCTCCTCTGATACAATCCCTGATGTTCCCCCACGTCGTCTCCAAAGGCGCTGGCCCCGAGACAACATTATAACATAACTTTCATATACACTGTATTTGTTCCTTTTATTTGTTCTTTTTTCCTATTTTTTTTTTTTTTATTATTTTATTTTATTTTTTTTTCTTTCTTGTAAATGTGTGTGTATGCATGCACATGGATGTATGCATACATGCATATATGTTGTATATATTGTAAATAAATTGTTTCTTCAACTAGTGATCAATTGTAAACACAGAAAAAGAGCCAAACATTACTACTAATAGGGAGTACAACAATGGTTGTCTTCTCCCCTCCTATGTATCCACGAGTTATAGATCATTACAGTACTATTTACATGTTGTTATCTGTACAGGTTGTAAATTTCAATAAAGATAAAAAAAAAAAAAAAAAAAAAAAAAAAAAAAAATCTTGTGAAAATATTCTCCACTCGGGTGAGAAGGATAGTAAGATACGGATGTAGGGGACCCTGGACAAGACGAGCGGCGGTCTCATAGTCTAGTTCTTGGACTCTAGGAGTTCTGCTAAGTGGTGGGCCACGCTTCCTCCCTTCCAGGGGTTGTTATAGTTACATTCTGTCGTTTTATCCTAGAATTCCCTCCCACCATCCCTCCGATGTTCATTTCTTATTCAGTTATGCCAGTCTGTGCCTAGATCTGTTGTATTGTTTGTTCCTTGAATTTCTCGTGTACAGTGGAGTTGTTGATTTAGGATGTCGAAGCCTAGAAGTTGTAAAACTTTAACGTTAACAGAGAAAATAGCTGCGATTAAAGAAGTTGAAAAAAGGAATAAAGAAAAAATCTAAAAATGCCAAGGAATTCCTCCTAACACTTTATCAACTCACCTGAAAAATAAAGAAAAAGGTTCTTGCACATGAAAATGCCTTTTTTCCAAAACAGTAGACTTTTATTTCTACTTTTTTGACAAATTATTTATTACTTATGTACGTAATCATCAATTTATGAAAGGTTTGTTATTGTCTAAATAAAATGTATGTCTTTTTTTTAATTAAAGAATGTGAAAATATTAAATTTGATTTTTTACACCTTTATTTTCAAAAACGTTTGTAATTCGAATTTTGGATAATTCGAACTTTTTTATCGGTCCCTTGGGGTTCGAATTATCCAAGTTCTACTGTAATAATGATTAGAAAACAAAAAGATCTTCTCAGCTGATAATAAAAATGTAAACAAATCCCTCCCATTATACTGAGAAATACAGTGGAAGAACCGTTCATTTTTGTGAGATGTATGGCTTTTGTACTGTACAAAATGTTTGATCTTCAAAATCTCCCACAATAGAAACACCTTTTGATAGATCTATGTTTAAGGAATCCATATTAATCGAAAACTCGATTTAGAAAAAAATAATTGATGTTAGGATGGGTTTTGCATTGCATGGTTCATACATATTATAGCTTTATATTTTCTGAAAATAAACATCCTAATTTTGTTGGTTTATTGTGGGAATGTTTGAAATAATTGTTCATCATAAGGCCGATTTTCAGATGAAAACAAAAACAGTTGATTTTTACTTTTTTATTTACGTTTTACATATTTTTGGAAGAAGAACTATGAGATAAATTTCAAAGAAACTTCATGGAATTTTAGAATAAATTTTATCAATAGATGGAGATAGTTAGTCGTTGAGGTGAGGCGAAATCAAGGTGTGGTTGGGTTTCGGCTGGGAGAAAAACCGTCGGATCTTCAGACAAAAAACTGTATTGGACGTTACAGCTACACATTGGCAGCCTTCTTCAGCTAAATAATAAATATAAAAAAATTAAAAGTGAGAAAAATCAAACCGTTAGAAACCTTTTATACATAGTGACAATTAATTAAGAGCTAATGGTTTTGTTTTTTGTTTTTTTAAATAAACATTAGTTAGATAAGTAGTTATTATACAAAATGAAGTTGTCATTAGGTATAACTATTGAAACTTTGGATTCAGTTAAATGAAAATATACTGGCTTTGATTCTTAGTTGCAAGTTACAAATTCTGCTAGCGGCCTGTTCCCAACTTTAAATTTCTTAAATCATTTTTGGGCAGTCCTTACCCTGACACTATTGATTTTTTTTTTGCTGCAGCTTTAGCAGGTAACTGAATCACAGCACTTTCATATTAATTATCGATATGCATTTTTGTGGTAACTAATATGCGTCCGATATTTGCGAAAATTGACTAATACATTAGTCAAACGAAGATAACTGTCGAAAAGTTATACTTTTAATGGGGGATAGAATTTTTTACTTTCGGTGTAGAATTTCAGAGGATCAACCACTCAGCTAACTTTTCATTGAGATTCTTGAAAGTGAGAATTCCAAAAAAAAAACAAAAACGATTTAGACGCCCAGAAGTAATCAATGCTATGTAAAGAATTCAAGAACGGGCTTTTTGTGGTGGGGATAAATTGAATTCTTGATAAGCCCTGAACCCTTGTATTGACAGTAAGCTTTAATCACACTCATGGAATATTCAGGTATGCAAGGGGGGAGGGAGGGAGGAAGGTTTTTAGAATTTCATTCATGCTAACCCCTTGTTCGTCATTGAAGGTAGAGAATGGAAGGGAGGGGCGTTTCAAAGCGGGGGTGGGAGAAACAAACAATTATATGGGCTTGTTAAAAGGACTGAGAGAAAACAAAGAGGTTCTTTTTTCTTTTTTTTTTTTTCTTTTTCTTTTTTCTCTTCAACTGAATGGGATTTCTACTAAATTAGAATAATGACTCCTAAAGGTGCTTTCCTGGTATTAAGATTGAATTACCACATTGAACCAAGCATTTACGATGGAGGCGTATTCATTAAGTAATATAAGGGTGCCCCGATTTTATATGGAAAAACTTCAGGGGCGTCTAGGGGACCAAAACACTAAAACTAAATGTTCTTCAGAGGTTTGATCGTTTTTTGCTAGAAATAGAAGAGTACTTAATCGAAGACTCTTTTTCTTAACTTTTAATAGACAACGAGAGACTGGTGTGTTCTCCAAGCAGACCCGTTGTGAGAACGATTAAATTTAGCTTTCGATGTATTTTTTTTTTATTCTACTCTTATGTTTGACTTACCATAATGAATAAATATCAATTTCATCAAGAATAATTTGCATTAATTTTTGATAATGTCACGAAAATAAACATATTATTAATTTTATTTATTTGATTTTTTTTTGCTCTAGAATTCCAATTACATTATTAAATTGAGAGATAATCCCAGTTCTGAGTACACCGTTGAAAAGCTGAATACATTTTAAGATTTTTATAAGATTCGGCAGCCTGCAGAAATTTTTGGAAGAGTAGTGATATTCGAAATGTTTTCGCTAACCAGAAGCTTTTAATTATTTCTACTTTTTGATTTCATATAACGGTTTGAATGAGATAATTATGAACATTGAAAGTGCATTAGCCTTAAAGAAAATTTAATGTTGATTTAAAAAATGTAATGAATTGTTCAAAACAAATTTGTACCAGCAGGGAAAATTGTAGTTATACTACAAAAACTCGTTTTCTAAAGAACCTTGAGAACAACATATATCTGGATCGGACTGAGATAGAAATATTTGGTTAGTGGTGTTGAACTAAAATTTTAGTCTAGATTCGCCCCCTGAAGGATTGTCATTAACTTGCTATATACCCTGTATATGTGGGTGTGTCTTTTGACACAATAGGAGCCATAGTTGTTTTATTCTCGTACACACACACATACATATATATATATATATATATATATATATATATATATATATATATATATATATCATTCATAACAAACGATTGAGAGAGCTCGTTACCGAGTCCATCTAAAGGGGGAGTTTACTCCAAACCAAAATTATTTATTATATGCCTACCACAATTTTTTTTAAGGAACGTCTTGAGTATCTAAAGAAAACGATGTGTAGTAAAAATGAACCAAACCTGTCTATTAGGAGGAGCGGTCTACTCAGGTATCATAACATTAATTTGGCCGTAATTGACGTTATTTGTACTTCGTTGCAACAAAACTCGATAGACGAGATGCCCCATCAATGAGAAACATGTGTAATAAGAAAAAAATGTTGATCCATTGAAGTTTAGAATTTACTCCGGAAACAAATTAATTATGAAGACAGGATCATTGAAAGACTAAAACTATTCAGTTATGTTGTGAATTAATATTATTTTAAACAAATTATAGAGGAATGCAGCTACGTTTCTACTACTTTTCTGAGGAATGCGCTAATTAATTCAGATCCTGTGTGACGGACTTCGTTTTTTAAGTTTCAGGGTATTTTTCTATTTTCTCATACATTTTCCAAATTCAATTTTTTACGTTCTATGGTGGAGTACATGATTCACATTTGGGTTATTTCCTACAGAGGTTTGTTATTCTTTTACAATTGGCGGGAATATATATATATATATATATATATATATATATATATATATATATATATATATATATATATATACATATATATGCACAGATAGGAGAGTTCAATATTCTTGGGATAGGCCCAAGAGAGCGATACTGCTGTGAGGCTGAGCCGAAATGCCTGGAAGAGTCTGGAGGTATAATATCAGTAATTCTTGCCGATCCGCTACTTCGACCTTACAGTCGGCTGCCGATCAAGGTGGAATAGATCTCGGGATGGAATGCAGACGCTGTACTCCATCTTGTAGTCCAGTTAGTCCGAACGGGTAAAGCCTAATTCCACTGTCTGATCCAGGAAAAGAGAGAGAGAGAAATTGGTCAAGTCAATTGGAAATTGGTCTCGACGGATATTTCTGAAAAATCATTAATCTCAATCACCTTGTTATTCCTATAAGGTCCCACTCATAGATAAAATATTTTGCGTACAATCACAGGTCCGACTAGTAGGAACTGCGTTATATTTGCCTGTCCGTTCTTATCCGCATTGTCATTTGGAACGCTTAGAATAGAAGCAGATAATGTTTCATTTTGACCATTCGTGAGAAAAGTAATCACGCGTCAAAATGTTACGTAAAATCTCAAAGAGAAGCAAGATTTTCACCCTTCCGCCTTGCTCACTTTCGCTCTATGAAAACTTTTGTACAAATGTTTTTCTAGTTTTCATAACTTTTGTTTTTACTATAAGTCTCATTTTACTGTTAAACTA
This sequence comes from Gonocerus acuteangulatus, assembly GCA_946811695.1. Lineage (NCBI taxonomy): Eukaryota > Metazoa > Arthropoda > Insecta > Hemiptera > Coreidae > Gonocerus > Gonocerus acuteangulatus. The sequence continues at coordinate 29,565,078 of OX328129.1, read as the reverse complement.
ACGCGCACACCATATTTGGTCCCTAGGAAATAGGGTTAAGGGAGATTTCAACAACAAACTGTCATATTTTTATCGTCAACAGTTATATTTCTTGGTAATTTGAAAACAAAAAATGTTAGTTTGGTTTGTCAAATTCATTACTTTAAATTTACTTAAGCCAAAATGCCTGAGGGAAACTAACGTGATTTACGTAATTTTATTATTTTAAATGTAACAAATTTTATGAGGCTCGAGTAAATTATATATCCATTACAATAAATATAAATGTTAATGATAATTTATGTATAAATTTCTTACAGCAGGCTAATTCAATGATTTTTCTAATTTCCCTTGAAAAAAATAAAAAATGAAAATCAATACTACTAAAGTATTACCTTATTTCAAGCCACATAAATTCGCAAAGAATTACCAAAATCTCAGTCAGTACCTGTAAAAAAAATAAGTAATAAAAAAAAAGGTAAATGCTTTGTAACGAACAATGCTTGACATATCGTCGATACAAATGCAAAGTAACGAATATGAAAAAATGGATCTTTCATTGTCAATCTTTACTAATTTCTGCTGGAGTTATGTACGGCACATTCTTGAATCTTAGATCACTCTATTAAAGGGAAAGTATTCCACTATCAAAAGGTCAAATCTGCCAAATATTTGACTGTCCAAAAAAAAGTTATGAATAAATGCTTTTCAACTCTGAAAAGTGGAGATTTTCACATTCGATACTTTGCATTTGTAGCGACGATATATTTCTTAATGTATATTTTGATTATTACTTATATAGATACTTTTTTTTCTTTTTCCTTTTTTTACGGCGCATCGACATCTAGGCCATTAGGACCGACATCCAAGGGGCAGCGAGGAATTTTCTCAACAAGCCGTGAGACGAGAAAATTCCTGCCGCTGGCGGGTATCGAACCCACCATCTCCCGCATATGAATCTAAAGCGATAGCCACTAGACTACGAGGAGACCCCCAACAGACCCTATTAACGAAGTTTTGGGTAATGGAACGAAACAAATAACATGACTTCTTGTGTTTTTGTATATGTTGGTGTAAACTTATGTATGCAAGAAAATAATTTTATGTGTACAACGAAAGGCGAAATACAATTTTGAGTATTTATAAAATATATCTAGTTTTTATTATTTTCAGTTCTTGTTCTAGTTTTAAATTTCTTAGAGCGTGTGTTTCACTTTCGTTTTAATTTTTTCGATGTACTTTAACATTTTAAGTTTTTTTTTAACGTTTTATGGACTTGAATTTTGTTTTCGTGCTACTTGTTATTTAGAGCAAATCGCCCAAGAAGGGGTCACTATTATTAAATAAATAAAAATAATAATAAATCCTTTTATTATGTTCATAACTCAGCACTAAAATTAATTCACACTAAATATCTACACGTAATTATAAATACTGAAAATAATATAACAATTTCAATCTGAAAAAAGTCTTCTGTGAGTTCGAACATAGGCCTTCTATGAAGAAGTTTTACAGGTCTAGACTTTCCTAGGATTAAATAAATAAGTCAATAATTTTTGATCTTTATAACCTTAATTGGTGCTCCTAATTAGGTGTCAGCTGATAAAAACCCGTTCTTCGAGTTTATTAAAACTGCTAAACCGGTTTTACATCAGTGTCTAAGTATTTGACACATTTTTATTCATAGGTAAGGTGTTTAGCTTCTGAAACAAAATATTAGAAGTCCTTTTCCCTTTATAATATAAAATATACTATATAGCTACCTAATAAATGTAGAAAAATCAGAAGTGTGTTTTTTCTTAAATTTAGCAAACGAATTCATAAACTTCAGCATTATTGTGACACTCATCTCAAATGTTACAGCGACAATAATGATGTACAGTTAAACTAATGGTACTCATAAGCAGATTTTTGTCATAGTTAATACAGGTGTTGGATGTATGTGAAAAAAATCAAATAAATTTGTAATCTTAATCGGATTTTCATCATATCATCTCATGAATTACTGGTGATATCACCCCCTTCTCTTAGACAACATAATTGAAATAATAACATCCGATCTGAATACAAGTCAAATAGGAATAACCAAATCTTTTGACTAATATGAAATAAAAAATTAACATGGTATTGTCACAGATATTGAAACGAAATATAAAAGTACCTTAAACGTTTAAGAATATATCATGATCGAACCTCAAGGAATTCCATAAAAAAAAAAAAAAAAAAAATCGATTGAGTACTCTTTATGTAAAAATAGAATCATGAGTAAATCTTGCGTAATTTTTCAGATAAATACTTCAGCAATCGCTCTGAAATATTTCTTGAACGTGGCACAATGTAACCGGTGATGTAATGAGGTTTTGAACTTGCACTAAACCGAAGAATCAATATAATTCACACCTTGACCAGTTAGGAGCCTTTAACGGATAATTAACTATAGATAGATTCCTAGGCGGAAAGAAATCCAAATGGAATATTTATTGGGACGATAACTGGGTTAAGAGTAGAACCTATTTACATCAGTTATCCAGAACCCCAATTTAAAAATAAAAAAATGGCTGTTTTTAGGATAAGACCGATCTATTTCATGTTTGTTTCATTACTACTTTCCCAAGAAATTTAGGTATTACGTCTACACTCATGAAGGAATATTTGGTCGGTCCTACCTACTAGATATCGAAATGACCTCCATAAATTATATATATATATATATATATATATATATATATATATATATATATATATATAAATTAAAATTTTAAGCTGGGGCTAACATGTTTGTTTGGTGGCACGGCTTCTCTCCCACGCCATGGCTCTTACAGGAGCTCTTGCTTCCATCCTCAGTGCTGTGACAGAACCAATTCATAAATAACTTTCTTGAAAATAGATAAGTACTTCCAAAAAAAGAAGGAATTTTAATCTTCAAGACTATGTTTTTTTTTTTATTTCTTGTCAAAATAAAAATATTGTTATAACATTTAAGAAATATTTTAATTTTTAGTAATTTTAAGCATCAAGTTGCAAATTCACCTAAAGTAAATTACCTTAAAAGAATAGATATATTTCCGATATCTCCTCTTTTTTTCATATTTTCACGATGATTACACAGTTTGTATTGATATATTACATTAAGATGTGTATAATGTATTTGTTTACACAATTTTGTAAAGATGTTTTTATAGAAGACTTGTAATAGTAATATATAAAACATTGCTGTGGAGTAAATAGCCTAAAGTTGCGAAACATTTAAGAAATAAATAATCAAATTTCATATGCTTTAACTCATTTATTGGGTGATCATCACCAATTTTTATAGTCCAAGACTATAAAAAGTGGAAATGCAGTGCAACATTTACATATCTGAATACCGCGCAGACTTTGCATGCCTATAAGCCATCAAAAACAAATAAGTAATTTATTTATTTAAATAAAACCCTTTAAGAAAATAAATAATAAAACTAGAATAAAAAGGTCGTTAGGATTAAATATCGACCTACCGTTCCATCATAAGGGGTTGTTAACGTTTGGAAAAATATGGTGTTGCTGCTAGTCTTCTTATCAGTACTGTATATCAGAAGCTGTTAAGGTAATAAAAACTGCTTCTTCAATCTTAACAAGGACCATAAACCAGCAGAATAATGGTAGGGAAACAGGATTTGCATTCTGGAGAATATAATATATATAATAAATAATAATAGACGACCTACGATTTAGAAATCATACTGAACATGATAATACAAGTATACAAACTATACTTTATTTTTTGTAGTTTTTTACAAGCTAGCCTCGTCTAACCTATTGAGGGCGCAAATTAAATAATGTCAACCAATATATATTTCCTGCCCTAGTATATGAACTTCAAACGGCGCCATTAATTAAATTACGTTTCAGCTTTTTGGAAGGATTGGATACTATAATAAGGAGAGACGTTAAAGCAATGCTGGTCCATCCTGCCAATACGTGTTGTGCCATGCTGTACGCTCTCCGTAGATTTAGAGGTCTTGGACAAATGAGGAGTGAAAGGGAAGGTCCATTGCAGAAATGGTCGATAGGACAGAAGCTCGAAAAAGTGTCTGACCAATTATTTACAAATCTCTTTGACTACGAAAGCGATTCGGCAGAATGCTGTAGAAGACCCAAGGCATTGGAGGGAATCATAGTATAAAGAAAATTAGAAGTACGACAAGGGAAAAGTCATTTCATGAATGGGCGATGTCCAAATGGCAAGGAGTCGGTACGGTTCACTTTTAGGACTGCGTGGTGTTCCTGGTCTGGCAGGACCAGCTGATTTAGGAACCCTCTGTCGCAAATGCGGCAGGGAGACGGAAACACTAGCCCTTGTCCTTGGCAGTTATCCTAACAGCATGTTCCTCGGGGGCACCACAAGGGGAAGTTTAAAATATAGAACTCCTCAAAGAAAAGGAATTCCAATGCTTTGAAGAGGTGTACGGAATCGATTAGGAAGGAACACCACGATATGCCAACATCATAGCAATTCCTAAAAACGAGGAAACGGCATATATACTCGATCACACGGTACGCTATGAAATCAATGACACCAATGAGGCAGAAATAGTACATGCCGAATGGAAATCCATACATTCGAAATGCAAGGAATACTACGAAGAGATATTTCAAGATAAATATGGGAAGCGGAAGTATATTGTGAAAGGACTGTGGTTCGGATCAAGAGGGACCATTCCGAAGAGCACAGCCACTCGAAGATCTTAGACTAACAACTGATCACCTGGCAGCATTAGCTGAGTCCATATTAGTGGACACATTGGGCATAATCTCCAATATGGCCACTAAGTGCTTATCATCTATTCACGCTGTTTCTTTATATACTTTAGACTTTAATTTCTATTCTATCAATTCCTTTTTTTCCGTCACTATAGCCTTCATTCGTATTCATCGTCTTTATTCTCTATTCCTCATTTCGAAATCCTTCCATCTTCAGCCTGTAATTTAACCCTTGTTCTGAATAGATGATAAGCATGCTGTGTACCTTGCGAACCAATTCAATTGGGCAGCCCATGTTATTTCGTTTTAAATTAAGTTTTCTTCTACGATGAGCAATCCGACAAAATCCGTTTGTTTTTCCAATTTCAATATATATACATACATATACATATATATATACATATATATATATATATATATATATATATATATATATATATATATATTAATTCTTCTGAATATGACCCAATATATATTTTCCACTTGTTCTTTTTTCAATAATGGCAATGCAATAATTTATGTTGTTTATTGGATTCAATTATGCTTTTATCTTAATGGTTAGAACCAACACTATAAAAATACTGAATAATTACCAAATTAGCTACTTGAATTGTTTATGCCTGATGGCTGATATTTCTCAATTAACAACATAAATTGGGATAAATATCTAATTACAATAAACAGGATTCCTCCATTAGTGCTTTTGGTAATTTTAAACTAATTTATAATTTACGCTACGTTCTGTATTATTAACTTGTTTTCCTGTTTTCAAAATGTCGAGTAGAAAATTATCCGTTAAAAAAGTTAACAAATTTATAATTAGAAAACTTTGCATTTACAAAGTAAAAAATAAATACCTACAGCTTTAAAATTCACTTTATTTTTTGTATGTTATTATGTAGATTGAAATTATTAAATTTACTAAGCCACAGTATTATATATTTTATTATTGCATATATATTGATTTCCCATTGTTAGAACGTATAGGTTTGCAGTCCTATATTTGCATTACATTCATATATATGCATATACATATATATATATATATATATATATATATATATATATATATATATATATAAACACACACACAAATCCATAAAAACTTATATATTTACATGTATACACATACAATCCGGCGCTAATGGAAATAACTAACTAACTAGAATTATACAAGAACCATAATTTGCTTTTTTTTCAAATTTCTTTGAAGGGCCTAATGATTTGTTTTTATTTGGAAATTCAAGACTACAAAACATATATAGTAGGCCACGAAAATTTAGAATCGCTCATTTACATGAAATGAAATACAATGCCATTTTATTTTGACAAACATCCAACGCAGAAGGGGGCGCTCTAACCTCGGACCTCGACGACAAAATATTATTCAATTTACCCTTGAGCAGAAGACAGTTGAGGGCCCATTTGTAGCGCGACCCTACAAGACAAGCGCTGTCCACCGAGTTGTATCTGATAAGCGATATCTAACTACAACATCTGCCCACACTCTCAATACTTCCTCGCCTCTATCTCGGAGCTCATTTCGGTTACCATGTGGGCGTACTTGCAGGTGGTGTCGCGTCCCACACCTTCGGAGTATCGGGATATCTTCCCGGCTATTGCTGATGGCTATTTGCATCCTGGCCAAGGGAGGAATTTATTGTAATTGCCGGTTTTTGTATTCTGAAAGTAGCAATTGTATAGTAAGAGCGTAGGTTTAAAAAGGAAAAGATCTTGTTTGACAGGTGTTATTTTCTCCGATTGAACGTGCAAGGAACAACAATTTTTTTTTTTACAAGGCATAAACAAGGACTATATATACCCTTGACAAGTCAACACCAGACAAATTAATTTCCCATTTTGTGCTCCTTGAATCAATATCCTGCCCAATGATATCTGCATTTTCTTAGACTGCTGCTTTATGGTTGCCCATGAATTTGGAAACTGGGACAAGGGTATCGTCCAAGCGGTTGTCTTGCCTAAAACACTCCCAACAAATGTTAGGAAGAAACAGAAGATGGAGGAGTGGTCTGCTGAAAAAGGTGAATAGTGAATACCCAGATTGTACACAACACTTGGTTCTCGACCTCTTTGGAATGTTTTCACCTCTCTATGGTGTCCTGAAATACGACTTTTCCAGGACATGATAACATTTCTTGTGTACTTCCTCATACTAAACCAGAAGGCTTATACCAGAACATTTGGCTTATAATTAAAACCGTACTTTTTTCTAGTCTCACAAGTAACAAAAATCATCTTCTGCCCCCGGCTGAGTCAATACGTAAAGGTCCAATATGGTGGGCAGATATATAAGTAATAGTCCCTAAATCGATTCTTGCCACCACATAGTCAATTTGATTTTTTTTCTATTTTTTCCACCGATAAATCAAAAAATATGTTCCGTAAAGTTTGTATGCCAGTCTTTTTGGAAATAATTATTTTCTTCTACTTTATAATATTATGCTGGTTTGTTGTCCTCAATAAATTACTTATTTTTTATTGTTGACTTTTCGACTCATTAAAGTGAATTTAGTAAAATATCAATGACCAGAATAAAGATAAATAAAATGTTAATCAGCTTTGAGTGGAACGCCAAAGTATAAAGAATACAATTCTGATTAATTACAAATTAATTGCTAGAAAAGATTTTAGATACTATTAACCCAGAAACTACTAAATATGTCAGCTTTATACTATCAACTGTCGAATAGGCAATTAAAAAGTCTAAGCGAAGCAAAAATTATGAATGAAAACGTAAGAGTCTCCTGGACATTGATACTTAGGTTTCTCATAGGTCTCACAGGGTTTGTATCGCTTACAAAGAGGTTATGAAATCTGACTATGCCATTCATATACACATGAGAAGCTGAAATCCGAGCTGTGACGTCAAGGTGATGTCCACCCTTGTGTAATTGTATCCTGATATTTAGCCATCGCCTTATATTGTTATTATATGTCCAAGATATTCTCAACAGAAACATCTCTAATAATCACTGGGACTTTTTAACTTGTGTATTATGTCTATTTATGTAATTGTGATGTGACATCTGCTAAAATGATTCTCCCTTACAAACTGAGCTTAAATTCAAAATTGAGGAAGTGAAAGACACTGGCCATACATCAGAGTTTAGGGGAAAACATGTTATTAACAGTATTAATATATTAACAGCAAATATTTATTTTTTTAATTAATTTATTGTGAGTTCCGCAAAAGTGGCGATTAACTCAAGACGACATAAGTAAGATCCGTTTAAATATTGTTTGTCACATAAACAAGAAGAAAAATAAAAAAGTAAAGGAAGGGTAAAAAAAAAAAGAAAAAGAAAAAAACAATTAGTACAAAATTGTACATAAATAAGCATATAGGGGTCTCCCGTGGTCTAATGGTTAGCGCCTTGGATTCATAAGCGGGAGATGGTGGGTTCGATCCCCACCTCCGGCAGGAATTTTCTCATCTCAAGGCTCGTTGGGAAAATTCCTCGCTGTACCCTGGATGTCGGCGCTAATGACCTAGAAGTAGATGCGCCGTAAAAAAAGAAAAAAAAAAAAAAAAAAAAAAAAAGGAAAAAAAAAATAAGCATATAATATAAATACATAGACATACAAATACGAAAGTATGTGTGTGTTTATATCTTCGTTTATAAACAAACTTTGCATATTTGTCAGTACCCGTTCTACCGTAAAAAAAAAAAAAAAAAAAATGGTGTGATTTTGATAGAATTGTTCGCAAAAATACAATTCTAAAATTAAATATCTAGGCCCGGTGGCCGTGAGTATTAAGGCGTGAGCACTTAAAACTCCGTGCTAAGAGTCGTGGGTTCGATAATGCCTTAATATCCTGTTCGTTAACCGGAAGGAACGTCAAGCAAAATTTTCTCTAGGTTAGGAAGTGGTCCTATAGAAACATACGCATGAATCTGTTTTTAGTTTTGATCACCAGATACTTATACCGTTTTCAAGATATCCAAGAAAATACAAAACAAGTCAATTTCGCATGTCTGTTTTTTTTTGTTTTTTTTTTTTTGTTTTTTTTTTTTGCTGTAGTGGTAATGCTTTCTTAATTTCAAATAAACTGTAAAAAATGTATGCTTGGTTGTATAGAAATCTATGCAGCTTCATATATGAAGCAGAGTAATAAAATTGGTGAATAAAACACCAAAATTTGGCATGTTCTTAAAGATATTTATTTAAAAAAAAAAGTGAGATATTTTATTGTATGGGACAAATTTAAATATAACTCATTATACAATAAATAATAAATGTAGTTATAATAAGTAAATATACCTAAAGAGCTATTATTCCTTCAAAGCTCAATATAAATTATACTAAACTACACTGGAGTTTATAGGTTTAATTATAGGTCCACTAGAGTAGTTCCTTCTATTATAAGAAATAATTTAAATGTTTATATCATGATCGGAGGCAGTTTGTTTCTAATATGCACACAAAACTAAAAATCTATGAAAAACTGAAAGTCTTCAACAATTCGGAACTCCTCAGAAGAAATCCTAATACATTATCCTAAAAAAAAAAAAAAAAAAAAAAAAAAAGGTTTACTAAACAAAACCTGACTGTGTTTTATGTGTACGAAAAGGTAAAAAGCCAAACACGCCTTCTAAAATTCTAAAACAAACACGGCTCTTTTAAAGACTATTTACTCTCGACTTGAAAGTGAAAAAAAAAAGACCCGGACCTGTTACCGAACCTTTACAACATCTAAAAATACCACACGAGCCTTGAGGAACTCCACAGATGAAATGGTTCAAGGGAAAATTAATTTGTGACTACTTAAATCTACAGAACACGAGTTTTAAGAAACGATAGACGCTATGTATTTATTTACAATAGGACTAGGCCATATTCAGATTTCTAAACCTTCTCCATGATATAACAAAGGTTTGGGCTACCTTTGACATGTTGTGGGCCAAAAATTAGTGTGCATACACGTTTGCGGGGCGCTTAAATGGTTTAAAATAAAATAACATCGGATTTCAAAGTAGTGTTTATAATTTTTAGCGATGGATATCAGACATGAAATAATACGACAATGTTATTAGAATACAATTTATTAAAATAACAAAATGGAATTAAATATATAGGTACAACATTATAATTAAACTGAGAAATATGGAATTATTACATACTGCGGTAGTTAAATAGCGAAACGAAATCAATGAGGCACTTGAGCTTAAGCTTTGATGTTTGGCGACTTACTCTTTGATGATCGCCACTACTCGGCTTGCTCGCTCACTTGATTCCGCAGGGGCAAGATATAAAACGCATCTCACTCGATCTTCCTCACTTGGAGTGAGTATGAGTAATAAGTGTAATATTATATTTTTTTATAATTGTGTTTTTCCAAATGTCTCGCAGACCAGATCAAACATTACAGCGGGCAGATGTTTGCACACGTATGATCTAACACATGCTACTAAGGAACGGTAAATGTAGTTAATTTCTGCTAAAAAAAACAAAACAACTTCCTAAAGCCGTACATATCAGGCTGTACCGTATGAAATGTCAGTTTTGGACTTGCCGATTTCCTTCAAATGTCTTGAAACTGTCGTGGCTCCTACTCCGAGTTCTTTGGCATATTCCCTAGTGCTTTTTGAGGCTGACAAGCTTCAACCCTTTCTTTCAGGTGGTCATTGCCAAGCTTTTTTCGAAGTATTTTACACTTAAAAATAAATTCCAGTAATTATTGATATTTAAGTTTTTCCGAAGACAGTTCAGCAAAAATCTGCCCAGGACTTCAACCGAAGCAAATGTTTAGACATAATTCGTAGATCTAGGACAGAAATCATGAACTTTAAATCAGACGAATACATATAGAATATTAATATTTGACGCTTTAAACTTTAATAAGCTTTAAAGTACTAAACAGTATTGTAAACTTTACGATGAAGGATCTTTCCCTTCTCGGTGCGTATTGAAATGTTAATATCCCCTATAATTTTAAACAGCGATGATTCACAAAAAGAGGCGTAACAAAATTAATTTATTTATCGAAGCTCAGTAAGGCCTCCGCTGATACAGAAAGCAATCGATAAGAAATATGAATTATCAAGCAGCCGATCCTAGCTCGCAGTACTCACAAGTTGAGGCTCAAGTATTAACTACAGAGCCATTAGCATAAGTAGCCACTTGTGTAAGCCGATAAAGTTCAAACTCTTCCGACGATTCTATAGTTTGGAGATAAACTTGGTGCAGAATAACACACAACAGGAAAACATTGATGGCAGAATGCTCGATATTAGTTCATAGAGGGTTTTCCCGTTTTAGGGGGCACCTACTCTGGACCCGTCCCGATCCGATCCCATAGCCACCGACTGTCGGAAGAAAAACAAACACATGCATCTCAATGGAGGTGCCTACATTGGTCTCAACCCGACCCGATTCCAACATGTTTGTTTCTAGACCGATATATTGCGTTTCAAAAAGGTCTACAGGCTCTAAATCTTGACAGAGTTCAATGCATTTTTTTTTTTAAATCAAAAGAAATAAAAGTTAGAACAACTTTGTCAATTCACATTTTTGTTTTTCGTTTCCCTTGTTTATTAAATTGCGTGGAAACATGTTTATAACCATCCAACGTCTATCCCCTTGCAATGTGTATAACCTTCCAATGCTTATAACCTTCTAGCTACCTTTCTTATAAATAATTTTAAAATATGAATATCAATACTTCTCTAACCTCCAACATTCATTAGGTTTATATACTTATAAGTATATAAACCTAATCGAAGGTTTATATACTTATAAGTTGGTATTTCTTAAATAATTCACTCATTTTCACACCACTACGAGGTCATTACTAACTAGCTGTGACTAAATCGGTTCGGATCGGGTCGAGACCAATGTAGGCACTCACGTCGGCCGCTGTTGGCCGTTGTCGATCAAACGAAATCGGATCGGATCGGGAGAAATACGGGTCTAATGTAGGTGCAGCCTTAGGGTGGCTAGCACATCGGACGTATGGAGTTGCGGTATCGAGTCCAGCATCAACGGGATAAATGCTTTCTTCTTTGGGCTCCCTGAAATCATTTCTTGCTCCACCATAGATTTTTAGGGAGAGCAAAGCCCTATTAACACTATTGATAGCACGGCACTAATCATCTGTAAGCAGAGGCACTGCAAAACAAAAATAGATAATTAAAACATTAGGTCATTAAACCCCATAGAAAAGAATATGGTTAAACAACAAGGTAAGTACTACCCCTTATTGTGATATATTATTGTCGTTAATTTGAACGTCTCAAAATTTTATTTTATTGAATGTAGACTATCTTGAACAATGATTCTAATTTATTGACTTATTTTTAGTTTTTATAGGGAGCTCACATAAATAAATTGAGTAATAAAGTGCAGAAAACTTTTTAGTATTTGCAAATACATACGAAAAACAGAGGCATATTCATAAAGTAATGTGTTTACCGAATTCCTGCAAACTTCCATTGGAATGCATTCCATGTAGAAGAGATATTGGGAAGTGGATAGGAAATTCTCCAATTGCCTGAATGCTAAAAAGGGAGATACAACTCATGAAAAAGATAAAATTAAAATATTGGATTCCTATGTTTGTTTTGAAGTTATTCTTACATACACTAAAGAGGCCCTGACAGTACTGGCCTAAAATTATAAAATAAATCTAAATATATTTATTAAAACTTAAAAAGATGCGCTTTTAATTTTAATATCGCATATAACATAATTTATTTATAAATTTCTTATATTACAATTTACTAGAGGAACTACAAATGCACAGATGCATACTTAAAAGCATCTACAAACAAACATCTTCACCAATAATTAACCTATACAATAGGAAATAAAATTTTTACTCAAGGAATAAATCATTACTTCTTAGGAATGGCATAATTTTTACTTATGCATAATTTTACTTAGGAATGGAATTAAACCCATACCGACATGCATTTTTCGTACAGCAAAATAGAGCCATTAAAGATGGGGCTGACCCCAAAAACAAATTTAAAAAAAGTCCGACTCGCAGGAACTGCGTCATCTTAGCGCGGTTACGTACATCTCGAAAAATGGAATAGATTTTACTAAAACCGTACTCACTGCTCGACTACTGCTCAGAAGGCTCTATTCCAAACAACCGAATATTCGTTGTCATTTTAAGTTCCTTGTTTTACTAGCAAATTCGTTTCACTGTAATAATCAACTGTAAATATGTGCTTCATGGCAAATAAAATTTCATTCTCTCGTGGGTTAAATCTTTCTATAAAATAAGAAATAATGATAACTTCAGTTGGAGGCTATGAGAAAGGTTATATAGATAGGAGAGTTCAAAACAAACTACGTCATCATGATTAGCCACTGCCATCATGATTACCACAGCCACTCCATACTTATTACCAATACCTTTCACCGTTTCTTAGCTTATTTTACTACAATACTAATTTTACTGATAAATGCCATTTAAAACAAAAAACAGCCAATTAAAAAGTGGGATAAACAAATAGAAAAACCCTTTCAAAGCAACAAAACAAACCCTTTTTAAGTTTTATGCGCTTATATCTCTGATTGACGTTGTCCCATCGAATAATGCTTGAGAACCTTTTTGTAGAGAATTTAGTTCGCATTCGAATGGTCACTTTCCACTTAACACGATTTCCCAACCGTTATCGAGATATTTACGAAAAATGTATGAAGATCCGAAAACTTTTCATGTCTATTAATAAAATAATTTTTTTCTCATACTTCCTTAACTCCAAATATAACCAAAATTGAAACATCTCAGTTGGGATTAATTTCCAATATGCAGAAAATATTTCAATTGAATCCCGCGATTCTAAGTACCCACAAAAAAATAATGACTTACAAAAGCATTGATTCCACTTTTCTCAGAAACGGTTAAAGATATCGCAAAAGGGTTTCATTCGTTTTCTTATGTTAAGAAACCTATAAAACAAGTACCTGCAAGCATATGAACTCAAAAACGTAAGCGTTACGATTTTTTTTGCGCGAATTTTGCCCCAAACTGTATCTTATAGTGGGCGGATTCTGCTGGTTAACGAACTTGACCTTTCAAATTAGAAGACAGAGTTTTGTACCAAATTTCGTCAAAATCGGACCATTTTTGAGCTTGCTAGAGAGCGAACAGACAAGCATTTATATAAATATATATATATATATATATATATATATATATATATACAAATTTTAGCCACCTAAATTTTCGTGATCTATAGGGTCTGAAACGTGAAAGTTTCTAGTCGGCACCTCCGGATTGCGTTGTGAGGTCAACCTCATAAGCGGGTTCTCCCTATGGAGATAGGGAGTAACCGCGCTAAAATATTAACAATCGTTTCAGATGTTCATTACATATATAAAAACATTCAAACTCGCAGGAACTGCGTCATCTTAACGCTGTTTCGTTTAGATCCCTAGAGATCTATTATATAAAAATGAATCGCTAAATGTGTTGGTAAGCGCAAATCTCGAGAACAACTGAACCGATTTCGCTAATTCTTTTTTTATAATATTCCTTGAACTACGAGGATGGTTCTTACGGAGAGAAAAATTAAAAAAAAAATACCTGAATAAGTCTAAAAACAACACTTTTCGGGTCTTTTTCACATCCTTAACGCAAATTCAGTTTTAAATAAAAACATATGTTCTCAATTATAATATTTTTAACAGTTAACGTATTTGTATATCTATTATATAAAAATGAATAGCTAACTCTGTTGGTAAGCGCAAATCTCGAGAACAACTGAACCGATTTCGCTAATTCTTTTTTTATAATATTCCTTGAACTACGAGGATGGTTCTTACGGAGAGAAAAATTTTAAAAATTGCCCGAAAAAGTCTAAAAACAACACTTTTCGGGTCTTGTTCACTTCCTTAACGCAAATTCATTATTAAATAAAAACATATGTTCTCAATTATAATATTTTTAACAGTTAACGTATTTGGTTATTTGTGTATAAGCAAAAAAATTTAAATAAATAAGAACATGTAATCACTAGGTGACATTAGAATCACATGTTAATAATGCAATTTAAATTAATTTATATTTGCATTAACGAAGTAAAAAAGACTCCACTTTTCTATATTCCCACACAAAAGATTGGTAATAATACTTAAAGGTCAATTTGAACTTTAATACCATACCATAAAGTGTTAGTGGAGGTGTTCTGGGAAGGCAAAATAATTGAGTGACATTAGTATCGTATAAATATTAATGTCAATATTTATACGATGGTAACATTACTCAAAAACAAATTGTCTATGGTAAAATGTAAATTGTCTTTGGTAAAATGTCACTTGAAATGTAAACATCTCTTATCTGTGCATCTTTAATATTACTAAATGTAAATGACAAAAATTTCTATAAAATTACTAAAGTGTTGTGTGTTTGTGACTTACTAAATGTGCCTCCTATAAGGCGGCGGACAAATTTAGGCAGAAGAACCCGAAATGCAACGCATCAAATTAATTATCAATCTAATCGTACTGCCCAGGAACGTGAAGATCGCAATGAACGTGAAAGAATTTGGTTAAGACAGACCCGCGAAGCGCGACATTCGACTAATAATGGTGCAAGTTTGAATCGAGCTGCTGTGAATTCATTACAGTGCCTGCAGCTGTGTTGCTATTGGACCTATGAACTCAGTTTGACTATAAACAAATCCCCAGACAGTCATTAAGTGTTTGTGGTATTAATGTAGAAACCCCATGTTTCACGCATGGTGAATTGTATGTTGCCTGTTTCCGTGTTGGAAAACCATCTGCTCTGTTTGTTTACGCACTACAATACTGTACTACAATAAAAATGAAACTGAAAATTTAGAATAAGTAAAAATAAAATGAAATATAATAAGTAGGTATCGTAATAAGAAATCTGATATTGTAATTTTGATTGTGATTTTTTAGTGACTATTAAAAGAATTTTAAGTGTTTTATAATTTTTATTTTTTCACATAATGTAATTGTCGACTTAAGTTTTTTTTTTTTTTTTTTTTTTTTTTTTTCTTTTTTTCTTTTATCATACTAGCTCTCCGGGTGTCCCAAATAGCAGAATAAGTATTAAAAAAAATTAAAGAATCGACTGTTAGGCGGTACGAAGTTCGCCGGGTCAGCTAGTATTAGTATAAATAGAAGCAGTTATTCGTAGGTTTTAATCTTTCGTTAAAAATAAAAAATAAAATCTCAAAAAGAAGGAAGTTTAAACAACAGGAAACTGACAATATTCTAAGCAGAAATGTCTTTGCGTCTTCTCAACGTTTAAAAAAAAACACTACAACCAATACTTTTCTCATTTTCTTGCCTTTTTTACTGATAAATTATTATTATAAATTCTACTCTTTAATTAATAAAAACCAACAAAAAATCACCCAAATGGTAAGCGGAAATTACTTCATTCTCTATCACTTTTGGAAACACTATAACGACGTTTCACATTTCCTACCCATGTTTTACCAAACAACTCATTTTACTCTTTATGCAATAAAAAAAAAACCAATTAAAACTTTCGGTAAACAGAAGCAAAAACATCTTCAAAAGAACGAAATTAAACATATTGACGTTTCAAGAGAGAGAAAACTTTATTTAAAATATAAATAAAATGGGGAGACCCGGTAGCCGTGAGGGTTAAGGCGTGAGCTCTTAACACTCCGTGCCAAAGGTCGTGGGTTCGATTCCCACTAGGGGCGGTGGCTTTTCTTTCGAAAAAAGAAAAGGCATCACCCCTATTCTGGCTACAAAAGGGTGGTAACCTATAGATAACCCGTCCTAAAATTCGTAGTTAATAATAAATGGACGTTAAAATTTAAATAAATAAAAAAAATAAAATGGGCTGCCCAATTAGGTACGTTGGGTTGCTAGGTAACACAGCGTGCTTATCATCCATTCGGAAATAAAGTTAATTTGGAGGCTGAAGATGTTAGGAGTTCGAAACAAGGAATAGAGAATAAAGAAGACGAAAGAAGGGAATAGTGATGGATGAGAAGGAATTGATAGAACTGAAAATATAGTCTAAAGTATATAAGGAAACAGTGTGAATGGATGATAAGCACACAGTGACTATAGATATGATTGGAGATTATGCCCAATGTATCCACTAATATGGTCTCGGCTAATCCTGCCAGGTGATCTGCTGTCAGTCCCAGTTCTTCAAGGAAGATGGCTGAGCTCTTCGGAATGGTCCCTCGCGATCCGAACCACAGACCTTTCACAACGTATTCCCTCTTCCCAAATTCTTCCTCGAACCTTTCTCCGATTGACTTCGCCCGTTCGAAAATTACATCAGATCCTTTTTTGTAGAAACTGTACAAAGCTTTCGAATTGTTACTTGCCACTAACACTATTTCCAAACCGTTTTCGAGTTATTTACAAAAATGTAGCAAGATATGAAAACATTTCATGTCTATTAATACTTTTTTTACTCTCTCTAATACTTCCTTACATCTAAACGCAACTAAAATGTAAATGTCCTAGATTAGATAATTATCGAACTATCAAACGTCTGAAACACGTTTCAGCTAAAACAATCGTTTCTAAATACCCAAACTGAAAATTTGTTTGGAAAAGTATTTGTATCAAGTACGGATTCTGCTAGTAAACCTACTTGACCTTCCAAATTAGACGATAGATTTTTGTACCAGCTTCATAAAAATCGTACAATTTTTGAGTTGGAAAGAGAGCGAACAGACAAATATGTACATGAATATACACAAATTTGAACCACCTTTATTTTCGAGATGTATGGGTTCTGAATGGTCAAATTTTCTAGTCGGCAGTTCCGGATTGTGTCATGAGGCCAAACACATAAGCGGGTTTCCTCCCTACGGAGGGAGGGAGGTACCGCTCTAATAAGAGCTAAACTATTAACATTTATTTTCGATATGTATATTTTTTTTTTATTAAGGTCCATAACGGAAAAGCGATGTCAGTTTACATAAATAAGTCAATAGCTCAAAGAGAAAACCTGTCAATTAAAGTAATTCTATGGATTCCTGTTTTTATTTTGCTAATTTATTAGTAATTATTATTAGTTTTCCCGGAAAAGAATTCATGAAATGTTTTCCTCCTCATTTAGGATATTGATAATTTTTTTTAATGAATCTCTTCAATTTAATGATATATTTTCCGTCGAGTATTTTATTAGCTATAGCTTCGTTAAATTAATTGCACAGATGGCTTCTTGCTTTTTCTCCTTCGACCTCTTTGGCCTTAATTCCCAATTGTAGTTTCCTGGCTCAGTTCCAATAATTTTACCTTGAACGACTTCTACCCCTAGCCTCATTCCCTTGAATTTTATCATCAGTAAATACACTAACTATTCTAATGAAATCACAAAAATAAAAAAAATAAAAATGTAATACCAAGGCCATACACAAGATCTGAAGTCGGGGAGAAGCAACGAAGGAACTGATTTAAGAGGGTGGTGTAACCTAGGATCTCAACTGGGGGAGGGGATTAATTATAAAGGAAAAACAAATGGTTTTTAAGAGGTTCTCTTCGGCTTATTTGATGGTGGTGGTTCTTTATAATAAAGTATTAATAAATATAAAAAATACATCTCTACAAAATATTTATTAACATCTGTACATAGCGCGGATTGTGTAAAAATTTTGTAATATAACATTGACAATTAAAGATATTCTTAAATAACGCAAAATACGCAACAATTACTCAAACTTGAAGAAGGTGGCCTACTAAAATACATTACTTAAAACACACTAACATGTAAATGTCACGCGGGAGCTGCTAGACTTAGCACATTCCCCAGAATATTTTTTGGTTCACACAACATTGCTGAGGAACTGCAACAAACCGATAAAAACATACACAACGTTTTTTTAACCAGCAGATTCGACCGTTTATTAAAAAAAAAAAAAAAATGGTTTCGGAATAAACCCCCAGTCCTATTGGACCTTTTGTGTTCATCATTAGGTGGGTACGAAATATACCGAGCGTTTTTTTCGGTTAACTAAAAAGTAAATCTTTCTGGGCATATAAATAATTTGGAAGTTTACGAACCATCTGAAGGGGGTGTGCACTCACCTCCAGATTGTTTATAATTTTATTTCTGTTATAGGAATGCTACAAAACAAGTTTCTAGGGTAAAAAGTATCCCCAAAAAAACATAAATGTGAAATAGAGGCCAAGTTCCTACCACCACAAAGAAACACTCCTTTCCTCAAAAATATCCCCTCCTAAACCCCCCCCCCAAAACGCCTTACCATTCTACACTCCAAAAAAGTAGTATGAGTTGGTGTATTAATTCAACCAAAAATATTTGCCAATACAAGAGATGATACAAGAAAGAAATGTCCAAGTTTATTACTTGGAAGACCTCATAGCTACATACTAAGACCAGTAAGGACACTTCAACTGACCTTTAAAAACAACAATAAAAATACTTATATCCAGTTACTAAAATATCACTTTCCTCAACCAGGTATATTCTTAAACTTGGCAATGTTTAGGATGGATGGATTGGGTGTTTAAGGGCAGAAAACATCTAGGTCCTCACCGCCCTGAAGTCTAATGTTAGAGAGTCGTGTATATGCCGTGAAAGGGTTAGTAATTTGTGTTTAGGACAGTGCATGACAATGAACTGTTATTTTGATAACTTGTATTCAATTTTCTTTTTTTACTAATATCATTGCTTACTACTAACTTACTAGGTAATGGAACTATTTGTACTAAAAGTAATACTAATATACACTATAGCACTATCAATACAAATAATATACTACATAACAAATAATAGACTACATAACCATATTAATATTTACATATTTATTTTTCCCCCTCTTGTATAGTTTTTTATTTATTTATTTTTTATTTATTTTTTTTTATTTATTTATTTATTTTTATTTTTTATTTATTATTTTTTTTTGTTTATTTTTTCCTTTATGTATAATTTTATTTGTTATATTTTTTAATACATATATATTTTTTTTATGTATATACATTTTTTTTCCTCTTTTGTAATTTTTTATATATCATTTTTTTTTTTTTTTTTTTTTTTTTTTTTTTTTTTTTTTTTTTTTTTTTTTAGTAAAACACTAACTAACTAATACAAACTAAGTAACTAATAAAAACTAAACATAACTAATACAACTATTTGTACTAAAAATAATGCTAATGTAAGCAATATTAATACTAAAACTATACTACATAACAAAATTTATAATAATGCCAATTCTAAATTAAACTAGCACACGTATATACACATACGCCCACGTTCATACAATCATACACCCACATATGTACATACATACGTACCCGCACATGTGCATATACCCGTGCACGTATACATACATATGTTTATTTATTATTAAATTATTATTTTATATCATGAGATATAGTTGCGCCTTTTTTAAGAATTCCACAACTAGGTCAACTGCTTTGCCATCGTCCCGCAGAGCCTCTGTCAAGTTCCTTGGTAAACCCAACTGTTGGAGCAGCAGCCTATAGCGAGAGCAGTCCTCGAAAATATGTTTCACAGAAATCAGCTGATGGCATCTTCCGCAGACAGGTGGGATTCCTCTGGACATCAAGTACCCATGAGTCAATCTGGAGTGGCCAAGTCTGAGCCGAGCTAGGACAACCTCCTCTCTTCTTGATATTCTGTTTGAGGAGGACCAGGCTCTCAAATCGTGCTTGACTTGCTTAAGTTTTTGTTCTCCGCAATCCAGCCACGTGTTTCTCCATCCTTCTTCGATCTTGCATATTGCTGGCGCTACTAGTTCCCTGCCAGATAAAGGAACCCTGGTAATGTCGCTCAAACTGTGTGCAGCCCGAGCGGCTTGATCAGCTTTTTCATTACCAGGAATCCCACGGTGGCCAGGAATCCACATTAGATGGACAGCTTTTCCACTGTCTCTGAGGACTCTGCTATACTGAAGGATTTTTAAAACAAGGGAGTTTTCAGTAAAGATGTCTTCAACCTTTTCGAGAGCACTTCTTGAGTCGGTGCATACTATGATGTTCTTCTCCGGGGCTTCCTGAGCTAGCTGCAAGGCCGTGGCGATTGCAAATAGTTCAGCAGTGAAGATATTGCATTGGGGGGAGAGTTTAAACATAAAAACTATGTCAGAATCGATCACCGCGCAGGCAGTTGAAGATTCTATCTTGGAACCATCGGTGTAGTATACCCTTCTCTCTGCGATACTACCCAAGAACTCGCGCAGATAGGAACTCAGCTCGATGTCTGTCATAGAATTCTTGTTTACGGCCAAGAAGTGGCGTTCGGGTGGTGTGAAGGTCCAAGGGGAGGAATTTGTTGAGCCTTCTTTCTGTTGTGCTTGTGTGGAGGAGATGAGCTGTACTTCACAAGTCATACGGAGTGCTAGAGGAAAAGTTCCAGATGAGGCGCGGTCATATTTGTCGATAAACTTGGGATTAAAGATGTATGGGTAACACGGGTGTCTAGGAAAATTGTAAATTTTGGCAATGTATTTTGCAGCCAGTTTCTGCCTGCGATAGCTCAGAGGTGGAATACCAGACTCAGCACAGAGGCATAAAGTTGGTGTTGAACGGAAGGCTCCCGTGGCAAGACGTATTCCAGAAAAGTGAACTGCGTCAAGAAGACAGAGGACAGGATTCTTAGCTGAACCATAAATGAAACTGGCATAGTCAATCTTAGAACAGACAGTGGCCAAATATACTCTCAGGAGGGATTTCCGATTTGATCCCCATGGGGTTTTGGAGAGAAAATATAGCAGCTTCATCCGCACTAGGCTTTTCCGCTTCAGATCCATAACGTGAGGAGCCCATGTGAGGCGGCGATCGAATGTTAGTCCGAGAAGGCGGATTTCGTTGCTGTAATGGAGGGGAGTCTGCCCGAAGGTAAAGGTAGGAAGGTCAAGCTCGCCCTTAGTTCTCGTAAAAAGAGTACAGCGCGACTTTTCCACTGATATCCGCAGGCCGCTTTCCTCAAACCATTTAAAAATTCTTGAGATCGTTGCCTGAATGTTTGATTTTATGAAGGTGAGGTTGGATGATTTGCAGAAAAAAAGTAAGTCATCGGCGTATAGTAGACCTCTGACATTGCAGGTAAAGCATTTGCGGACTTCACTGATGGCTATGCTGAAAAGAGTTGTGCTTAAGGCACTGCCTTGTGGAACTCCATACTTTGAGGATCTTGTACTGGAGAGAGTGCCATTGGTGTAAATTTGGTACCGGCGATCATTTAGAAAATTTGTTATGTAAGCTGGTAGATTTCCGCTGAAACCCCACCCTTTGAGTTTCTTCAAAATACTCCGCCTCCAGATGGAATCGAAGGCATTTTTAATATCGAGTGTGACAGCGATCATATACTGTTTATTAATGAATGCATTCTGTATTTCTGCTTCAAAAATAACTAGATTATCAATCGCTGACCTCCCACATCTGTAAGCAGATTGTTCAGAGCCTAAAAGATTGTCTGCTTCTAATACCCACTGCAGTCTCCTATTTACCATTCTCTCCATGATCTTGCCGAGACAGCTAGTCAGTGATATAGGGCGATAGCTTGTAGGTAGTGTTCTGTCTTTCTTGGATTTTGGTATGGGGATGATAAAGGACTGCTTCCAACTGCTCGGAATGATTCCAGTTAGCCACACTTTATTGAACAAATTTAGTAGGTCGTTGAGTGTGCTCGAGCTGAAGTGCTTGATCATTTCGTTGTGAATGAGATCAGGCCCAGAAGATTTGCCCTTAAGGCCGCGCACGGCGCATTTCAGTTCCCATATGGAGAAAGGTAAATTGTAGTTTTCTATATGGTGCTGAGGTTCAAAGTTGATTGGTGTTGTTTCAGATTGTTCTTTACGTTCAATGAATTCAGTGCTAAAGAAGTTGTCATCTATATCGAAGACCTCCGCAAGCTTTTCGATAATAATTTCGGGATCTGCAGTGAGTAAACCGTCAACAGAGAGAACGAGAGGACGTTCTCTGCTGGAGCCTTGCATTGTTCTCACTCTCCTCCATATATCAGATGCGGGCGTGGTTGAGTCAATTCCTTCGATGTAATTATTCCAGTATTCAGCTTTGCTGCACTTGACTATTCTTCTTGCTTGAGCTCTAGCTTTCTTGAATTCTATGAGGTTCGTGGTAGACATTGTTCTCTGGAATTTTTTCAGTGACTTTCTCCGGAGCTGTATGGCTGCGCGACATTCGGAGTTAAACCAAGGGGCACATTTTTGTTTGGGTTTATTCTGGCTTGTGGGAATAGAGATGTTAGCTGCATTTAATATTGCATTAGTAAATAGACGGCAATGTTCTTCAGTATTTGTGTTGCTGTAGTCAGCTGTTGTTATTAAGGATTGAAACTTGAGCCAATCCGCCTTGTGGAGTAGCCATCTCCTCTTTGGCATCGCAAAGCCATTGTCGTTAGTGTTAATGGATGAAATGATTGGAAAGTGGTCACTGTTATGTAAATCATCGATTGCATGCCAGGTCATCAAGGGGAAGATAGAAGGAGAGCAACATGTCAAGTCAATAGATGAGAACGTTTTATGCGCTGAGCTGAGATGGGTTGGTTCTCCGGTATTAAGAATCAGTAGATCATTATCTCGGAGAGCTTCGGCGATGATGGCTCCTCGTTTGTCCTGTTTACTTGAGCCCCAAAGGCTAGAGTGTGCGTTGACGTCTCCTAATAATATACAGGGTGTGGGGAGTTGTTGGAGAAGGTTCTTAAATTCTAGTTTGTCGAGTTTTTCACTCGGTCGGAGATAGATATTGCATATGTAGAAGTGCTTGGGAATCCAAACCTCCACAGCGACAGCAAAGAGATTTGTCTGGAGATTTAACTGATTGGAGGCGATTGAATCGTGAACGAAGACTGCCACTCCTCCGCTGGCCCGCTCTTTTGTGGTGTCATCGAATCTGTATGAAGAGTAGTGTTCAAGAGTAAAATCGTCGGATGGTCTGAAGTGGGTTTCTTGAAGGCAGATACAGAAAGGACTGATCTGGTCTGTCAATGTTTGTAGGTCATCCAGGTGGAGATTGGCGCCGTTGCAGTTCCACTGCAATATTGAGCTCTTATACATTTGATTTTGTGGACTGTCCATATTGTGAAAGGTGTGGATAGTATTCTCCTGGTGTAAAGGGGAGATCAATGAAACCTGGAAGGCTTTTGAGTTTGCGATCTGTATAATTGTACATGGTTATATTTAAGGCGATGACTGAGACGAGAAAAAATCTTAAATATACACAGAAAATAACTAGGAACAAAATAACATTTCTGTTTGTGTAACATATATAAAAGTAGAAACAGTTAGATAGGTTTATTTGTGCCCCAAAAATAAAATAGATATTACTATAAGGCTGAAGCAAGTTCTTAATCCAGTGGCACGCAACAGTTTGTCCTTGGTAAGATGAAAATACAAATATAGCTGAGTGTTGTGTATTGTTATGATCTGATCTTTGTATTGTAGTGTTCGTGAATATAAAATAACTATAAATAAAAATTGCTAATGTATGAGTTCGAAGCGTATCTATGTGATTCAGGGAGTGAGGAGCTGTAGAATATTTAAGCTGGAAAAGATTTGTGGTTAGGGGCTGGGTAGTTAAAGGGCAAAGGAGACTAGAGGGGGTGGGGTGATGATTACAGGAGTTTATGATGTAATAGTAAGCAGTGTGGCGTCATGCAGGGCTTGCATTTAGTTTTGTAAGCTTTGTTGCAGTTTTCTTTGAACCCCTAGTTTTTGTTTTTGGCACCTTTGGCGGGATCAATGTAACACTAGCAGCTTTGTTGGTTTGTTTTGGAAGAGCAGGAGTAGAGGGGAGATTGTCAGGGCTGGGTGAGCGGCGAGGTTCAAAGGGAAGAGGCAGGTCAGTGCTTGAGAGGAGAGAGGGGCCCTCGATATGTTGCTCCGACTCGCGTTGCAGAGGTGGGGTTAGGGAGGGAGGGCTGGATGGAGCATAGATCAGAGGTGGGGAGCCCTCGCCTTGCTCCTCTGAACCACACGGAAGATTTGGAGGTGGGGAGACAGGGTTGGCTGGGGGAAACACAGGAGTGGGGATAGGCGATGGAGTGGTGGGGAGACATGCGAGGCTACCGTTCTCGCTACTACTAGCGCCAGGCTCGGCTTCCCGCCTTTCTGGCGCCAGAGATTTGAAATTCGGTTGGTACTCGTCGGTTTGTGTACCAATGCTCGCTGTTTGTACCTTCGCTACTTGACTGTATGATCTACTAATAAAGGGTTTACATTTACCCTTTGCTGCTGCGTAACTTATTTTCTCCCTGGTTTGAATAGATTTAATAGCCTGTTCTTCTAGATACTTGGGACACGATTTATCCCAGGCTCCGTGACTGTCACCGCAATTACAACATTTCTTAATCCGCTGACAGTTCGAGTTATAATTTTCGTGTTTCTCTTCTCCGCACTCCGAGCAGCGATTTCCAATCACGCAGGCACTAGATACGTGATTGAATTTGAAACAAGAGAAACATCTGATCGGAGGTGGAATGTATATCTTAACGTTGCATTGCATATATGCTACTCTAATAGAAGACGGGGGGAGGGGGGTGTTGAATGTTAATACGTAGCTGTGGGTGTCTATTTTGGTTCGGTTCTTAGAAATTTGAATTCTACGAGCGTCAATGGCAAATTGGTCCTGTAATTCCCTGATAATTTCGTCTTTGCCTACGTATTGAAGTTCTGGGCATCGAATTATACCCTTGGATTGATTTAGGGTTTGATGCGGTTCAAACTTTACCTTGATTGTATCTAGAAGTGTGAGATTACTAGAAGCAAGCAGTTTCTTTGCTTGGGAATCGCTGTAGGTCTCGATAAAGAGTGAGCCGTTACGGAGCTTTTTAATTGTTTTAACTTCACCTATTAGGCTAGTAATTGATTTGTTGATTAAGAAAGGGGATAGAGAGATGAGATCTTTCCCTTCTTTAAGTTGTTTCCCAATTAAGAACTTGGGAATTGATGAAGAAATATTGTTAATTACGGAGTACATGGCTACTAAATTTGAAATTAGGTAAAAGAGCAAAAAGAAAAGGGAAGGAGTATAAGCAATATATGAAAAAGAAGTGTGGAGAGTTAAGGAGAAAGAGTAAATGAAAGTAACGGTTTTGAAAAACTAGATTAATTAAAAGTAGCTGTGAAGAATAAATAACTGAATAAATAAAGGTAGCTAAAGGAAAAGAGTAAAGATAAATACCTGGAGAGATAATCCTTACTAATAGCGAATATCTACCTGTTAGCGGCTAAACACAAAGGCGGAGAAACACTAAGCACAACCTCACTCGACCGTGTCTAACACACAACTGTTTAGTTTTTATGTTTAGTTTTTATGTAATGTTTAGGCAATGTTTAGTTTTTATGTAAAGATAATTTCGGCCAAAAAAAAAAAACATTGCCAAGTTTAAGAATATACCTGGTTGAGGAAAGTGATATTTTAGTAACTGGATATAAGTATTTTTATTGTTGTTTTTAAAGGTCAGTTGAAGTGTCTTTACTGTTCTTAGTAAGTAACTATGAGGTCTTCCAAGTAATGAACTTGGACATTTCTTTCTTGTATCATCTCTTGTATTGGCAAATATTTTTGGTTGAAATAATACACCAACTCATACTACTTTTTTGGAGAGTAGAATGGTAATGCGTTTTGGGGGGGTTTTAGGAGGGGATTACCTAGCTCTTGTTAACAGACACACACACACACACACACACACACACACACACATATATATATATATATATATATATATAGTGCTAGGGATATAGAGTCCTCAGTAGTATGCTTCTTCCGCTTTTTTTTTGTCTATGTAAGTAACCGTTTATAGATTAAGTGAAGAGTGGGTGGGCCTAGGGACGGTGTGGGAAATTCAGGCAGACAGAGTATTACATCTATATATATTTATATCTAGGTATATTTGGTCCACAATTGAAATATGTTTTAAACCGTTAGAAAATCGAAAAGGACCGAAGTTGTAGCTCTCATCAATACGTTTCAGACGCGCTATATGTTAATCCAAAACTATTAATTTTTAACTATTAAACGCACGCTTAAAAGTCGGCGTTCCTTCTTTATCCCATAATTTTAATACATTTTTGAAAACTGATGAATGAAAGACATTATCCAGTATGAACGACGAGTATGAACTGTTGACACATGGTTGCCCATCGTATCCAATATTGTAGAAATCTTACAAAAGATAAATATGTACGAACAAATATTGAGTAAACACCATATTTGAATATTATTAAGCAATTAATAAACAGAAGAAAAGTAGAGCTTAAAGGACGGCGTTTTTAGTATATTTAAATGATATATTAAATTTATCTCGTTGTTGCCTTAATTTTATTCTTGACTTATGATGTTTTATAGATTTTATTCTTTATTGCAAATTATATTGTATAGATATTTTGCTTTCGCCTTAAATTTTTAACAGGAAATCGTCCAGTTCGGGAATTTAATATTAAAAAAAATAAATAAATAAACAATATGATAACTGGTATTTTGGTTCGACATTCTTTTTAACATTTATATGAAAACAACCTCAGCCACTATTTTAAGTTAAATTTCCAAAGGAAACCATTATTATTATTATTATTAACAGACCAAGTCCTGAATGTAAATACTTGAGAAGCGGCTTCTTAGCTGGATGACAGATGATCCGATTATGAAAGCAGTAGGAGATACAAGCTCAGCCATTCATAGCTCTACAACACAGTGGAGATATAGACATCTCTCTCCAGGTAGTTCTCCTTTATACGAGGCTTGTTGTTTATTATTCAAATGGGAAAATATTCAAAACGTTTGGAGGTGGAAAGGAATTAAATGTCGTGATAAATGAGACGATGAAGAAATACCACCCCAAGCACGCAAGGTGACAATAAGAAAAATGTAATTGTTGGTAGCGTAAAATCGCTTTTTTTTTTTTATTTCCTTTGTTTTTTAAGGCTCATGAATAATTGTGACTAAACGATGCGTGATTATGACTAGCCCAGATCAACGTTTTTATGATTATTTCTTCTTATAAATTCCATAATAATATATAATATTTTCTGCTTAAGGTTCCTTTCCCCTATGACGTCTAATCTGGTGATGTTCTTGCAAATTTAGGGGACTTCAAAACGATACAACGGGCCAAACGACTTATCGTGTGTCAAAAATGACTAAAGACTCAAAAGCTTAACCCATTTTAATTGATTTATTTTTTAAATGAACGCTAATAAAACTTAGAACAACATTGTTTAGTCAGATTTTTGTTTTTTTTCTTTTGTTTATTTAATTAACTACGTGTAAAAAAGTTAAATTCTCGAAGTTTTACAAATACAATATCGTTGAAATAAAATACTCAAATCCTGATTAGACTTGGAAAAAATGAGACTTACACATCTTCATAAAACATTAATTGATCCTAATCCAACAATAAGATTAATTAAAATAACATTTAGTATAGATAATAATTATAATGAATTAATTAAGATGCTGAAATATTATCAGTTATTAATTGTGTTTGGTTTTTTGTAAGGCTAGCCTTAGGAATTGGCGTGTTGAAAATATTATTCGATGTTTAATTATAAAAATTTGTGAATTTAACTTCTTTACAAGTAATTTAATTAACAATGGAAACAAAAAAACGAAAATCTGACTAGACGAAGTTGCTCTAAAATTTATTAGCTTTCATTTAAAAACAAAAGAAAAATGCATTGAAATCGGTTAGGATTTAGAGGCTGTAGCCTTTTTTGAAACACGATATGTCGCTTGGCCCCACTGTGCGGTGGTGCAGAAACTATCTAACGTTTTAGGTAGGGACATACAATACTCTCGCGCATGAGTCACACCATGGTTGCCTGGCGAGAAGATAAGGATTGTGGTTGAAGAAGCTTTCATCCGAACTGATTCAGTAATATAACCTCAGCTTACACTGCGAAGAAACAATAAAAATCTGCATCGACCAGTTCCAGATCGACACTGCATTTTATGCTAGGTTAGGCAATGGCGAAGAATTAGCTATGTTGACAATAAGAAATAACCAGCTCACAATAAACCCATTAGAACATTTGAAAATGCTGCACAAGTCCGTGAAGCGAAGGAACATTATAAACCATTCTCCACTCTATGGGGGTTCTACTTATTTCAGTAGCTTAGTACAGAAATTAGTTGAAAGAAAGCAAAAAAAAAGTTAACAGATTTTAATTGGGACCTTTGTTAACATTTTTTTTGTTCACTTACTCCTAACTAAGATCTAGAAATTGCTAAAAATACCACTGCACAATAAATCCAGCAAACATGGAGCTCCTTACTGAATCCTGAGTCCATTTTTTCCCAGCACGTCTCGCCATATTAAGAAACCACTTGTTCTCGGCGGTTTTCCGCGAAACCTACCGGTCTGAACTAATCAGAAATTCCGCGGAGGCACACAGAACAGTAATAAGGAAGCCAGTTCTTGAAGAGATGGTATCTCGAGAACTGGGTTCCGGGGATAAGCAGTTCCAGGTGACTGATCTAGAGATAGCTGGAGATGTGGGAGGAACATGCCGGGTATGTTGCATAAATCAAACCCCCTTTTTATATAATGAACCGAGGATTATTTCCGCAAATATTCAGATAATAATTGATGAATAAAGAGATAGGAGAATATTTATTTATTTATTTCCCGTTTTGACATGGCGGCTATTTATCTCGGGTAATCGACATGAAACATTGTGATATACGTTCGGAAACAAACAACCTGAACAAGTAAGGTTACTCATAAGTCACGAGCCTGATAGCTATAAACCAGATAAATGGATATTGTTAACGACCCCACCTGTTTCCTCAGTGAAACAAGAAAATTCCAATGCCGTTTCCTATCCTTAGAGCCATTTAAATACCTTGAAACAGAAACAAGTAACATTTTTAATGAGGTGAAGCCGTTGAGGTGATGCGAAGTCAAGGGATGGTTGGGATTCGGCTAAGAAAACAAAACGTCAGAACTTCAATCACAAATCCAGATTGGACGTTTCGGCAGCACTTTAGCAGCCTTCTTCAGCTAAAAATAAACATACACAGCTACAGGGGAGAATAATCGAACAGTAAGAAAACTTTTAAACATCATGACAATAAATTAAGGAACATCGTATTTATATTTTTTTGCACATTAAGAACTTTCTCTCGGTCGAGAATAAGAATTGGGCACACCAATCTTTTCCATGCTTATTTATTCAAAAGAGAGTCTAGGTCTGAATGCTCGGTTTGTGGAGAAGATATTTCTATTAAACATATATTCACCGAATGTAGAGCCTACGAAGCCGCTCGAAACGAAATGGGGATTCATGGTCCTCTCTGTGATATACTTGGAGACGACCATGAGTTAACCCAGCGAGCGTAAAATTTCTTGATATCTACTGATCTCTATAATAAAGTAGAATTTATTTAATTTAATCTTTATTGATATGCCTTAGACATGGTTACGTTTATGTACGGATTCTTCTGGTTTACGAACTTGACCATTGTAATCACAAGAAGTATTTTTGTAACAAATATCACTCAAATCGATCTATTTTTGAGCCGGCAAGAGAGCGAATAGACAAATATATACTGGAGTGCCTTTTCATACTTCATTTTAGTTTTTTGGATACGAAGAAAAAACGATATATATGCCGAAAGACCTTTTTCTCTCATTTTTGTCCTACATCGATTCCCGTAGTTTTGCCGTTTATTTTAGGGACACACACAAGCAAATCAATTGGAGCACTGTAATTTTTGTGATTTATTGATCCTGAATCGTGATATTTTGGCACTTCCGGATTACATTATTAGCGGGGTTACTGCCTATAAGTACAGGAAAAAATTATCAACTAAATCCAGAATAAGCAAGAACAAATTAAATGTATATTTAGTGGTAACAATTGTTATGGAATTTTCGTATTTATGGTTAAAACACATGATAAAGGCTGATTAATCGTCTTAAGTGGTATTTGTACATTCTTAATTAAGCCTAATAACTTTTCTAAGAAATTTATTTAGCAATAATTTGCAATCGGAACCACTTCAGTCAGATAAAGCGACTACGTGGATATTTCTATTTTAAGCCTTCCAAATGAAACAGTATGTAAGCATTATTAAGGAAATACGACTGACGGTGCAGTTCCTGCGAATGAAACTTTTTAAACAAATAAATATCACATGCACGAACCATGAGCAAGCATTACTACAAGTCAGAGAATCCCAACAGCTTCCAAATGGCTGGACCTCAAACTCCGAGATGGGTGAATAGGCCTGTAGTTGTGCTGTGTGTGTTTATTGAGGAGTGTGTGTTGAGTAGCTGGTGTGTGTTGCTTGCTTGGAGTGTTGGTGTGTGTTACCTCCTGTGTGTTGATATGGTGTAGTCTGTTGAAGCTGAGCATAAGGGCGAGCAAGGAACACGTCAACCCTCGTCAGACTTTAGAAATCCCATACGGAATATCAGCACGTTCACATTCCACCACGGTGAGGCTTATTTATGTTGAGTAAAGTTAAGGATTCACTTAGTAGTCAAATTTGTTTTTAATCTCTCTCTCTCTCTCTCTCTCTCTCTCTCTCTCTCTCTCTCTATATATATATATATATATATATATATATATATATATATATATTTATATTTATATATATACTACTGTTTCTAAAATGACACAACTCAGAAATCAGTTTTATTCACACCGTCATAGTTATGACTGTGAAAGACACGGTAAATATATCTTTCTCAACCATAACAACTGTATGTGCCTAGCTTCAGAGCTTGTACACCAAAGGGCACTTGAGTCCTTCTTCCAGTCTTAATCCTAAGGCCCCTACAATGGCAAGAGTGACACATTTTCAATTGTGTTTTATTTTGAGTTGTGTCGCTTCAGAAAAACTATTGCGATATATATAAACTCCAGCAGTTTGCATGTCTGCCTGTCTGTCTGTTTGTTCCTTATACAAATTAACAACGTTTGACCGATATTAATCAAACTCACAGGTAGGTCTTGATCAGGGGAGTAATCAAGTTCCAAACTAAGGTAAGCTAGGTCAAAATCGTCTAGGACTCACAGTTAAGAACGAGTCTAGGAACCCGAACAGTTACATAAGAGTGAATTGTCTGTTTTTTTTTTTTTTTTAAAGTGAAGTCTAAAGCTATATAAGATATCCCTGGCTAAATATATTAAAATTATTATATATATATATATATATATATATATATATATATATATATATATATACACAAATGGGTTATTACCCATAAATCTCTCGTATAAATTACTATTAAAACATTGGAGGCCCGGTGGCGTGAGCACTTAACACGCCGGGCCAAAGGTCGTGGGTTCGATTCCCACTATGGGGCGGTGGCTTTTCTTTTTTCTAAAGAAAAGGCATCAGCCTTATCCTGGCTAGAAAAGGGTGGTAACCTACAGGGAACCCGTTCCAAAATTCTCAGTTAATAATAATGGACGTTAAAATTTAAATAGATAAAACATTGAATTTCAATTGCATAATTTTTCATTCGGGTTTATGAATCAGCATTCCATAGAGTAAACATTCGCCCTTGCTATCCTGAAGCACTTTCAGAAATTTGAATTCGATTTCCCTACATCAGGATTTCGTGTTTCGCCCTTTCTCTTGCAAGGCCCCGATAAAAATATGTAAATAAATATCTGATATTTAAAAGGGTGAGTTCGTTAACTACCAGAATCCGTCTAAGCCCGTATCTATTACTGTTTTCGAGAAAAATGGAAAAGCCAAACTTTTCTTGGGATTTTCGAAAATATTATTATATATCTAGAAAACGGTTGGGAAATCGTAGTAAATGTAAAGACCTTATCCGAAAGTATATTAAATTGCACACAACAACGTTTCTTAGGCAATTTTGAATACCGCATCTTTTGTGCAGCATTCCATTCTATCAGAAGGAGAAAACGCAATAAAAGCAACCTCTATGAATGACGAAATTGTTTAATTAAATGGAACAACATAAATGATTGTCCATTCGTAAAATAATGTTACCTTTGTGTTCCTGTTCTATAAAATATTAACTCTAAAGTAGAGAAATTGGACTCGGAAGAATGGAGGGGTGTTTTGAAACAGCGCGAGCAATTAATTTACAAGTCTGGAACTTTATACAATAGTTCTGCTTTTAATGTTCTCTTGAGTTGTGTTTGCATTCATTTCCAGGATGTCAAAACGTTTTGGATTATTCTCAGTATTCTCAGTTGTGAAATAAGGTCCTACAATAAACTACTAAGAATGGAAGAATTAGTGTCTGCTTATATAAATCAGGGGCGAGGTTAGCTCAGTGGTAGAGCACTGGAATAATAAGCTGGAGGCCTGAGTTCAAATGCCGAGCAGGCACTAAAGATTTTTTCTTCTAATGTCTTCGCTCATGGGTTGAATTCGGCCTCCCTGACCGTCCCTAGGCCAACCCAGCCTTTAATTAATTTAATAATGGATACCTTGGGTTGGTGCTAATGACTCTAGCAGTCGAAGCAGCCAAGGGGAAAATCAGGCGGCCGGAGCATAGTACTGACCACACTATCTCCCTAGTGTGCCGTATGGTCATGAATCAGATACCTCTACAGTATCTGCTCCTCAGGGCTCTCGTGGCCTGTTACGGGACTGATTTATATAAAAAAAATCAGTCCCGTAACAGGCCACGAACGGATCTTACATAGTTGATTTATATAAAAAAAATCTACTATGTAAGATCTTTGTACAAATATCTTAAAACACAAATCCTCTAAGACCTTTCGAGCTTTACAATCATTTCTAATGAAATTCCATGGAATACATAATAGAGTCAATTAAGTTTACCGTAACCATTGGTTATTCCGATATAAAAAAAGACCGATTCGCAGGACCGGCGTCATCTTAGCGCGTTTCCGTTTTTATCACTTATATAATATGGGAAGAAAGGGTCGAAAGTGAAGGAGAAGATTCCAGCGAAATGTTACAGGAAGAAGAAGTAGAGGAGAAACACCGCTGAAAAAAAAAAACGTTCCATAAAAAGAAAACACAATAATGTTTCCAAATGACACAAGGAAAAAGAAGTCCGACACGCAGGAGCTGCATAACTAAGCACTTTCCTCAGAGTTTTTGTAGTGTAGACAACATTACTGAATAATTTGCCATAAATAGCCTATATAAATAAAATAAAAACGTGAATAGTTCTGCTCATTTACATTTCTTATGAGAACTGTTCAATTATTAATTTTGTAAATAATTTGCTTCCAGCCTTATGTTAATAAATGATATTGTACTACTTAATAAACACAAAAACTTCATTTTCCGTCTTTTGATCTGACGCAGGAACAGGATACAGCCCCCCTAGTGGGAGATAGCGTTCCTCGCGGCGGCTTTGTGAACCTACGTCTGGCGGTTCACATTTCTCATGAAACACAGTTTAAAGTAAACCCTCCTTTCCAATTGACCGATTTACTTCATTTTTACAACATTTCTTTCTCATGAGATACTCACGACGTATACCCCGTTTCGTTACAATACAGCAGAAATTACGACCGGTACGAGTATATTTGTACTTTAGGTCCGGAGAAACCCCCCCCCCTCCAAATAACCCATTAGTTTCTTTTTAGAACCCATTTTTCTTTGTCGATTACCACCACGAATACCGAGTTTCGTGTAACAAAAATTACGGCTGGTAGTGGCAAATTAGTAATGTGGGTCCGGAGTAACCCCCCCCCCCTCCTAATGAACTGATTTAGTTTATTTTTACGGCGTATTTCTCTCTTTAGATCAACATAACGAATACCGAGTTTCGTTGAAATATAACGAAAACTACGGCTGGCATGGTCAAATTAGTGTTTTGGGTCCGGGGTGAACCCCCCCCCTCCCGATGGACCGATTTTGGTGGTTAACGAACTCGTTCAATCGTTTGCTAATTGAACGCTATATACCAAGTTTTGTGAAGAAAAAACAAAAAGTCTGGCCGCTATCGTGTTAACAGACACACACACACATACATATATATATATATATATATATATATATATATATATATATGTATATATATTGATAGATATAGATATATATAAATTTTAACGGGGGTCATTTTCGGTGTCTGCTCGGTAGGATCGATAAAGATTTGAAAAATGTTTTCAAAAATTCCGTTATGAGTGCAACCTCAATAGCTACTTTCCTTCGGAGGAAAGTGCTAAAAGGACCGACATGTGCTAAGACAATGCAGTTCCTTAAGTTTTAATTTTCGTAGGAATCAGTTATATATATATATATATATATATATATATATATATATATATATATATATATATATATATATAAAAATATGTGTGTGTGTGTGTGTGTGTGTGTATATATATATATATCAGTCCCGTAAAAGACCACGAGGCCCTGAGGTGATGATACTGTAGAGGCATCTGATTCACGACAATACGGCACACTAGGGAGATAGTGTGATCAGTACCATGCTCTGGCCGCCTGATTTCCCCCTTGGTGCCTCGTTATTATTAATGGCTGGGTTGGCCTAGGGACGGTCAGGGAGGCCGAAATCAACCCACGAATGAAGGCACTAGAAGATGAAAATCTTTAGTGCTTCCTCATAATTTGAACTCAGGTCCTCCAGCATATTAGTCTAGTGCTCTACCACTGAGCTGTTTGTTTTAGCTTGAATATTAAGGCTAAATTCTTTTTTTTTTATTGTATTTAGTACCCTATTGTATATCATATTTATTTTTTCAAAGTTCTAGTTTTACATTTAATATGTTATATTCATTTAAAAAAAATAAAATAATAGTACTGCAGTCAAAAGTACAACATATAGTAAACTAAATACAGAAGTGCAGACAAAAAAATGTATTCAGTAACATTGTAAATAATTGTAAGTTTAATGTATACAAGACAATTATGTAAGCATAATAAAAAAGCTATTATTAGGTTATTGATAGAACATTATCCAGCTTTATATGCTGAAAAATACACTCCAAATGTCTAACGTTTTAACTGTGAAGCAGATCCACTAGCAATAGTAGGGTATGGAAGTTTAGCCACAATGTATTCTATATGAATATCATAAAAATGTTATCTTGTCTTGTAAATTTGTCTCTTAAAGTTTGTTTCATCAAATATTGGATATTGAACATTGGACATTTAATACCAAAGATCTCTACGACCAAATATGTAATAGCCTTATTCTTGATGTTTTAATAAGATTAAAATTTCCTTTTTCCAAGTCATCTTTTTCAAATTTTTGCTGGTCATCTAACATCTTAAAAGTCCGACTCGCAGGGACTGCGTCATCTTAGCGCGGTTCCGTTCATATCCCTAGTGCCATTAGCAAAGGAGTAAAAGCATTATTGGTAGGTTTTGATCTTTCGTGAAAAATATAATATTACATCTCAAAGAGAAAGATTTAAGCCGCCAAAACAGGAAACTGATAGTATTTTATGCGGAAAAGGATCCCCCACGTTCTCAACGTTCGCCAAGGGAAACACTATTATCAATACGTTTCTCATTTTCATACCTTATTTTATTAAAATACTGATTTTACAATTAAATGCGATTTAAAAAAACAAAACAATAACCAATTAAACCGTCAGGTAAACAGTGACAAAACCCTGTTAAAAAAAAAAAAAAACTAACAATTTTGAAGTGTGAAACACTAATTTTTCGGATTGGCATCGCCCCATCAAAAATTACACCTAAAACTTTGAATCGAGAAATTCGGCACTTCCGGATTGCGTCGGAAGGTCAATCTCATAAGCGGGTTTCCTCCCTGTGGAGGGAGGGAAGAACCGCGCTAAAAAAAATGTAGCAGAAGAACATAAAAGCAAATTATGAAAAAAATCACTCAGGAGTGTTGTACCTTTGGCCTGGTTAGAGGAACAACCACTAATCGTTGTCAGAGATACAACATCGTGGTAGTACAAATTACAAAGAATGCTACGATTTTTGTATACGATTTATTTATTTTTTTATGTTGTGGGGAAAATAAGCATTTTCTGCTGTCAAACTGAAGCTAGAAGTATGCAGATCCCCTTCTAAAAGCACTCCTATCATGTAACTCCTACTTTAACTGGAGGACGACGCCACACGAGAACTAGTGGTGACAGGGAAAATATTAGGGCAGTCAGTTTTCTCTCTTTTTCTCTCTCCTGTTATCTCTTTTCTTCTTTCTCTTCCCTCTCTTCCCTCTATAGCCCACAAGCCCTAGAAGCTATCACCCTCCATGCTCGGCATGTTTTACCAGGAAGTTATAGGCATCACTCTTCTGTATCCACTTAGTTTCCTTGACGCTCTTCGGTTTCTCTCGCCCTCCCTTTATCCGTCCACAAGAACCAATATATTCATTTCACAAGTGAGCTTCTAATAAATTTCAGTAAGCTCTTTTATGAAGTTCGCGGAGAAGAATGGCAACCGATTTTGGTCGAGATTTTGCAATTTTATAAAAATAAATTCATATCTGAAAAATACTTGTGGCTTTGATATTATCTTTTCACAAATCTATCTTTAGCATAGCCTATACTGCTGCAAGAAAACAAACTGTACAGCATAAAGGTGAACGATAACAATTAAAGCTAGGAAATCCTGGAGATAAATGTTTCTGGTTATTTCATATTTTCTTTTGTAATGAGAATGTTGTATGACCAGTTTTAAAATTACGGCAACTATCGTGTTAAAACAAACACACAGATTGTATGCTTATATATATATATATATTTTATTTATTTATTAGGAGATACAATGCACTTGCAATAAATATAAAAAAACAGCCCAAAGAAGTCTACTACCTAGTAACTTCACTGTCTAGACCAGATCACATAGTAATTTGAATGAAATTAAAATGAAAACCTCCTTAGCCCTTTAAACCCCACAAAATAATACTTTTCAGCAACCCTATTGGGACATCAAGTTGCCTCTCAAACTTTGGTAGAAGCACCGCTCCACACACCCCTCCCCTCCATGTACAGGATACTACATCCAGGTCGGTGACATGAACGCCAAACATACGCCCCACAGCCAAACGGACAACAAGTTCCCATTGTTATAACAAATAAAACTTATTGGATTTATTGTTTCACCCCGTGAAAGAGACTAATGCAGAACCCACTGAAATTGACAAAAATAGATAACAACTGTATAAGCGATCAAAATACCTACACAGGTTAGCTGTCCAACGACCGAAGGTGAGCAATGTCTGGCGTAAATAGGTGACAATCTGTTAATAGCCCAATACAAAACCAAAATGTTAATACATCTTGAAGAAAATAAACTTATATGCATATAAAGAAACAGACAGAAAAAATATGTTTATGATTTCATAAACATATTTTTAATATCATAATTTCATATCATTAGTAGCCAATTTCTGAGTTCTGAAATACAATCACATCTTGTGTACACTGTGCAAGTTTTATTATTTGGGTATTTTGTATTTCCAGAGCTTAAATGGAAACATTACAAACGACTCGTGAACTGCTTTCATAATGTATGGAAATGAGGGGCCTAAATTCCAAAATATTTGCTGGTTCGTATTAAATCCCAGGGTTTCTGTGTGGGGGGGGGGTTAGTTTGAGGGGAAATGTTTGCAACGCGAGATTGTAAATAACGGCGGACGCACAGCAGATAAGGTTTGAAGGATAGTCTGTTCTTCCTCTGCCTCACCAAATTTTTAGGGGGTGATAAAAAATATAAAGATATATAAAATGTTTATATTCCGCAGGGAAAATCCATGAAAAATATATCCACGTATATAATTTCAGGAATGTTTGAAAGAATTTACAGCTATTAAGTATCACAGAGTCTTAAACCTTTTCCGAATATCCTGATAAAAACGAATATATATTTCATACTAGCTGAATAGCCGTGAATCGTCACGGCAGATAAGTAGTTATTTTATTGCATTAAATAACGTATCATCAAAATTACCGCTACTGTATAATGTGCAGTTTATTATAGCACGGTTCCCGTCATACTATATGTTATTCATCAATTGATAAGTAATGAAAGTATAATGAGTGACACAGGGGCGCTCCGGGCCAGTGTTAACAAACATAACCTACAGATAACCCGTAATCTATAGGTTACTGGTAACAAGAGTTTAACCAGTACAGGTTAAAATTAGTTGCCAGTAATAAATGGACGTTAAAATTTATAAATTTGTCACTTGGAAATACTAATTATATTTGCGAGCATTACCAAGAACGTGAGGAGGCTGTGCAAGGGTTCGGGATATTAAGCTCTATTACGCTGGAACAGCAACATTGCAACCCCAACTTCTAACATACTCAGTAATTTGTTGCTAATTTGTTGCTAATTTGTTACACTATTTTCAAATTTGTCGCTCCAGCCGTTTCCGAGAAAACGTGGCTGTGCTAGCGTAATATTACGCCAGCACAGCCACCCCCGTAACTTTTGATCTAATTGTCTCACGAAATTCAGATTGGTACGAGAATTTGTTGCTAATTTGTTGCTCTAGAATGACACCAATCACGAATTTGTCGCTCCAGCCGTTTCCGAGAAAACGTGGCTGTGCTAGCGTAATATTACGCCAGCACAGCCACCCCCGTAACTTTTGATCTAATTGTCTCACGAAATTCAGATTGGTACGAGAATTTGTTGCTAATTTGTTGCTCTAGAATGACACCAATCACGAATTTGTCGCTCCAGCCGTTTCCGAGAAAACGTGGCTGTGCTAGCGTAATATTACGCCAGCACAGCCACCCCCGTAACTTTTGATCTAATTGTCTCACGAAATTCAGATTGGTACGAGAATTTGTTGCTAATTTGTTGCTCTAGAATGACACCAATCACGAATTTGTCGCTCCAGCCGTTTCCGAGAAAACGTGGCTGTGCTAGCGTAATATTACGCCAGCACAGCCACCCCCGTAACTTTTGATCTAATTGTCTCACGAAATTCAGATTGGTACGAGAATTTGTTGCTAATTTGTTGCTCTAGAATGACACCAATCACGAATTTGTCGCTCCAGCCGTTTCCGAGAAAACGTGGCTGTGCTAGCGTAATATTACGCCAGCACAGCCACCCCCGTAACTTTTGATCTAATTGTCTCACGAAATTCAGATTGGTACGAGAATTTGTTGCTAATTTGTTGCTCTAGAATGACACCAATCACGCATTTGTCGCTCCAGCCGTTTCCGAGAAAACGTGGCTGTGCTAGCGTAATATTACGCCAGCACAGCCACCCCCGTAACTTTTGATCTAATTGTCTCACGAAATTCAGATTGGTACGAGAATTTGTTGCTAATTTGTTGCTCTAGAATGACACCAATCACGAATTTGTCGCTCCAGCCGTTTCCGAGAAAACGTGGCTGTGCTACCGTAATATTACGCCAGCACAGCCACCCCCGTAACTTTTGATCTAATTGTCTGACGAAATTCAGATTGGTACGAGAATTTGTTGCTAATTTGTTGCTCTAGAATGACCCAGTATTAGATACCTAGATTAATAAATTCAAAATAAATGTGTATTTTATTTATTTACTGTTTTAGAATTTACAATATCTTTCTTTTGGTAAGATATACATACTTACATTCAATCATTTTTACGTTTACTCCCAACTAGTCATATAGTAAATTTACTCAGCTTTCGATTGGTTTCACTCCCTTTCTAGTAGAATCACCTGGGACGGAGCTACAAGGATTATTTTTCCCAAAACCACGTTTGTCTCGAAAAAACAATAAAAGGACGATTTCTCCCATATAGGTGAGAATTCGGGAAATCGTTATAGAACATTTTTTGTTCCCCCAAGGGTCCTCTATCACCCCTCACAATATGACTAGACATTTACGGGACACCCTGTGTATATATATATATACAGGGTGTTCAAAACTCGATTGACACCCCCCTTTTTTCCACAATTTTTGATATTTAAAAGCAAAACTTGGTGGGTATTAACGTGGTCGAATGTACATTCATTGGACCCAATGCACGACCCCTCAACTTTCTCCAGCAACCCTAACTCTGGAATCTTCAATGGAAGGGGGTTATTTTTATGACGGATTATTGTAGAGAATTGAATTTTAGGTCGATTTTATATTGGTCATTTTTTCGCTAAAGCGCACCAATGAGTAACAAATTGCCAAAAACCGTTAAAACCCTTGTTTTTTGTCACTTTTCTGCCAATAACGCAGAAAGTATGTCCGTAATGGAAAAAGTAATTGTTATAAACGTTGCAGAGGATTAAATTTTCTTTCCAAAAAGTA
Organism: Gonocerus acuteangulatus; assembly: GCA_946811695.1. Lineage (NCBI taxonomy): Eukaryota > Metazoa > Arthropoda > Insecta > Hemiptera > Coreidae > Gonocerus > Gonocerus acuteangulatus. The sequence continues at coordinate 29,524,241 of OX328129.1, read as the reverse complement.
CCTTTAAATGCCTAAAACGTAAATAGGAATGGGGCAAAACACACTTTTGTTTTTGAAGTTTTCAGAAAAGTTTATGATCAACGTGGTCTACGCTTCCGTAAAACTTAATAAACGTTTTCTAAACTTTTTGCTCCACCTAAAAATAAAATTCAATTAATTTATAAAGGCATTAAAATAATAAATTTAAAGCAATAGAACTCACCTAATGATTAGAATTTCGTAGCAATTATTTTTGTGTTGGACGATTTATTTATTTTTTACGGCGTCTTGACATCTAGGCCATTAGTGCCGACATCCAGGGTGCAACGAGGAATTTCCTAAATAATAAAAGTTGAGGGGTCGTGCATTGGGTCCAATGAATGTACATTCGACCACGTTAATACCCACCAAGTTTCACTTTTAAATATCAAAAATTGTGGAAAAAAGGTGGGTGTCAATCGAGTTTTGAACACCCTGTATATATATATATATATATATATATATATATATATATATATATATATATATATATATATAAATTTGAACCACCATTATTTTCGATCTCTAGGGGATCTGAAACGCAAAATTTTCTAGTCGGCACATCATCACATCACCTGTGTGACTAGGTGTCGTCAGTGTGTTCTGCAAGGAAGCCTTTTGTAAAAACGTTCATAATTTTCGATCTATTTGTTCTGTAATTAACTTTTATGCAAGAATTAATATCAAGAATAATTTTCATTTAATTTTGATGATATCACAAAAAAAACACAAATTACTCTTATTTATTTGCTGTTTTTTTTTATTCTAGAATTTCAATTACATTATGAAATTGAGAGATAATCTCCGTTTTGAGTATTCCTTTGGAAATTTGTGTGATTCGGCAGTCTGGAGGATTTATTTTCGAAGAGTAGTGATTTTCGAAAAGTTGTCTCTAACCAGAAGTTTATATTATTATTGTTTGAATTGATACTACGGTTTGAATGAGATAATTGTGGGCATTTAATGTACATTAGCCTGTAAGAACATTTATGGGCCTTTATTTCTTTTTTTTATTTGTTTAATTTATAGAGTTCTGCAACAGAGGCGAAAAACTCTTTAAATGTCAGTCGTCAACTTCAAATGTGATATATATATATATATATATATATATATATATATATATATATATATATATATATAAGAACATATGAAGAAATAAACTTGAAAAAGAAAGAAGAAAAAAACAAACAAACAAAAAAAAAAAAAATAATCAAAACAGACAAAATTTAGTAAATTAAATTTTTGTGTATAATAAAGAGTTTTTTAAATGTTTGAGTAATGCATTGATGCGTGGGCTACCTTCTGTCAGTATGTCGTGTAAGTGGTAAGGTATGGTCAGGTTATTGCGTTGTCTGCAGTTGGTAAGTATATGTTTAACGGTCAGAGTCTCGTTACAATATCTACAAGTTGGTCTGTCCTTTCTGTCTAGTAGGTAGGAATGGGTAAGTAAGGTGTGTCCAATACGAAGCCTGGATAGGATGACTTCGTCCCGGCGGGACAACTCCCAGTCCGACTCGCAGGAACTGCGTCATCTTAGCGCGGTTACGTACATCTTGAAGAAATGGAATAGATTAGCATCACAAATCACAGGAAACTGACAGCCACTGCCATCATGATTACCACAGCCACTCCAAACTTATTACCAATACCTTTCACCGTTTGTTAGCTTATTTTACTACAATACTAATTTCACTGATAAATGCAATTTAAAACTAGAAACAACCAATTAAAAAGTGAGATAAAGAAAGAGAAAAACCATTTCAAAACAACAAAACAAACACTTTTTAAGTTTTAAGCGCTTATATCTCTCATTGACGTTGTCCCATCGAATATTGCTTCAGAACATTTTTTGTAGAGAATTTAGTAAGCATTCGAATGGTCACGTTCCACTTACCACGATTTCCCAACCGGTATCGAGATATTTACGAAAAATGTATGGAGATCCGAAAATTTTTCACGTCTATTAATAAAATATTTTTTTTCGCATACTTCCTTAACTTCAAATATAACTAAAATTTAATCATCTTAGTTGGGATTAATTTCCAAGATGTAGAAAATATTTCAATTGAATCCCGCGATTCTAAGTACTCACAAAAAAATAATGACCTACAAAAACATTGATTCCACTTTTCTCAGAAACGGTTACAGATATCGCCTTAAAAATGGGTTCATTCGTTCTCTTATGTTAACAAACCTATAAAACAAGTACCTGCAAGCATATAAACTCAAAAACGTAAGCGTTACGATTTTTTTTGCGCGAATTTCGCCCCAAACACTATCTTCAAGTGGGCGGATTCTGCTGGTTAACGAACTTGACCTTTCAAATTAGAAGACAGATTTTTGTGCCAAATTTCATCAAAATCGGACCATTTTTGAGCCGTCAGGAGCGCGAACAGACAAGCATATATATAAATATATAAATATATATATATATATATATATATATATATATATATATATATATATATATACAAATTTTAGCCACCTATATTTTCGTGATCTATAGGGTCTGAAACGTGAAAGTTTCTAGTCGGCACTTCCGGATTGCGTCATGAGGTCAACCTCATAAGCGGGTTCTCCCTATGGAGATAGGGAGTAACCGCGCTTAAAAGAGTATTTTATAAAGGGAGCCTGCTAGAGTTGTTGTTACCAGGTATGTAAACATAACATCACGTGGACAAGTTAAGAATGAGGGAGGAAGCGGTGAATTTCCTGTAGCTACTAGGTACTGTCAGATTCCTGTGAAGGCTGATTCTTATAATCTCCCGTTCTCCGGTATGCCATTGCGTCGGTGTTTTAATTTTTCTCAAAATACCAAAACATAATATTAACCTTTAAGTAGAGATGTGGGGAGTTTTCAGCACCCCATGACTTAATTAGCAATATATTTTGAATTTAAAAATTTACAATCCATTTCATCGCTTTGGTACCTTCATAAATAGTAGTTCTGTTCACATTGAGGTTGCATTCGCATAAAAAAAAACATTATTTGTTTATTTTCTGGGCCTTTTACTGGCTTAGGGTGTTCACAACACCCTACTTACGTAACAAAAATTTAAAATATAATGTCTTCTTTCGACCGCCGTTTGACATTTTATATGAAGAGAATCAAGAAATAATGAAGAGGCGTTTTAAGTAAATGTGTGAAAATGATGGAGAAGATGAGTCTATTGATTCGGACGATGAGGAAAGAGATAGGTATTTTTGAAAAATCTACTATATATTTGTCAAATACCACTCACTCACTCACTCACTTACTGACCTATCATCCCCTAGCCCAAACCACACGACAGAAAATTTTGAAATTTTGCATGGACACTCCCTATAGAACGTAGGCGCTCGCTAAGAAAGGATTTTTTGATATTTGAATTTTTATGTATTTTTAGAGGGGTTTAAAGTCTTAGATGTTTAGAACATGCAAGCCTAGGCAGCAAGCGTTGCTAGGACGATAACAGAACAGCTGTTACTATACTGTATCTATTTCATAGTATTATTTTTAATTGAGGTTAATTTCAACTATCATGGCAGACCTTGAATTACTAAAACTGAGAAATAAAATGTGAATTTTTCCCTCAAAGAGTTTCCGCCCTTGACACAAAAATTTGAAATTTTGCACGGGCCATCCGTTTAGAGTGTAAACACTCGCTAAGAAAGGTTTTTTATTTTTATATTCAAACGTTTAAGTACTATTAGGGGGGTTTGAATTATTAAGAAGAAAATGGTTCGATTTTGATAACATTTGGTACAAAGTCTCATCTCAGGGCTCGCTGAGAAAATTCCTGGTTACACCCTGGAGGCGATGCGCAGTAAAAAAAAAAAAAAAAAAAAAAAAAAAAAAAAAAAAAAAAAAAAAAAAAAAAAAATTTTGGTACAAAAATCTATCTTCTTATTTAAAAGTTTATGTTCATTAACCACCAATTTGTGCTGGCGTAATATTACGCTAGCACAGCCACGTTTTCTCGGAAACGGCTGGAGCGACAAATTCGTGGTTGGTGTCATTCTAGAGCAACAAATTAGCAACAAATTCTCGTACCAATCTGAATTTCGTCAGACAATTAGATCAAAAGTTACAAGGGTGGCTGTGCTGGCGTAATATTACGGTAGCACAGCCACGTTTTCTCGGAAACGGCTGGAGCGACAAATTCGTGATTGGCGTCATTCTAGAGCAACAAATTAGCAACAAATTCTCGTACCAATCTGAATTTCGTCAGACAATTAGATCAAAAGTTACGGGGGTGGCTGTGCTGGCGTAATATTACGGTAGCACAGCCACGTTTTCTCGGAAACGGCTGGAGCGACAAATTCGTGATTGGTGTCATTCTAGAGCAACAAATTAGCAACAAATTCTCGTACCAATCTGAATTTCGTCAGACAATTAGATCAAAAGTTACAAGGGTGGCTGTGCTGGCGTAATATTACGGTAGCACAGCCACGTTTTCTCGGAAACGGCTGGAGCGACAAATTCGTGATTGGTGTCATTCTAGAGCAACAAATTAGCAACAAATTCTCGTACCAATCTGAATTACGTCAGACAATTAGATCAAAAGTTACGGGGGTGGCTGTGCTGGCGTAATATTACGCTAGCACAGCCACGTTTTCTCAGAAACGGCTGGAGCGACAAATTCGTGATTGGTGTCATTCTAGAGCAACAAATTAGCAACAAATTCTCGTACCAATCTGAATTTCGTCAGACAATTAGATCAAAAGTTACGGGGGTGGCTGTGCTGGCGTAATATTACGCTAGCACAGCCACGTTTTCTCAGAAACGGCTGGAGCGACAAATTCGTGATTGGTGTCATTCTAGAGCAACAAATTAGCAACAAATTCTCGTACCAATCTGAATTTCGTCAGACAATTAGATCAAAAGTTACAAGGGTGGCTGTGCTGGCGTAATATTACGCTAGCACAGCCACGTTTTCTCGGAAACGGCTGGAGCGACAAATTCGTGGTTGGTGTCATTCTAGAGCAACAAATTAGCAACAAATTCTGGTACCAATCTAAATTTCGTCAGACAATTAGATCAAAAGTTACGGGGGTGGCTGTGCTAGCGTAATATTACGCCTGCACAGCCACGTTTTCTCAGAAACGGCCGGAGCAACAAATTTGAAAATAGTGTAACAAATTAGCAACAAATTAGCAACAAATTACTGAGTATGTTAGAAGTTGGGGTTGCAATGTTGCTGTTCCAGCGTAATAGGGCTGGGATATTATTACCTCGGATGGTATAGCGTAAACTCTATGAGGGACAAAATCACAGTTTTATCTATTAATTCAAGGTCTGCCATCATAGTAGAAATTAACCGCATGCAACGCATGCTGCCTAGGATGGCCTGCTCTAACCAATTAAAAATTCAAACCCCTCTTAAAAAACCTAAAAATTCGAATACCAAAAAATCCTTTCTTAGCAAGTGTTTACGTTCTAAGGGGTGTGTCCATGCAAAATTTCAAACTTTTCTGTCAATTGGTTTGGGCTGGGCGATGATAGGTCAGTGAGTGAGTCAGTGAGTGAGTGAGTGATATTTGACAAACATATAGTAGATTATTTAAGTATTGACCCTTCGAATTCTCATCTTAGTTTTACTGTACAAGTGATATCATTTCAGAAACCTCTGTAAAGTTTAGCAAACTCTTGGGAAACGAATTCGACTTAATGAAAAAGACGCCTTGAGAAGTAAACATTATTTTTTATATTTGTAGTATTGAGATACTATAACTTTTTTATCGGACGAATAAACTGATAATAATATATTGCTTGCAAGACACGAGGTCTACGAAGTTTAGAAAAAATACAATAGTCGAAAACATTGCCAAAACTAGTACAAAACAATACCACTCAAAATTACATATACAAATATATATATATATATATATATATATATATATATATATATATATATATATATATATATATATATATATATATATCGGTTGGTCGGTCATATCGCCATTGGCTGATATGAACAGCTGGTGGGTGAAGCTTTTCAAATATGTAAGAAAAAGTGTAAAAAGAATACTAAAGCGTTCCGATAACGACCAATAAATTATTAATCCTGATTTTCCGGCTGAAGCGAGAGCGAGGAGACTGCATAATGGATGAAGCTGCGTCTGGCTGGGTGATGCAGCGAATCCACCCCCTAGACTCCTTCATACATACATATCCATATCGAATGACGAGGGAAGGCCTACTTATAGACGGGCGTGGTTACGCCGATGATCCGCTTGGGATTAAGGAAGTGTGGCGAGTGGATAAGAACTAGACGGAAGACAGATATGAAAGAACGGTACAGATATGGATAAGCAATCTGGTAGAAAAGTATACAATTTTAGGAAAAGAGCTGACGGAGAAAAATTTGGAAAATATTGATAAGTTTTTTTGTTTTTTTTTTATTTCATCGTACTTATGGGTATTATATCAGGGCCTTGAAAGAAAAAGGAAACATCAGAAAAAGTCGTTAACAACTGTTTCATGCCAACAATCAGTTTGAACCTCTGCTGTTGAAGATAGAACAGCGTTCTTATTAAGTCATCCGAAGGAAATTACGTCAAAACTATTACTTTTTTAACTGATATATTAGATTATGGGTGATTACTCCCTTATTATTTATCCTGAATTATTCTTCATTGATTTTTGACATTTTTTATTTAAGTAGAATATTTTGATAGACCATAGCAAAAAACCTTTACCAGAGAACATCCAAAGTTTTTTAGATCTTAACGTTTACCTCAAGTATAATGTACTGAGGACAATTTAATTTGCCGATTCCATAGATTTTTTTTTTTTCTGATCCATCAAATAATAAAATTAATTTTTTCTTCCAAACTCGAAAAAAATGAAGATAAATCCAATAAAACGGAATCAATCTTTGGGCAAATACTAAGTCAATTTGATCTGCAGGACTCTCCTAAAGCAATATTGAGCAGTACTAGAAATACTACCAGGTTAGTCTTATATGACAAAAAATGTGGGGACATAATTCAACGCACAGAAAAAACTCTTATATAAATACTCGTTGGAACAAGATATCAACTTAAAAAAAAAAATGTTTTAGTTATTACCAAGAAAAAAGAAATTCACGTCCTTATGGCCCATCCGGCTTTCTTAGTGGCAGACTCAGAAAGAGCTTGCAGCGTTGTGTGAAATAATCGAAAAAGAGCCAGGTTCCTGTGGAATCTGACCCAGAGCATGCTTTATGGAGAAAAGGCATAATGAGGCAAAGCAAAATCAGTCCTGACATTAATAAATATACAATAGTGGATGGCATTAAAGAAATTGGGTTCGATATAAGTTTACATTCACACGAATCCAATAATGATTCAGACTCTGAATAAATAAATTATTTAATAATTTTATAGAAAATGATAAAATATTATTTTTCTATGGCAATATCACTATAAGTATAATTTACTACTATACTATTACTAAATTATATGTTACAGTTATATTATATTTTATAATATTGTTATTACTAATATTATTACCTCCTATATTATTTCTATTAATATTGCAATTAATATTATCTTAGCCGTATAGTATGCCTTATTCTACAATTCTTACCCTGTTTTGAGTTGAAATCAATTTATACAAATGTTTATTTGAAAATAAATAGTGGAAAATGATTTTTGTCCATGATTGTGGGGGGAAAAAACCTGTAGGTACGTGAATCTTTCTGATTTTGGTGTCGCTTTTAAGGTATTTTGTAGTGCTGAGTCGAATGAGACCACTGCCAATTCGATAGAATCATTATTTCGGAAGATAAACGGGTTTTTTAGTACGAAAACCGTGAAAATCAGCAGTAATACCTCAAATGTATTTTTGAATGCTGAGTTGAATAAATTTATTTATTTATTTTGTTAATGCTCAGCCCCTATGGCGAAAAGCATAAATTAACAAGAGTTGAATAAATTAACAAAGAAAGTAATTTAAGTTGAATAAATTAACAAAGAAAGTAATACAGTTAATTGGTCTCGACGTATTTATCTTTATTAAAATTGTCGCTTATAACGAATACATTTTGACTTTTTTAAGTGAGATATTAAGTAGATCTCACTATAAAAGTTCAGTTACTTGCTATCACAAAGTGTTCAACAACTCTCTACAGAAAATAGTAACGGTAAACTCATTTTTCGTATAATAATCGCACCGCTTCATTTTACTAGGTTGTGCACACATACGGCCGAGTACGGCGTATATATAAAAGCAACTTCAAAACATGTACTTATAGGTACCACTCTGCAGAGAGCTCAGTTCAGTACCGCTTTTTTTATAGACCAAATAAACTACGGATAATTGACTTCCATTACAGATATCTTCACAACCTAAATGCACCAAGTTCAAGTTACATTTTTGCAAAAAAGAAAATTCGTTTAAAAGCTACATATACTCATGAGACTTCCTGGGTAATATCAATTTTTCAGGACTAAAATAAGTGGTATAAAATATTGTTTTACTTTCTACTAAAAACTGTGAGATTTTTACTCAGGGAGAAAACGGTCAAAAAAAAGTTTTTTTGTGATCATACCTATACATAAAATGAAAAATGTTCGTCCAAACCCGATTGAAAACCTTCGGTTTTGGGGGTTTTTTCCCCCTCTCGGCACCACTGTGCGCCGGTGGGACTCGAACCAACCATCTCCCGCATTTGAATCTAAGGCGTTAGCAACTAGACCTTTTCTAGACTTTTTTTTTTTTTAACGGCGCATCTACATCTTGGCCATTAGCACCGGGCTATCCACAGGTTGCCACCCTTTTATAATGCCAACAGCACGTGGTCGGTCACCCATTCAGGTACCCTCCAGTTATTGTTCGTAAATTCAAACGTATTATACTGTTCTTCTTTTTCTTTAGCTGTTTTTTTTTAATTATCCAAGTCACGAAAAGTAATGAGAAAGTAGCGTGAGTCTGTTGCACAAGAATTCATTTTTACTAAGAAGAAATTCTGATTTTCTTCAATAAAGGCATTCAGCTCTGAAGGGAATACTTTTTAGAAGTTTTTACCATTTCTAGGGACGAAGTTCCAGTACTTAACTAGGTTTTCCCTTTAATTTTCCCTTTGTAGGCAAAACCACTATGCGCTTCTGTTACTAATCGTACGAACTTCAAAACTTTAGTAGAACTTGTAACCTATAAACTAACTACGAAGTTTGAAGAAGAAGCAGAATTGAGTATAATAATAATTTTTAAAAAGAAGCAATTTATATTTGTGTTCGCTATTTTGAAGGTAAAAGGGCAAACAAGTATAGAAAACTAAACTACAATAATTCAAGGGAATTTTCATGATATAAGGAAATAAATTAATAAAATCACTAATGTGAAAAACTGTGTAAATGAGATACCTATTAATTTTTACGGTAAATGGTAAAGCAATTTTTACAGCACAAAATCTAAAATAATAATTATAAGCCTGTATATTAAAAAGGCATTAGATTCCATAATGAAAACTTTTGATGTGCCTCATACTAAACTCGTAAGCAATGTAACTGATGGAGGTCCGGCAATGCTGGGTAATAAATTATCTCTTTAAATAATTATTAATTTATTTATTTATTTATTATAGTTTTTTCATCATTTGATGATAAAACGAAATCTTTTCCCCTAAAATCTTCTTACTATCCGGTAAAAAATCTTCTTATTTTTCCATGTAAAAACTGTCAACAAGTATCTTGTGATCGTGAATTTACTGTGCTCTGTTCCATTGACCCAACAAAAAGAGTAACTTTTTGTTGGGTCAATTACCGAAAAATTAATTTCGTTAAATTGCTTTGGTTATCTTTTCATTTTTAAATATTATTGTAAAATTTTGCATGTTTAAGGTATTTATTAATAGAGAAATTTTGTACTATTATTTATGTGATTTCAATAAATATAATTTCTGTAAAAAAAAAAAAAAAAAAAAAAAAAAAATGTTTTTAAGACCTTCTTTGCATAATATTTAACTATTAAGTATTATTTAACCCGTAGTATTTAACTGCGGCTCTCAAAAAAATTCATATTTCGACTTCGAAGGAGCTTCGCCACCCCCTGCATAGAATATTGACATTGCCCAGGTAGACAAAGTTGGAGTTCGGCCACAGATAGTTAAAAGAACTAAATTTAAATTTAAATATGATTTTTTTTATTGCTTACGTTTAGCTTAAATTTCAATCCTTTATATGGGCCCTAAACAAAAATTAGGTAGAAGTTAGAATTTATCAGGTTTATCTTAATAATACTACATTTTTTATAAGAAAACGAGTTTTATAATTTGCTGACGTTTTAGCTTGAAATTCAGGCCTTCATCAGGGCATGTGTATATATATATATATATATATATATATATATACACACACAAAAGAAATGTCAAAAACAGAGAAGCATTATACATGGAAGAGGGTGAATGATGTATAATGTTTTTCTGTTTTTGACATTTCTTTTGTATATATATATATATATATATATATATATATATATATATATATATATATATTAGTATTTACTCTGTTTTTCATTTATAGCCCTTATGAAGGCTCGAATTTCAAGACGAGACGTCGGCAAACGATAAAACACATTTTCTCATAAAAAGAATGAAGTTTTATGAAGATACTACGACCAAACCCTGATAAATTCTGCCTTCGCATCACCAACGGTCAACGATATTTTCTCAATAAAAAAGTAAGTCGTAATATTATTTCACGAGGCGCTGACGATGGAACTGTATGAAGGAGAACTGATTTTTTTTATTGTTGTTTGTATGCATGTGCATGGAGCTCTTGCGACTTCAACGAGCCGATCATTTGTCAAGTGTTATATCCAAAGTACTTATGACCGTCCGAAAATCAATTTCCCAATCACCTTTCAGGCCTTAAGGGAAGGATGATTAGTATGCCAGCTAGCCGGTGGGTGTCGGAGATGCTTGTAAGGCAGGAACCTCATATCTAGATCTTATCTATGACTTCTCTCACACCTTAGGCCTAAGGTCTTCTTAGGGAACATGTCCAGTACCTAAGGTCTTCTTAGGGAACATGTTCCAGTACTTTCGTTTTGTTACTTTTTTTTTTCGTGTTCCTTTCATTAAAGTTCAGACTGTTCCCGACGTAAGCAGCAATTATCTTGTCTTCTCCACCTACCTGAGCTGAGCTCGTCATTTCGCTGCGGTTCTTACGATAGGCTTCTCATTTAGTTACAAATAGGTACAACTATTATTATATGAATATGTTCGCAATTCCTATACGTATTATCGCTTTTAAGAGCATAATAAAACACAGACAACCCCATAAAGTATGGGCGTACATGCGGTAATATTTTGGTCATTCCGGACGAATGTACCCATGGATACCACACTTATGGTAGAAATCTTGTGGTTCGAGTATGCCGACCCACTAGTGCGCGAGGTCATTATTGTGACTTTGACAGTTTTTGATCTAAATGAGAAAAATAAATATGCCTAAAACTTAACTTAATCCTATTTGTTATATATGTATTTTCAAAAGAGCGTATAGCCTCGCCTAAAAAAGGTTATCTAAGGTTTATACTGTAAAGATTATTTAAATTTTCACCTGATGATGCACCAGAGAAGCTTGAGACATGTAGAGCAAAATAAAGGATTATTGAAGAATGACTATAGCCTGTTGAGATAGACGGAAAAGTTCAATTCCGCATGTGCGAAATATTGAGGGGACCATTTGCAAACTCCCATTTCAAGGAACAACACGATACGTGTAACATTATAAAAACTGATTAGGTGTGGTTAAAGACTAGGGAAGGCTTTGAGAGGTCAGACAAAGGAAATAGTGCCTAATATTTATCAATACTTAGCCAAACCTAAGACTAAAAACGCTTTAAACCTCCTAGTGATAAGGTTATATATGAAGAGAATTTTCGAGATCGCTCGTTTCCCTCCAACTAAACCATCTATTTGAACAGGCTAAAGCTTAAATTGTTTTTATTCATAGCCTTGACTAAGTATTGATAAATATTAGACACTATCTCCCTTACCTGAACTCTCAAAGCGTTCCCTGGTCCTAAACGAGACATAATCAGTTTTTATTGGGTTTAAAGTAGCGTGTTGTTCATTGTAATGGAAATGGAAATGCCGAAACTTTCGGCAATATTTTTTTCAGAATTTCGCTCATGCGGGATTAAAACTATTCCATCTAACTAAAAGATAACATAAACAAGAGCACTCAAGTCTTCAGATATGATTTAAATAAAATCACTGCAACTTTACTTTCTATGTGATAAGTTTTATTAAAGACAAATGGGAGAATTATTGAATTTACTCAGGCAAAGGCCCAATAAATTGATGCACCCAGTGATGTAAAAATAAAAACACCAAAACAAATAGGTATTTGGTTGATTTGAAACTGTTTATAACTCTGCCAGAAGGAGAGAAACAAATATCCCCCAGTCTCATGAATACACCATGAGCACAAAAACGAGGTGTTCATTAGTAAGTGAATTTATGTGAATGAGTTTAATTCGTTACGCCACGGAAGACGCCTCACTCGGGGGAAGACAAAAAAATGGAGAAGAAACAAGGCCCTTCCTTGTGACAACTCACAGAAGTGTTGTTTTGACTGCGGCTAATTCCATGTGCAGCAAGAAGCATTGGGACGACAGCTGCACCCTGCGGGATCCCATATTCTATAAATAAGTGACACAGGCGAGCATACGCTCTTCCAGAAGTGTTACACGGATTGTAAATATGCTAAGGTAGGAATGCTCAAAGCCTTAAATCTATGGATAATCCTTGAGTGAGTTAGTAGAAAAAATAGCAATAAAGTTTACTTTTTTTTTGTCGTGAGTCAACGGAAGGACGTCTACTCGTAAAGAAAGATCTGTTGACGAGCCCGAGTCCTTTGGCTAGATTATGTTAATACTCTGTAGCTTTTTATCGGCGGCGTGTAGATCTATTTATTTTTATCTCTGTTCCTTCTAGTCTTCAGGAGCTCTAATGAAAATCTTTGAATTAATTAAGGAGCGGCCTTTTTCTTCTCTTCAACTTTTATCCTTTCTTTCATGAAACTCTGTTGTAAGGCTCGAAAAAAAAAATTAAATAACTAGGCTACACTGCTTAGTCATTTTGCCTGATTCTCCTAAACAGGAGTCTACTAAAGAAACAAATATTACATTAATACAACACATTTTTTAAAAATTAAAGAAAATAAGATTTCGCCTTTTAGGGAAATATTTGTTATCATAAAAATACCATATCGAATATGCTTGGCCATCGAGTAATCGACTGTCAAGAAGGGAAGAAGTCGTGTTTACAAGGCTCAGAATTGGTCATCTTATGACGAGACGAGAACAAGCCGTTTGCAGACTGCAAGGTCAGAGACAACTTGGACATTCCACAAGACATGCATGACTTACCGAGTGAAGGTTGGAGCAAATAATATAACATTTACGTAATAAATATACATATAAAATAAACTATAAAAATTGAATTCTTGAATACATTTAAATACAGTTTTTCAGAAAAATAAATAGAATTATTCTGTATGTTTTATTTATTATGAAAAAAATTTCAAAAATTTAACAATCCGAATTCTTTTAAACATATGAATACCTATATAGTAAATTAAAAGTATTGCTTCTGGAAGTATAGGTATAATTTTCATATTTGTGAGCAAACTTAACCAATGTACTTAAAAATGTACAGATGTTAAATAAACGTATTATAATAAAAAAAAAAAAAGGTATAATTTAAATTGTGTAATTGTATAAAAGTATAGGTATCCTATGAAGCAATTGTATGTATAAATGCATGTAATAATGTATTTAACCTTTTTTTTTTTTTTTTTTTTTTTATTGATACTTGACAATCTGTACGATTATGTACAATAAGTAAATGTGTATGTATATAAAAATGTAAAAATTATATTTGGCGAATCGCATCTCGTTTTTCCTGTTTTTTTGTTTCAAATTGCATTTTTTTTTTTTTTTTTTTTTTTTTTTTTTTTGGAAAGTTAGTATTATAGTAGAAGAAGGCAAGAAAATTATAAACATTTCGATAATAGTGTTTTCCTAGAGTGAAAGTTGAGGAGGCAGGAGGTCATTTTTGCAGGTAAGCGTACCTTTGCCATCCGTCACGTGTCTGGGACCATAAAAGTATTTCAAGAAAGGTCTAACTAAAATAATGCCTGTTTCTATTTCAAACTTTCCAAATGACACTAGGGATAATAACGGAACCGCGCTAAGATGACGCAGTTTTTGCGAGTCCAACTTTTATCTTATTACATTGCCTACATGTTGGTACTTTATTTCTGTCCATTTCGTACGAATTCAAAAGTAGGAAATTCCCTCTACAAAGCTCGGATAAAATTATTTCCTTATGTAAAGAAAATTGTTTTTTTTTCCCCTCAAATTCAAGTATTTGTTTTGAGAAATCAAACAGATGATCCAAACTTCAAGTATGGTTCCGAGGGTTTTATCACTAAACATTCATTAAACACTCGCTGCAATTCTAAAGTTGTTGAATCATAATTAATAACTAGCCAAATACAAGGTCTGAAGTAATCACGTTTTGACGACGGGAACGCTCGGTCTTTCATATAATTTAGAATTTCCTGAATAAAGATAAAAATTAACTCCGTGGAAGGATGTCAACAATTACTACTATTGTATAAACACCTTTTTTCAGCAAAAGACAACACAAATTATTATATAAAGTTTGCTGGTTCCACGTTATGTCACATTGCCGTCATGTTGAAGCTGACTATTCTTTCACTCCTCGTCTATGGCGCATCAGGAGAACACGTTGTCAACCTCAACAACTTCACAGATGCAGTGGTAATATTCTATTTTCGTAAAATATGTTTTTTTTTTGTTTTTTTTTTTTTTTTTTCATTTTTAGCACTTTCCTCCGAAGGAAAGTAGCTATTGAGGTTGGACTCATGACGGAATTTTTGAAAAATTTCTTCAAATCTTTATCGATCCTACCAAGTAGACAGCGAAAATGACCCCCGTTAAAATTTATATATATCTATATATATATATATATATATATATATATATATATATATGTGTGTCTGTTAACACGATAGCGGCCAGAGTTTTTGTTTTTTCGTCACGAAACTTGGTATATAGCATTCAATTAGCAAACGATTGAACGAGTTCGTTAACCAACAAAATCGGTCCACCGGAAGGGGGGGTTTACCCCGAACCCAAAACACTAATTTGACTATGTCAGCCGTAATATTTGGTATACTTCGACGAAACCCGGTATTCGTAGTGGTAATATAGAGAGAAAAGTGAGATATAAAAATGAACTAAATCGGTTCATAAGGAGGGGGGGTTTACTCCGGACCGACAATACCAATTCGCCACTACCAGCCGTGATTTTTGGTGTATTTCGACGAAACTCGGTATTCATAGTGGTAATCTACAGGTAAATATGTGTTGTAAAAATAAACTAAATCGGTTCATTAGGAGGGGGGTTTACTCCAGACCCACAATACCAATTCGCCACTACCAACCGTGATTTTTGGTATATTTCGACGAAACTCGGTATTCGTAGTGGTAATCTACAGATAAATATGTCTTGTAAAAATAAACTAAATCGGTTCATTAGGAGGGGGGGGGGGTTTACTCCGGACCCAAATTACTAATATACTCATACTGGTCGTAATTTCTGCTGTATTGTAACGAAACGCGATATACTTCGTGGGTAACTCATTAGAAAGAAGTGTTGTAAAAATGAGCTGAATCGGTCAATCGGAAAGGGGGGTTTACTTTCTAATATATTTCAATAGATAAGCCAGCCAGACATAGGTTCACAAAGGCGCCGCAAGGAGCGCTAGAGGGACTGTATCCGGTTCCTGCGTTAGATCAAAATACAATAATATGAGGTTTTTTGTATTTATTACGTAGTGTAGTAGGTACCATGTGTAAACATAACTCTGGAAGGAAATTAATAATTTATCAGTTACTCATTACAAAATTAAAAGAGAACTATTCATGTTTTTATTTTATTTATGTAGGATATTTTAAGCAAATTGTTCTGGAAAGCAGTCTACGCTACCCAAATTCTGAGGAAAGTGCTTAGTTATGCAGCTCCTGCGTGACGGACTTTATTATGCGACAACATATCACAATATATTAAACGTTCGACACGGAGGAACTATATTACTGCGCACATTCCTCAGAAAAGTGGAAGTTTACACTGTATTTCTGCATAATTTTCTTAAAATAACTGACAAAAATTCAAAATAAACTGCTACGCCTACTTTCTGCGTATAGAAAAGCCTAAATAAATTCGACACCAAATAAGTATTATTAAAATCTAATAACACGAATCTGTAACTGTTATGAACCCGTGGCCTCCCAACTGTGAGTCCTAGACGACTTTGACCTAACCTATAACACCCCCCGTATCAAGACATACATGTATACCAAGTTTCGTAAAATTTGGTCTAACGGTGTGGATTTGTATAAGGGACAGACGTACAGACAGACAGCTGGTAGATTTTTGTGACCTAGCCTACGGCACTCCTCAGATTAAGATCTACCTGTGTACCGAGTTTAGTCAAAATCGGACGAACGGTGTGGATTTGTATAAGGGACAAACATACAGACAGACAGCTATAAGACGTTTTTGACTCAGCCTGCGACACTCCTCAGATTAAGATCTACATGTGTACCGAGTTTAGTCGAAATCGGACGAACGGTGTGGATTTGTATAAGGGACAAACATACAGACAGACAGCTGGTAGATTTTTTTGACCTAGCCTAGGAGATTTCTCGTATCAAGACCTACCATTATTCCAAGTTTGATCAAAAACGGTCAAACAGTGTGGATTTGTATAAGGAACAAACAAACAGAAAAACAGACAGACACGTGATTTTTATATATATAGATTGTCTATATTTTATAGTGGTCTGTAGGATAGCAGCTCATTTAGATTCCATGGTGCCTGTATATTGTATTTCTTTATGCAGTCTGCTAGTAATTTTAGCAAAATAGCGTAATGTTAGTAATTAGTAGAGTGCACAAGATACGTTGCATATCTGTAACAAAGGCTTTGCGAATAGTTGTAAGTGGGTGAGCCCTGCAAAAAATATTGTAACAGCCTGTTTGAAATTGTTAAGTGTCCGAAAATATAATTCCATTCTCGCCTCATTTCTTTACATTTCCAGTACCGTTCAATATTTAATCTGCGTGACACCAAAGCAAGTAGATTTCGAGTTATATCTTAGGATTTATACAAGATACAAACCTAAAATTTTTAGTGAATTTTATTTATTAAGTTCAGGACTAATTATAAAAGGTTTGGTTGTACTTTATAAACACCCAAGCAAATGAGAATTTTTTCAGAAAAAAATTGTCATTGGCGTACCTTTGTCCCAGAGTTGGGCAAAAAGCAGTGTAACTACAAATTACAAAACTACAACTTCAGTTGTTGGAAAGTTGTCGGAACTATAAATACTTTTGTAGTTAGTAGTTGACGGAGCACAACTACTATTTTTCGGTACTAGGGGTTCTCAACTACAACTACTGTAGTTTGAAAAAGTAGTTGTTTTGGCAACTGCTAACTAATAGTTGTAATTGTAGTTCTAACGCTTTAACTACAATTACACAGGTCAACATTTGATCTAAAAACAAACACTATTTTTTTTTTTTTTTAATTATTATAATGGCGTGTCAACCCTTAAAGTCACTAACGCCATTCCTGTGTGTTGTAATTTTCATTATAATTCGGTAATAAGTATCAACATGTATACATTATGATTAAATTGCTATCAATAATATTTCTATTTGCAGATTTTATTAATTCAAACGATAAACGTGAAATGCTCAATTGATTGTAAAGAAAAAAATAAAAAATAAATAAATAAATAAAATAAAATAAAAATAATAATAATAAATAAATAAAAAAAATTGTAAAATAATAAAACATAATAATAAATGTAATAAAAAATATAATAAAAATCAAATAAAAAAAGAATAATGTTGATAAAATAATATATAAAAATGATATATAAATGAAATAAACAAACGAGCATTTCGGTCTTTATGTTCTGTCTAGATTTTGTCCATTATTGAGCGGTCCTTAAAAAGTCAAAGAGTCGCTCGACTTGGTTGGTATGATCACCTAGAATTTGATCTAAGGAGTCAGACAGATGGTGTTGCTCTTTCAGTTGCTCATCGGCCCGGCAATTAGTCAAGATGTGCTTCACAGTTAGCAGCACATTGCATGAGCTACAAATTGGTGAGGGGTCCTTCCAGTGCGTACTTTTGCCCGACTATACTTCACATATTTAATGGTTTATGGTTACTAAATTTTTGGTATTGCTGTTGAATTGTTCATTAAATGCTAATAATTAATTTTCCTTTTGCAGTTACTTGCAGCAAACAAATTCTTGACGAAGGCCGGCTGGGGACTACGAAAACTACCCGATGTTTCCTATCCAGGGGTCAAGCTTTCGAACGGTGTGCAGATCGGAATGAACTCGTTAAACAGGACTGCCGACTCAATTATGACTGTTTACGAAAACGAAACTCAACTTATAGACGTCCACGTAGGATACGACCTTTTCGATCTGGCCTACGGATCTATCAGAACTAAAACAGACGACATGTCAGGTGTCTACAGGATCCGAAAGAATTCCTTCCACATTTCATACAAGGTGATAATGAAACCCGAATGCAAGGTTATTCTGGAAGACTACCACTTCGAAGTCATGACTGACGTACCATTCGAGTCTTCGATAGCAAAGTATGACGCAGACTTATCCGAGGTATTCAGCCAGTATGTTCTCCCACTTGTGAACAAGAAAATCAGCTATCAGAGGGAAAAAGTGGAACACCGCCTTCAAAAATTGATATGCCGTGAAACGGAAGGACTTAGTGGTGATCACCAAATGGGACTTTACAGTTTATTAGTGTATCTACTACGATAAAACATTTTCAAACTATTGTACACTAAGATAATAAACATTACGTTACTTTCATGCTTTATTTTAAGCTCAAAAACCTTTGAAACCGAATTTTGTGTTGCAAGGAAATAGTGTTTTGCTGCTATGACCAATAATAATATTTTTAAAAAATATATAATTTATGTTTGAATTACATTTATGATATATGATGAATCACTATTTCATTAACTCAAAAGTGCGTAAAGTGCACGCCAGTTTGGGAATTCACCATAATTCAGTCTTCAAGAAATATTTAACCTTTTGATATTTTTTATTTTTTTAATCGATTTTAGCGCGGTTCCTCCCTCCCTCCATAGGGACGAAACCCTCTCATGACACAATCCAGTTCCGACTAGAAAAATTTACGTTTCAGAAGAAAATAACGGTACCTAGTTCAAATTTATATATATATGAAGTTGATAACCTGACGAATTCGTCCGTCGGAACATGTTTCTTGGAGTGAAATTCGCGCGAAAAAATCGTAACGCTTACATTTTGTATTCATATGCTTGGAGGTACACGTTTTATAGGTTCATTGACACAGGCAAACGAATAAACCCATTTGTACGGCGATATCTGTTAAAAGTTTCCAGAAAAGTGGAAAACATGTTTTTGTAATTTCGGTTTGGGTACTTAAAATCGTGGGATTCAATTGCAATATTTTCTACATATTTAAAATTCATTAAAACTAACACGTTTAAATTTTAGTGACATTTTTAGTTAAGGGAATATTCGAAAAATCGTATTTTATTAATAAACATGAAAAAATTGGGATTATTGTATATTTTCGTAAATATTTTGTAAACTGTTAGAAAATCGGGATAAGTGGAACGTGACCATTCGAAAACCATTGTATTCTAGATCTCTCTCTCTCTCTCTCTCTATATATATATATATATATATATATATATATATATATAGAGAGAGAGAGAGAGAGAGAGAGAGAGAGAGAGAGAGAGAGAGAGAGAGATTGAATTTCTTCCGCTTTTTGGCCATTCGGCACCATTCATTCATTTTCTTTATTTTTTAATTTTTATGTTTAAAAATCTCAAAGTACTTTAGTCGTTTGTGTTAAGTACATATTTTTAAGTTCATAAAGACGTATACATACGTATTTAGTTTTAGGGGTATTTTTTCTGAATATTTATATGTTTATTCTGCCTTATATTCTTTCACAGGAACTATAAATTTGTGTATACAAAGGATATTTCGTTTGTAGGCAGCAAACATTGCCATTTGAATCAAGAATTCCTCAATTCAGGGCCGCTAGAGTTTCGAATACAATAGACTGTCGTACCTGGAAGGTTGCTGCTTTTTTTAAATTTGTTATTCTGTCTCCAGCCAATTCTCATGTAGCAATTAATTTTGCAAAAATACGGCCTTCAATTTAATATTTAAAAAAATATGTACTACATATTTGTTTTGTTTTCAAGTTAGGTTAACACGCCTTAGGGTGAAAACATAGTGGAGCGGGGAGGGTAGAGGGTAACCGAGAAGGTCAAACCCCTCTCAGCTACCCTCTACCCTCGCCGCTCCACTGTTTTCACCCTTAGTTTATATTAAAAAAAATAAAATAAAAATAAATAAATAAATAAATAAATCCTGATTGGATGCTTCTTACGGAAACCCGGAATTCGTATTTGTGTGACATTTTTGACATGGTAGGGCACTAACGACCGTGAGGTTTTTCGCCTCAAATAATTCAATCAAACAAACGTCTAATTAGTAAAACTTTAATAAATTTAAGTTGGATTTATATTTTACTTGATTTTTTTTTTTTAAATACCGAAACAACGGTGTATATAATCCAAAATAAACAGACATATACGAAAAATGTACCAAAATCACTATTATACGCAAACAAAGTCGTGGCACAGCTAGTATGTACAGGGGTTGTCCGGAAAGTAATAGGACTGAGTCGATTAAAAAAAAATTATTCATCCTACCGTTACAATTTTTTTAAAACTTTCAAAATAGGCTCCTCCTGCGTCGATACAGGGCTGCCAGCGCGATTTCCAAGCATTAAAGGCGTCACAGTAGGCATTCTCCGGAATAGCCTTTGGAGCCGCGGTATAAGCTGCTTGGATCCCCTCTGTCGTCTCAAAATGCTTTCCTTTCATCGGTCTTTTAAGGCGAGGAAACAAAAAGAAGTCCGAGGGGCACATCTGGGCTGTAGAGCGGCTGGGGAAGCGTTGGGATGCCTGCCAGGCTTGGTAGATGGTCACAAGAAAGGAGATGTGTGGGGAAAAAAAACGGGAATAAAAGGGGAAAATCAGGCGGCCGGTGCTTAGTACTGACCAAACTATCTAGAATCGCCTATTTAACAGTTTATTGCCGATGTTTCACACTTTCTGCCGATGAACATGAATATCTTTTGTGCAATACGTCATGGATCATTGCTAGTTGACTCATTTGTTACATTTAAAATAAAAAAAAAAAAATGAAAGCACTCATATTTATTAACTGAAAATACCTGTATATATATATTTTAATATTTTTTTTTTACGGCGACCGACTTGAGGACCATTAGCGGTGACATCCCTGGTGCAGCGAGGAATTTACTCAACGAGCCGTGAGATGAGAAAATTCCTGCCGCCGGTGGGACTCGCACACACCATCTACCGCATGGGAATCTAAGGCGTTAGCCACTAAACCACGGCGCGACCCATGAAAATATAGTGTTGCGTCTATTATTACTAAATCCTAATATTTATATAGTGCTAATAGGCATAGACTATTCTAATAATTTATATAAAATGAAGTGAACTACATTAGTTAATGAATTAACTAGTCCGTTTATTGATTTTTAGCTGCCCGATATCAATGCGGACTTAACAAAGAAAGGTTTTGGAATCCATCAGCTGCCTGATGTTTCATACTCAGAAGTCCAGCTCTCGAAAGGCGTTCTCATTGGCGGCAACTCATTATACAGAACACAGGACTCCTTTGTCACCGATTACAACGATACGATTGTTTTCGAGTTAGTTCTTGGATACAAGCTCTTCGCCGTCGCCTACGGATCAATCAAATTCAAAGGCGTAGATATGTCAGGCATTTTCAGTATCCGTAATAACAGCTTCCACATTTCGTTCAGAATCCGCGATAAACCAACCAAATGCATGATCACTCTGGATGACTACCAGTTCGATTTGATGAGCGACGTTCAATTCGAGTCTTCGATCCCTGAATATGACGGAGATTTTTCAGATATTTTCGAACGGTACGTCGTCACTTTAGTGAACGAAAGACTCAACCATTTGAGAAGAAGAGTCCAAGATTTAATTAAATTACTGATATGTAGCCACTGGCTAAATGCTGATCATATTTCAGCTTTACTTCAACCAACTCTACGTACGAATACTTGTTTTTTTCTGCGTAAAAAACTTGTTTTTTCTTTAAAAATAAAGTTCTCAATGCCTCGTGCTTTTTCACTGAAAATTATTTTGAACTCCAATATCTTTAAATAATTAAATAAAATAATTCTTTATTTTTTTTTATTTTATTTTTTACAATGTTTTATTCATTCTACAGGAATTACTCACTATGGGTACTTTTAAACTTTATACTTTATTTCAACATCTTAAACACATTAAAATGTCATCTTAATATCGTCCCTACCCTACCATGTCAAACTATCGAATATGCAAATCGGAGCAAACTAGAGAACGAACATGTCCTATCCATTGACGCAGTAATATATTGAAAAATGGTCTTATTCGGTACTTTATTTAAGGCATTAAAGGCTAAAAGGGAAATTTGCGACAAGCCGTATCGTCTACAATCCAAGAGCAAAGTCTCGATTCTGAAAAACGAGATTTTGCATATTCCATAGTTTGACATGATAGAGAGAATATGATTTGTAAAAAAAAAAAATTGTAAATGTTGATTATGTTTTGTTGTTAATACTAAATAAACAGTTAATTTAAAAAAAAGATGGTCTAAGCAGTAATTTATTATTCCTATTATATCCCAAAACCTTTCAAGTATGGTTTGGCAAATATGGAAAACAAGAATTTGAATTAAAAAAAAAAAAAAAAAAAAGAAAAAGAAAACCTGGTACATTGTACGAAAATGTAAAAATGGCTAAATAAATTGAAAATCAAAGTATTGCCTTCGTAATTGAATTTATTGACTTCTTAAGTCAAGCTGCCCACCAATAACCCTCCACAACATTGTAATTCCGCAGAAATTGCAAGTAAAATACTTAGGACTGATACTAGACAAACGTTTAACTTGGAAGCCACACATAATCCAGAAAAGACAGGAACTAAACAGACGCTTTAGACTTTTATCACGCTTATTGGGCAAACGCTCGAAACTATCATTGACTAACAAACGACTTACATACAATGCCATACTCCAACCAATATGGACTTATGGACTAGAACTCTGGGGTTCCACTAAACCTTCCAATTCCTACAGAATACAAACAATGCAATCCAAAATCCTTCGAATAATATCCAACGTCTCGAACCTAGCCCTGCATAATGGCTTCAATATCCCCTTTATCAGTCTATCAGAAGTTCCATTCCAATCTCCCTGGCCATCCAAATCTTTTGATAAATTCTCTATCCTCAAAAAAAAAAAAAAAAAATCCACATTGAAGACTGAAGCGGAGGTGGCCTAGAGACAATTTACTTTAACATCTGCATGATGATTAGATAGTTAGCCGTCGAGGTGATAAGTAAAGATGGAATGGTTGGGATTCGGCTAAATAAACCTCAATATGATTTTGTTTTAAAAAATCTATATTTCGGACGTTTCGGCTACGCATTTTAGCTGACGAAGGCTACCAATGAGTAGCCGAAACGTCCGAAATATAGATTTTTTAAAACAAAATCATATTGAGGTTTATTTAGCCGAATCCCAACCATTCCATCTTTACTTTAACATATGCAGTGCACAAAATGTGTTATATTTTCTTTTAAATTTTTACAGTTGTTACAATTTTCTCTTAAAATGTATTATTCTTGTGGGTGATGTAATGTTTCATATTCCCACATCATGCCTCACCAAGCCATTGTAACAGAGCCAGCAATATTACTGAAAATATATGTATAATAATAAATAAAACAAAAAACAAATAGTAAATAAACAAAGTTTCATCAAAATCGGCTCCGGACACTTGGTGATGTTTCCTTGTTATTCATGCAGCTCCAGTGTGACGTAAATTTATTTTTACTTTTTTTTTTAATTCAATAAGTCGATACAAACAATTATGGGAGACACACAACGACACCAAATACAACAGGAGAGAAATTGTTAACCACAATGGATTCTAAATCAGTCCCTCGAGGAAGCTGTCTGGAATAACGGAATGATGGATATCGATTGTGATTTATAGCAGGGATTGGGAATAAATACAATGAGATGAGTTTGTATTATCCGGCAGAAGAGGTGTTTCCAGGGGGCGGCGTCCATGAATATTCCAGCTATTGTTGAAATGACATTACTATGGCAATGTTGCACGCTTAAGATCCGCCTTTTCGTATACAATTTCTTGCATTATTTCCTTTTATCTTCTCCAGAGGGATGTGTATTTTTAGCGCGCTTCCTACCTCGCTTCATTATGAGGCGGGTTTCCTCATTATGAGGGTGGCTCGAATATGTATGTGTAAATATATATATATATATATATATATATATATATATATATATAATATATATACACAGTAGTAGAAGTCGTAGTAAAGTAAATTTTATTATATACATATACAAATAATTAGTCCTTGAGAAATTTACAATAAATTTATATAAGCTTGGATTAATCCGTCAGCTAAGCGACACCACATAATCTATATATGTTTGTCTGTTTGTTCCTTATACAAGTCTACACCGTTAGACCGATATTGACCAAACTTGGCACACAGGTAGGTCTTAATACGAGAAATCTCCTAGGCTAGGTAAAATAGTCAAATTTCAAAATTTGGTCAAAAGGTCAAACGTTTTGATCAAGAAAAATTAGCAACACTGAGATTGTGGCGGCCATTTTGAATCGATGTTCTTGATAATTAGATTAACTCGAAATCATTGATTACTTTACATCATTATATAATCATGTAATCCAGTTTATTTCAATTTTATATCAACAGTCACTGTCTAACTAAGGAGCGCTGGCCTCTCTTTGATAAGAGCTATTTACTCACAGGCTGTGGCGCTGGCCCCTGTCGGCTGTTTTATGAATTTCTGTGGTGCTGGCCTCTACCGGATCCTTTATGAATTACTTGACGGGGAGAGTCATAGGCAGAAAGTAGGTGTAGTATGCCGGGGAACAGCTAGTATTATATACATTAAAAAATAAAATGAAAACAATATTAGAGATTTGAAATAATATAAAAACAAATAAATAAGTAAAACAAAAATTGATCGTCTTTATTCTTGATAATCATATTTAAAATTTATTCATAATGATATTCATATATATGTATATATAACACGTGTCTGTCTGTTCGTATATTTATCTGTCTATTTGTTCCTCATTCAATTCCACACCGTTTGACCGATTTTGACCAAACGTGGCACACAGGTAGGTCTTGACCCGGGAAGTCTCGTAGGCTAGGTAAAAAAAGTCTACCAGCTGTCTGTCTGTATGTTTGTTCATTATAAAAATCCACACTGTTTGACCGATTTTGATCAATCTTGGCACAGAGGTAGGTGCTGATACGGGGAGAGTCGTAGGCTAAGTCAAGAACGTCTAACACCTATCTGTCTGTATCTTTGTTCCATATAGAAATCCAGACCGTTTGACTGTATTTGACCAAACATGGCACACATGTAGGTCTTGATCCGAGGAATGTCATAGGCTAGACTAAAATCATTTAGGACTAATAGTTCCGAGGTCACGGGTTCGGAACTGTGAACCCGAACAGTTACAAATTTGTGTTATTAGATTTTAAAATTATTTATTTGGTTTCTAATTTATTTGGGCTTTTCTAGATGCAGAAAGTAGGTGTAGCATGGCTCACTGGGTAACATCTAGAATAATATAAACTAGAATGAGATGCAATTTCTTTACGCTGAATTGACGGAGTTTATGGTATTAAACCTCAACCCAAGGGGACGTGGTATAGAATTTTTAATGTACATGATTCAAGGATTTAGGTAGAAGGGGGGAGGGGTCAGAAATAACTCCTTAATAATCCTGTTTAAAATTCCTCCTTGGCCCGGTCTCCTACAGGCTGCTTAACGATTTGAACCGCATTTCCAACAAGAAGGAAATATCCACGATATTACCTGAAAGAATGACAGATTTATTTTTGCCTTGTTAGCAACACTTTTCTTTGTTAAACCTATAGTAGAATTAACCGGAAAGCTTATTCAATTATATTAGGCTCGAAAATTCGGTTTGAAGCTGACCAATTTGAGGCAGTCATAATGGAAAAGAAAAACATTTATAAAGATGGCATCCCATATTTTGTAGAGAAATATCAGGTTCATAATTGGGAGGTAATAAGACTTATGCTTGAAGCTCGCAGAATATATTTGAAAATATAGATTTGATAATATATTAAAATAAAATTAAAAAAAAAAAGAAGTGAACCGAGATTTTTTTTCCAGTTTTTGGGTTCCACTCGCAGACGGTTCGTCGGATCAAAAGATGTCTAACTCTCTAAAGAACAAATTGTCCATCCGATAGGTTATTCAAGCACGATTATATTGTAAGATATTCTAGCTAAGACGCTGAACTTGGTTTTATCTTAAAGATAATTTAATAAGCTACAACTTTTGTTGCAAAGTGTTTTTTCGTACAACACTTCGTTTGAGCGTAAATCCGGATTTGTCCAAAATACGGGTTTTGCGCTTTTCTTGAAAACGAAGCGAAAATCGCCAAAGGAATTTTTGACTTAGTTTTTTGATTCCCCATCGATATACGAAGTCTGTCGGTTTAAGACTAGGACATCCTGTATATAATATATTTATATAATATATATCTATAATATATATATATATACATATATATATATATATATATATATATATATATATATATATATATATTGTATTTTAAATTTTCTTTTAAAACTTTCCCATTCCTCAAATTGTCTAGTCAAATAACATCTGGTCTGCGGGTTAAGAATGTTTTCTCTCTTCAGGGATAAAGATGAAATTTCAAGAGGGATCGTGGCGAAATATTAGCATTGTATTGAAGTGAAGATCATTATGAAGTGTAAACCGAACTATGGATTTCCATTAAAGTTACAAAGGCCCTAGGTTGAATCGGCATGAGCCTGAACTACTGCTTCGAGTACAAACACCAACCTTTATTAATATCATCTTGATTGTAGCAGTTCTCAAAGTTCTACAGAACTGCGATTAATCTGCTTCCATACTACTCAATCAAAATGAGAACTTTATTTTATTACTATGTAGATTTAAGCTACCAAGGAATAGTTGGGATTTGGCTAGGAAAACTAGGAATAACATTTTGTAAAAATCTGTATTAACCCTTAAGTACAGAGGTGGTTTACCCTAACGTAAGTAGGGAGGCATATTATAAAGGGTGCTCCCGAGATAAATCGCCATACTTGAGGGGTGTGTACAACGACTAAAGTGTAGTTGAATGCCACCAAGAAGAAATGTTTACTTCCATTGTTTCCCTAAATATAGGCGCCGTACACACTCCTCGAGTATGGTAATTTCTTTCGGGACTACCCTGTATATCCAAATAATAAATTAAAACGCCCAAATATGGTATTTTTATAATTATACAATTTTAATAGTTATTCTTCATTTGTAATTTTGTTTTTATACAGTTATCAAAAATATGACTATGTTTAATAATGAAAAATTCTTATTCTTGTCCTCTACGCTCATTGGTTCTTGCTCACATGATCTTGTACTGCTGTCCCGGTTTAAATGGCAGCGTGAATAAAACTCACATTTAATATTAGAATAAAAACAATTTAGGTTTTTTTTTTTTTGTTTTTTTTTTTACATGTTATACCCCTTAAAAGTTTATTATTCATTGTAAAATTGTCTTAATTTTACATTCAAGATAGTTGGCTTCTGAATAAAACTCGCGCAGTACCTGGTGTTCCACGGAAAGTCTGACCAAAACATATATACCATAAAACCAACATATACCTATACCAAAATTTCAAGGTGCATAAACACTTTATGCAAAGTGCGTTACCAGCTCTCCGACTACAAAGAAATATGGTAGATCTACGAACACAAATCACTTATAACAACATTTTGTATTTAATACCAAGAAGTAACAGAACATAATACACAGTGAACAATATTTTTTTTCTAGACCTCAGTTCCGAGTATCGACGGATAATCAAAACCATGCCAAATTTAAATGAAATAAGTACAAATAAATAAACAGTAGTAATATTTCGAATTTTTAATAGTAACTAAGATACTACATTAGTGCCGAGCGGTAAAGAAAGACCATGTATTTAAATCAGTCCCGTAACAGGCCACGAGGGCCAGATACTGCAGAGGTACCTGATTCATGACCGGCACACTAGGGAGATAGTGTGGTTAGTACTATGCTCCGGCCGCCTGATTTTCCCCTTGGCTGCTTCGACTGCTAGAGTCATTAGCACCAACCAAAAGACCATGTATATATATGTATATTCTCATCTCAGGGCTCGCTGGGAAAATACCTTGCTGCACCCTGGATGTCGGTGCTAATGACCGTAAAAAAAAAAAAAAAAAAAAAAAAAAAAACTATAGCACTTAATTTCGGTATAATGTTTTTCAATTTTTAGAATATTTTTGTATATTTATAAATTAGTATTAACTTTGTCCTACTTCTTTTACATCACTCAATAAGGCTTGAATTTCAAGCCGAAACGTCGGCAAACAATAAAACTCATTTTCGCATGCGAAATGTAATTTTATTAAGAAACAACGACCGAACCCTGACTATTTTAAGAAGAGATATTTCTGAAAATTGACTTATTACCACCTCAATAGCTAACTATCTTCATCGTATTAAAAAAAAAACTAATTTTTTGTTCCTAGTTGACAAATACCATTTTGATTGTAACTTTTATTGAAAATTTAATGTTCAAGTTCTCTCTTTCCAACAAATCCTGAAGGGAAACACGTTGTCCTCGACGCCGATACGGTAGGAAAAGCTATTATGAAATTTACACACAAGTATCGATTTCCAACTGGAACTACAAAGCCCTGTTGGATGACTCTAAGCACTCCAAAGTTTACCTTCGGTTTGAACTTCCCGATTCTCTCTTCCAAGATATGGGCGTTACGCTCACTATGTTTCTAACCTTAATCCACATCTTATATCAATGTTTTGTAATATATTCCTCCCATCTGTTTGCTAAATAATTTATAATTTTAGACAGAGTGCTTTCGACGTTCGAGTACAGGCAAGGTTGCTTTGAGGGACGTTGGGTGGGGATCCACAGTTTAAAGGTATATTTCTTTCAATAAAGACTTCATAAGTCTTATATAATGACATACTGGTCATTCATCTATATGCACACCCAACAACCTGTCTCAGAATAGTATTGATGAGTCAAAACTAAGACTAAAATAATCGAAGACTTATGTAATTTCATTATTCAAATCAACCGTCAAATAATATAACTACTGTCTAACTGCAGAAAACCTGAAACCTGAAAACATCAACATAACACATGATATGTAAGGACTCTTGACAGATGATAGCCCACACCTATCCATTATTTAAAAAAATACTTTTAAGACAGAAAACATGTATGAAGAGATATAACAAGAACTAAATATTTTAATATGTTAAAATTAAATGGAATACTAACAATGTAGAACTTGGAATAGTTTTAGACAACTAAAAAGTTGTTTAAAAATGAAATAGTTTTTAAGAGCTAAGTGATCTTACTTAATTCATTTTAAAGGGTTTTATGACACATTTTTACTATCAAACAAAAATTCGGGGGGGGGGGGGGGGTGCAGCCACATCAGCCCATGGCACCCTACATGTTTTGAAAGCAAATCGCCCATTTGCAGGCTCTAAAACCAAATAAATAAATAATGATAAAACTCGGCATGCTGATCTCTGTTAATGAATATTTTATTTACACATTCTGTTCTTCTTGAACCTCTTCCTCTTTTTCTCATTATCACAATACTGATATCAACAATATGGCCTCTGAATTGTGATTCCTAGACGATGTTGACCTACCCTATGACACTCCCCGGATCAAGACCTACCTTTGTGCTAATTTTGGTCATAATTTTTGCATTGCCTATAGCAATTCCCGTATCAAGACCTGCCTGTGTGCCGAATTTGTTCAAAATCGGTCAAACTGTGTGGTTTTGCATAAGGAAGAAACAGACAGAAATACAGCTGGTAGACATGAAACATCACGTATCAAGACCTACCTGAGTGCCAAGTTTGGTCAAAATATAAGAATAATAGTCAGACATGTATAAGAAACAAATGTATAGAGAAACAACTGATTTTTATATAAATTGATTTACATATTTCAAGCAAATTCTTCAGGAATGGGCGTTACATTACCCAGCCTATGCAAAAATGTTCTTAGCTATGCATTTCCAGCGTGACGGACATTTATTCAGATATTCCGCCCTCGCAAAGGCGTCCTCAGCCGTAGGACATTTCTGAATGTAACGCGTTAAAATTAATAACACCCGAGAAATATTTCCAGGTTTCACAAGGTCTGATTTCAATATGTATTATAATCATGACAAAGTGTTGGACTCGTTAAAAGTTATATTTTCGGCTTATGGTAATATCGTCAATATTCCACGGCGGGCCGAGGATAGAGAGCGCCGTCTTGCATAGTATTATATATGATAATTTGAAATATAATAAAGTCCTCAATATTATTAGAATGGTAATGTCTGAAGCAGAACATATATTGCAATCACGGATTTACTAGAATTCAGCTTATGTAAAAAATTCTGGCATTTTCTGAGAAATTATTGAAATTTTCTTCTTAATAACAACCCGGATTCCGAAATATTTGATCCAATTTTGTTTTTAGAAGTCAGGGAATCGGTTGACATTCGGCTAATGTCAGGGGGGCGGTTGATTCGGCAGCCTTTTTCAGCCAAAAAGTAAATATACATAATAAAACACGTGACTAATCATAAAAGTATTTAATACATGATTACAATAGATTGTGAACATTTTTTAAGGGCATATTAGGTAAACAACGATTATTGTATAAATGAATGTAGTTGTATACACCAACAATTTTAACTGAGGCCCAGAAGCCCGATTTAATTAATTATTTTTTTTTAATTAATTGTTTTTATTGGATGATTGAGAGTTGGAATATTTAAACCATTGAATATATATAGTACCCGAATTTTCGACACTAATGTGTCTAGAAATTTTGAAATTTCTTATCGTCGTTTTGAAAAGATTTGCCAGTAAGAGAGGAACGAAACGCATTAAAAAACAAGAACGAGGTGAGATCTGGAAAAACAAATCCCCAAAAAACTGCCAAGAAATGAACGAACTTGTGAGATATGTTATTTGAGAACAAGATTGTCATCTCATTGTAATCCAAAAACATTTATGATATCATAGGCCTTTCGGGGCAATGCCTCATAAGCAGTGCTCTGAATACTCAGAACTCTTCAGTAGAGTCAGCTTCAGTCAAGAGCACTGAGAGAGGATGACTCGAAAAGCATAAGATTCAAGAAATGTTTTTGAAATGCAAGTGCTTGAAATATTTTATTAAAAAATAGTCAGTCCCGTATCACGTCAGGAGGGCGCAGAGGGGCGATACCATAGAGATATCTGATTCATGACCATAGGGCAGACTAGGGAGATAGTATGGTCAGTAATAGGCTCCGACCGCATGATTTTCCTCTTTGCAGGTACCCATTAATAAATTAATTAAAGGCTGGGTCGGGCACCCCACGAACGAAGACACTAGAAGATAGAAATCTTTAGTGAATGTTGGGGATTTGAACTCCACTGCGCTAATCTGGCCCCCTGAAATATTTTATACAATTATTATAAATATTATATATTTTATAAAAAATAATGTATTACCGAATACTGTAGATTTATGTCATGAAATTTCTTATGAAAATGATGTTGACTTATTTTTTCCTCGCAGTCTATATAATTGCTAAATATAGGAAGCAAGAACAAGAATTCCTACAGTAACTCCAAATTTAGTGTTGTGGATTCGATTACTCAATCAATTCGTAAAAGCAATCATTGCATTTTTCCTGTAGGTGATCGGTACCAACGAAAAAAAATCTGCATATCAAATAAAGGATCATTAATATTAAATTAAATGCTATAACTAGTTACTGAGTACCAACCTGTTTGCCCTGCCTGTTCCTCCATCGCCTCCACTTGTTCATACCGGGTCTCCAGTAGTCCAATAGGAAATCCTCGGCGTATTCCTGACCTTGTCCGTTCCCAAACCTTCCCTGCGTTCTGGTACCCGTCACGACCGTCAGCTTTCCTAGGTCTATCTCTAGGTACTCGCCGGCCTCCTTGGTCACCATCATTCTGGGACACCAAGCTCCGCCGTTTTTGTCGTTCTCCAATCTGTGTAAAACATAAATAAATATGCATTAATTTTCATATTATATTTACTAATATAAATTTTGTCATTTACTAATTAAAATAATTACAATTCTCTTATTATTTGATCTATTAATTAATTAATTAGTAAAATATAATTTTCTTGAAAATACAGTCGAGGAATGGCCATCCAGTCACAGAGAAAACAGACGTGAAGAAATAGTTCTGGCTCAATTACGAATTGGACACAGTCGACTAACACACGAATACTTAATGACAAGACGTAACAGACCAATATGTGAGATATGTAACTGTGAACTTACAGTCAAACATTTACTGACAGACTGCCGCAGAAGAAACGATATTAATCTGCCGTATGATATGCAAGAACTCTTAGGCAATGATAGAAATGATGTGTGTGTCTTCGCCCGCCTGGTGCCTGAAAAAAGGACCGATTTGATTGATACTTGATGATATAAAAATATTTCGTCTAATTTGAAAGAGCGTCCGAGGACTATCTTTTAACAGGAACATGTTTTTTTGCTTCACTTTGAGATTTCATTTTCCATTTTTACATATCGCACTAGCATTCAAAAGTGACACAACTAAAAAAATAACTCAACTGAAAATATGTCACTTTTGCCCATGTAGAGAGAATAGCATTAAGGCAGGAAGTGCCCTCTGGTGTACAAACCTGAATAGTTTTGAATGTTGTTAAAGAGATATTTACTA
Source organism: Gonocerus acuteangulatus (assembly GCA_946811695.1). Taxonomy (NCBI): domain Eukaryota; kingdom Metazoa; phylum Arthropoda; class Insecta; order Hemiptera; family Coreidae; genus Gonocerus; species Gonocerus acuteangulatus. The sequence continues at coordinate 29,491,128 of OX328129.1, read as the reverse complement.
ATTTATTTTATAGGCGTAATTGAAAAACAGAGATTTTTTAGTTGTGTCACTTTAGAAATATTAGTGAGATATGTTTACGTTTTCACGAAAGATTTGTACAAAACAATCACTGTGTCTAGTCTAAGCTTTCCAAACGACACTACGGAAAATGAAAGTAAACGCGCTAAGATGACCCTCATCTAAAACATATTTTCATATTAAAAACCCGGAAGTAACTCAAAGAAAGCAGTCGTTATTGATTGGTATATATCCAAGTTGTACCAACACTGTGAGAGAATTATTAAAATCTGTCGCCAGAATGCATTCAATCACAAACAGTGATGTGCTTGGCATTCGAATACCGATCTCCACGAGTCCGATATTTCTCAACCCTCGCACCTGAGGAATTTTTAATCATATCCACCCTTCGAACTTTTCCTAAGGTCAACATATTGAGGGGAAAGTTTGTAGCAGAATGAAATTCTTTCTGCTATTTCTCATATCAAATTGCGATTGGGGTATGTATTTTCCAGAAAGGAAAAAGCATACTCTTCAATAATAAATTAAAATGTTTTCAATTGTGTTGTGTATCCCGTCATATGAAAGCATGGGCGTATATAGAAAATAATTGGGGGGGGGGGGGGGGTAAATGTTCGGGGGTGGGGGGCAGAGACCATTTCCGGGGTATGGAATACTAACCTTTTTTTGGAACTTGGAAAAGTTTTAGCTAACTAAAACGCTATTACACCCAAAATAAAAATTTCGGGGGGGATGCAGCCCCCTAACGAAGCCCCTTAAATACGCCCATGTATGAAACAAACTTGCGATAAATTTTACTTCAACCCTATCCGGAGTTGCCGATTAGAAATGTTGACTTTTCACAACTTGAGGTGATAAAAATGATTATACAAACCAATTGAAAAATACAATCCCTCTTATAGACTCTTATGAGTGCTTAGTATCAAAACTTAAAATACATTGTGAGGGGATTGTTGACCGTTGGTGATGCGAAGGTAGAAACACCTTTATTATTTATGTGTTTTTTTTTTGGAAGAGTAGTGGTTTTTGAAAAGTTGTCGCTAATCACAAGCTTTTAATAATTTATACTTTTAGAATTAATATTCCGGTTTGAATGAGATCCTTTTGAACATTGCATTTGCATTAGCCTCAAAGCAAATTTAATGCTGATTTGAAAAATGTAATGAAAAGTTCTTGAAACAAATGTCTACAAGCAGAGATATTGGAATTGTACTACAAAAAACAAGTTTTGTTTTCTAAAGAACCTTTAGAACGGCATAAGTCTGGAACGGAGTGAGATAGAAATGTGTGGTTGGTGGCGTTGAACTACATTAATTCTTTCTAGTTTCACCCCTTGGAGTGTAGTCTGTTTCTAGTAATACACCCTCTATACAGACGCACAAACAAACGCAATATACACATATATTAATACCATTTTCAGAAAATATATGTATTGTTACGTATGAGTTATTTTCCGTCAGCAGATTCGGATGGTGGTCATAGGGTCGAAATCATAAGCTTGTTTTCCACACTTCAAAAATGACGAAGCCACGAAACGCCTAGACGATATTTATGAGGAGAAATATTAGATACGAACAAAGCGTCGAGAAGTTTCTGCGAGACGTACACAAATTCCCCGCGCAAAGTTCTGATGAGTTTGAGAGTATATCCATTATTTGCGAGACAATCGAGCCCGCGGGGAGAGAGAGAATGGTTGATATAGTAGAGTACCAATAATTCCTTAGCAGCCATGACACCTAGGTGATCTCAACAATTCAGCACCTATTCCCTCACACAATGCACATATCTTCCACACACTAAGCACATTTCACTGTCACCACAAACCCAACATGATCCACTCTCTAACTCAATATTTCTTCCTTCCTCACGAACCACAGATAATCTATACATATAAAAATCATGTGTCTGTCTGTTTGTTTGTATTTGACCGTTTTGACAAAACGTGGCACACACGTAGGTCTTGATACGGGAAATCTCCTAGGCTAGGTCAATATAGTCAAATTTCAAAATTTAGTCAGAAGGTCAAATATTTTGTTCAAGAAAAATTGGCTACATTGAACCATTCAGATTGAGACGGCTATTTAGAATAGACAGCCATTTTGAATAATGTCTCAAATTTATTTGTTGATGTTCCTCATAATTAGAATAACTCGAACTCATTGATGACTTTACATCATCACAGCAGTTTATTTAGTTTTATTTCAACAGTCACTGCCTAACTAAGGAGTGCTGGCCTTTCGATGACAAGAACTATCTACTCGCAGGCTGTGCTGCTGGCCTCTGTCGGTTTTCTTTCAGAACTGCTGTGGTGGGTGCCTCAGTTGGCTGTCTCACGAACTACATCTACATATAAACAAATTCACACCGTTTGACCGATTTTGACGTAACTGGGTATACAAGTAGATTTTGATACGGAGAGGTTCATAGGCAGAAAGTAGGTGTAGCATTGCACGCCGGGTATCAGCTAGTTTCCTATAAAATGAGGAATAGCCATTAACTCCAAAATAAACATTAAAACAAAAAAAAATTAAAAAATATAGAATTATCGAAAAAGGCGGAATCTTAATAACACTACACCACTTCCCAACATGTTTCGCACCATTTTGGCGCCTCTTCAGGGGAATATACTTCAGCCTCAATTTGAGGAGGTTAACCTTCCACTAGCAGGGCCACGTCTAGACTGGTCATTGACTGAAAGAATCCAATATGGTGTAAAATAGTCAGCTGATCGATAATCGATCTGTCATTCTTTAAAATTAATTTTAATTTCCAGATGAAATATAGTGATATAACCTTTTTTAAAACAAAAGAAACCTGTACAAACACAAACCTCCTTTTCCCTATTTTTTATCTAATAAATTTTTGAAATTATTATAAAGATGCTGTATTTCCGTTTTTTTATTTATCACTTTCTTGCTGTTTTTGGTGTTGTGAATGTTTTTTTTTTTTTTTTTCATTCTATTTCTTTCTTTCCTTAATATTCTGATTTTTTTACAATCGAAATCATGACCTTATTTTATAGCATGATATGCCAACGATGTTTTATTTTCTCGATTTTGAAAACATAAGAATATTAGGGATAGAAAGAAATGGAATGGAAAGAAAGAAAAACGACTTGCAATAAGTGCGTTTTGTAGTGCTTGAATGTGTTTACGTTCCTATCCTGAGTATCTTTTGGAAAGTATTATGTAGATGCCAAATGATGAACTTGAACAGGATCGAAAAATCTCAAATATAAGTTAATGTTTTAAACAATTTTGGGGAGTTGCCAGTTACTTTAAGAATCCATAGATTCTTCTTCAAGCTCGTCTACAACTTAGATATATTTTTTGGCGAATTTCCTCCAATCGAAAATAACCAGAATTTATATAACACGTTCCTAATGAACGTTGAACGCCTGAAAAATATTTCAAATCTAACCACCGTTGCGGAGTAACCAAAGCAAAAACTCTTTGATTTGGTTACTATTCTCAATAACGATGAAAGATATCGGCTTGGCAGTGGTTACTTTAATTTTCAATAAACCTATCAGAATTGTAATCCGAAGTCCATCAACGTACAATAACGGTGTATCGTTTAATTTAACTCGTTCTTCCGTTTTTAACAATTAAATTTTGCGCCAAATTTCATTAAAATTTGAAGATTTTTGTATATTTTAGAGGATAATGAGGCAAAAATCCCTTCAGGGTAAGTGAAAACGCGATTCAATATACATTGTACAAACTCTTTTGGCTCTAATCTGAAAAACATATTGATACTTCTCACTGTTTGTTAAGAAAAACAAAATGAAGCATAAAAAGTAAGGCGAGGCGCGGGGTAAAAACGAAAAGAAAAAATAAACAACTGAAAAAAAAATCCTTCAATAGGGAGGAAAAGGAATTACGATTCTGTAAAAGAGGAGATATGAGGGGCCCCCGCGGCACCCCCATTTTCGGCAAATCCTTCTTTACGGCACTTACAGCCCTCCGGTGATAAATAAGGAAGTGATAAGGGCTCCGGGGAGCAAATGGGATAAATATATTAGGACAAGCTCTGATAAAACTTATATTACCCTTCTTTCTCTTGACCCCAAGGTGAAAATTCAAAACAAGAATTCCTTTTATAAAAAAAAAACAATAAACACTTTTTTTTATTTTTATATTCTTGATAATATAATAACATCATCAAATTATCATTTATACTTGTACTAAGCGCTAGATTGTTTTGGTTTTTTTCATTTTCTATTTTAAAAGTGTATATATTCATTTGCTCTTAAGCAGGCTACACATGAAACAGGCAGACCGGTCAGTTAGACCTGAACAGTCCGCCAGAAAGCCGCTCGCCTGAACGTGTATATATTTCCGGCCGGCCTTCAGGCGGACTGTTCAGGCCTAACTGACAGGCCTGCCTGACCGTGTGTAGCCTGCTTTAGTTTAGTCCATATATAATCGGCATAAATACGCATTCAACTTCAGCAGGCTACACATGAATCAGGCAGGTCTGTCAGTTGGACCTGAACAGTCCGCCTGAACATGTATTTGTTCCGGCCACCTGAACTGTCTTAACTGACAGACCGGCCGAAATATATATACGTTCAGGCGACCGGCTTTCACGCGGAATGTTCATTTGGTACAAAAATCTTTCGTCTAATTTGAAAAGTCAAGTTCGTTTACAAACAGAATCCATCCACCGGAACATGGTTTTTAGGGCGAAATTCGCGGGAAACAAATAGTGAACAAAACTCTGGAACAAAATTAATACCAGCATTAATAATTGAAACAGTTGCTCGTTGCAAATTTACAAGGGCAGAACTTTTTATGTTTTTATTTTATTTATATGCGGTATTTTAAGCAAATTATTCGGAAACGTTCTCGACACTACCCAAATTCTGAGGAACCTGCTTAGATTGGACCCAACGTTCCCACTGCCGATTTAACAGAATAAATTATTGGTTGAATAAGTTTGAAGAGCACCAAAATTAAATTCTCATGGTAAAATGATCCGATTCCTGCTCCTCTTGTAAACATTCCCCCAAGAGTAAAGGCGATTGGCCCGCACTCTACGGATGAGCGGGAGAAAACTAAACATAAAGCTATTGAGAGCAAACGCCCACAATCAATGGGAATTAGGCAGACTGCGGGAATAACTCTCTGTGGAAACCTAAAAAGCCGCAATGGATTAAACGGTGGATTAAAAGGGTCGTAAGCTTCTACGAACAGGTTGATCAATGTTTAATCCCGGTGTATTAGCCGATATTGATGGTCGGAAAACCAATACAAGTCCGAGTCGACACGATTAGTTACGAACCATGTATTTCGCTTATTAGTTATGGACTACCAAACACATGTCAATACTTTTTATTTTACGTTTACTCCCTCTCTATAGGACTTTTGAAAAAAAAAAAAAAAAAAAAAAAAAAAAAAAAAACGCTTATAAAACGATAGGTGAAGAAGGAAATTATTTGAGGTATGTTGTATTTATTTAATCTATTTGAAGGGCTCAGTGCCAAAAGTGATTAACCAACAATTTCAGTTATTTACTTCTAATAGATAATTTTAAGTTTTATAATTTATAGAAATTACCACCCTTTACACCTCCCTGATCTATCTGTAAGTTTGTTTTGGAACTTACTGCAAAGCTATATCACGCTAATTTTTTCCAAAGTCTTCTAAGCTGTAACCTTAATTTTCTTAGTTTGTTCTAATTGTGGGTTAGTCACCTTTGGAACTGAGCCCATCATTTAAGAAAATGTGTTTTCTGAGCATTACCCGCACGAATTTGTGTGTAAAAAGTTTAATAAGCACAAATATATTTGAAACGATTAACTCCTATTGTGTGAATTTATTGAAACTTGTAAGAAGTGTCTTTGAGCTGTTATGATTTCTTGTACTGATGGATTAATAATTTAAAAAGTGAGTGAACGACCAAAAAATAAGTTGTGTAAAATCTATTAACGTTTGAGAAATGTAAAGGAATAAAAAAAAAATATTTAATTTACAGACATTAAGAAATATACTGAATTACAGGTTTATGTTATAGTGAAACGACTTTGATATTTGTTAGCCGGTTTCCTCCCATCTTCTATAAGGGAGACCTATGTTATGTGTGTGTTTGCGTGTATGTGTCAGTTTGCCCCCTAGCAGCTTGAATAATGGTCCGATTTTGATGACATTTGATCTCAATCGAAAGGCGATCTATGTTAACCCATTCGAGACGACGATTGGTCCCCAGGAGCTAAATTGTCTTTTCCTTTTTTGTATTGTTTTAATCCAAAGTCCTACGTACCATAGTCAACGCTCCTTATAATGTTTCGGATCGCACCCTCCATTAAGACCTGAATGTCCCTTTTGTCCAAGATATAATCCCTATCCGCTTCTCATCATTCCATAGTAAATTGATTAATCATGCTAATCTTATAGCCCAATCCTTATCCAGCACCAATCATCCTTTCTATCCATCAAGAAGTCTTAATAGGAAGTGGCCCCGGGATCAACTTAGGTAGTGAAGTGATCAAAATCAGTGTAATTTTAATTATGATAATTGAGAGTGATATCGCTGGATATTTTCTCTCCTCGTGATATCACAGGCCACGTCTCACTCGCCTCCAATCCTCCCTGCTAGTCGCAGGGTGTGGTTGGGTGGCGTAAGGTAACTCCAGGTCATCCTAGAATCCTTCCTAACAAGGATAATATAATTGATATAATATAAAAGGGTAATATAATTGAGGAGCTTAGTATCAAAGTTGGACAACTCCATTTTTTTCAGTTTTGAGATTTTTGTCGATTCTTAAGTGGATTTTTATGCTGCATTCGATTTTACAACTGTGTTTCATTAAAAACGGACAGAAAATATGTAAAATAGCATTTATTTCAACCGTTCAGAATCAAAATAAGTATGGACAATTCCAACATAGTTTGGTTTAAAATAATGACAACTCCATCAGTAGCCAATGAGAAGCTTGCATTCATGCAATCTGCTCCAAAATGCACTGCAAATCCATCATGGCTGAATGTTTATAGTTACTTGTAATAAGTGCATTTGGCGATAATTCTTATTAATAAGGAGCTGTTATCCGGCACACTGTGGTTCCGAATGCAGGATTTTGGGACAAAACCTCTAGGTACTTGAATCTTTCTGATTTAGGTATGATTTTTGAAGAATTTCTTTTGTGCCGAGTCGAATGAGACCACTTCCAATTCTATAGAATAATTATTTTATTAATAAACGGGCATCATATAACAACAACCGTGAAAAACAGCAAGTATTTAATTTAAAATATTCATACTTTACTCAAGTGGTAAAGCTATGTATCCTTCCAAATATATTTTCAAGACCTCAGGTGAATAAATTAACATCTAATGTGTTACTGGTAACTGATCTCGAAATATTCCTCTTTATTTAAATTTTCGCGTATAACAAATAAATATTGACAGTTTCACACTAGATATTAAATAGATCTCATCGTTAATGTTCAGTTATTTGCTATTAAAAACTTTTCAACACCTCTCTGCAGAAAATAATAATGGTTAACTCGTTTTTCATAAAATAATCGCATCGCTAATTGATAACTTTATTTTATTAGCTGTGCACAGGTATGGCTGAGTACGGCGATGAAAATTATAGCACAGCCACTTCAATACATGTAGTTAAAGGTAAAACTGTGCGAAGAGGATAGCTAAGTACCACTTTTTTTCTAAACAATAAAATAAGGATAATTTAGTTTCATTTCAGTTTTGTCGAACTGTATTTAAATAACATTTTTCATGTATTTTTTAACTATATAATTTTGATTTAATACATTAGACATAATTACATTATATTAAAACACCCTCGAGCATACCAAATTCATATTTGTTTGGTTTCAAAAGAGGACAGGTTCAATTTTCAAATGGCTCCCTTTGGTTTCAAAAACAGACAACTCCATGACATGGTTTCAAACATGGACAACTCCACTGTTTAAAGTGCAATTACGGCCTTAATACTTATATAATTTTGTAGTGCCTTTGAAATAATGTTTCTGAGGCCTATAAGAATAACATAAAAATCACCATGATACTGACATTAATATAGTAGATATGGTTTTTTGCCTCTCCTGTAAAAAAAGCAAAAGTGGAGTTGTCCAACTTTGATACTATACTTTGATACTTGCTCCTCAATTGTAGACTGTAATATTTCTGTAAATAAATAAAAGTGTATATATATATATATTGTTTATTTTCAACAAGAAAAAAAAAACATGTTTACTATGGAAATTACCCAATTCGAAAATTAATTCACATATAAAAAACATTGCAAATTTGAGTAATTTTAAAGGCAACCCGTCCACTAACTAGAAGGTTCCTATAAAATGAAAAAAACTCGAAGTTGATAAAAGCGAGTTTTCACAAGTTCCCAATGAAATTCTGTCCCATCCGCTTTTATAAGCATCAATCTCCCCAAGTATGGCGAGTCACGACCCATTCCAGGTCTACCTGTTGGTGAACCCCAGGTGTTACTCTGTCCTGAGGGTGCTATGGTGCAACCTCGCCTCAAATGGGTGCACGGATACTCGTGAGTCCGTCTCTACGTCTAACGTTCACTCCATTATTGTCTACGCCAAGGTGGCGCAAAAGTATTCAACTCCATATGGCGGAGTTTTAAAAGCAATGGTGCTTTCGTGTAGTTGAGACGTCCTTCGTGACACCAATTTGCTAAGTCTTGTTGGCCAAAAGTTGTGAGGTATAATTCTAATTTATGTGCTGATTTGATAATATAATGGAAAAGGTCCGACTGCTGGCATAATGTTTTATTTTAATAATAAGTGAATAAGCGCGTCCATAAAGTTAAGCGTAATAGGGTATTGTTCTTTTCAACAATATAATTAAAATAAATAATAAATACAACCCTCTTGCTAAAATAAATTAACAAATTCAAAATTTACAATCAGTATGGTATGTGTGAATTATTTTTTATAAAATAAAAATAAGTTTTCGGGCAGTAATAACAAAGTGTTTATATATTTGTTATAATTTTCCAACAAGGGAAATTTTCCCTAAAAAACAAAACAAAAAGAAAACAAACAAACAAACTGATTTGATTTTGACCATAATTTTTCATGACTCAAACACATGCTCCTCAATAGTTTCGTCAGAAGGTAGTCAAAATACCTTCGGTAAGGTAAAATTTTTATTATAAAAAATGTATTTGGTTCATTCTATTTTTAAATATTAAATAAATATATATTTTTAGAATATCGTACAAACAGATATATATATATATATATATATATATATATATATATATATATATATATATAATTATAGTTTTATACCATTAATATCGGATTTAAAATTAGAAATTTTTAAAGAGGCCTAAAAATTTGGAGTAGAGTGAACTCCAACTTCTAATAGGAGGGCGGTTTTGCTTATTCGAACGGTTTCTTCGGTGTAACTTTCTCATTTTTTCTGCACGGTATAAGTTTCGCTCAATAAATCAATAATTATGGCTGCTATAATGTCAACTCTTAGAAAAATGTGTATATTCCATCGCAATGCGCAACAAAAAACGGGACAATCGAAACCCCGATTTAATGATTCATACAACGCAGGCTTCAACATGGCCCAATCTATGCTCGTAGCCAAAGCGGAGAATTACAGATTGTTCAGTTTATTACTAATTAAAATATTCCCTAATAATTCCAACATGCAATCAATATTAATATTTCGCAAGTTCAATCGGGCATTGCTATGTTCCATGCGTATTGTCGTATAATGTACGTGAGATGTGCGCAACAACACAGGGTTGCTGTTCGGTAAAATAAATCAAACAGTTTAATAACATATACCATTGTTCAAACATACAATTATAGAAGGAATTATTTTGGTAACCAAAATAAAAAATAAAAAAAAAAACCTCCGGCACTAATGGCCAAGAATTATGTCGATGCGCCGTAAGAAAAAAAAACAAAAACAAAAAACACCTTAGCCTGAATAAAAGTAAATTCATAAAATGCTTACATTTGGTGTGATCTCGAAAGGTAGAAACTCATGATAAGTCGTCGTCTACGGAACAAAACGCATCCCGGACCATCCGACGCATCAAGGACCATCTAGTCTGACAAAAAAACTTTACCAGACCAGATTTTGCAAATAAAGATGTGAATAAAGAGAAAAGGTGCGCTACTTTATCGAAACCAAGCCTCCGAAAGAAATGATAAATAATACATTGGGGCTATATATATATATATATATGTTTCGTGCTCGCAAACACACCTCTTCAGGGGATATCTGAACCGTATGTGGTTTGCTCCTCATCTAAAGTAAATTTCTATAAAAAGAAAATATACATCAACGTATTATTTGGCCAAAAATCAAAATCAAAGGTGTAATTCAATTTACTTTTTCGCATGACCTTATCACAGAAACAATAACTGATTAACACTATGAGGATATATAGCTATGACAAAACGAAAAAATGTTCAATGTGGAAGTTTTTCAATTCAATCTTACTTAGTGATGTTGCACACTAATTAAGATCACATTGAACAACTTGAGGTCGTAATGAATAAAAATTTGATTGTCTAGAATTTAAGGAGAAATGTCATTACAGATGAGATGACATTTCAAAATGAATTTAAAAAAAAAAAAAAAAAAAAAAAAATTATCATTTGCATAAATACATATAAATTACCTACTTATGCATTTCAGATTAATGAATGATGTTACGATGTGTTTTAGCATAAATATGCTTTAGCGATGAATAAACTGGAAAAAAGTGTTCGCTGGCGTTCGCGCATGCGCGGTAGCCATGTACGAAAAAGAAGACAGCATGTTATACAGTACATTACATAGGTTTTCGGGAGGACCTAAAGCATATTTATGTTCCTGAATTTGAGCAGAAGGCTCTAAACGAAATTAACTTTAATTAAAAAATTAATATTTTTTGTGGCTCTGTAAGGTTATGTCTGTAATTTATATTTTATGTGCTCCTAAAGAGGCATCAAGAAGAAATGGAACATGATTAAAAATTATTGAAAATATTTGTAGTATACGATTTCCCCCAAATACAAATAAATAATGATAAAAAGGGTCACCATTTTCTAATATTACATGGTGACAGTAGTCCTATTTGTAGTATACGATTTCCCCCAAATACAAATACATAATGATAAAAAGAGTCACCATTTTATAATATTACATGGTGACAGTAGTCCTATTTGTAGTATACTATTTCCCCCAAATACAAATAAATAATGATAAAAAGGGTCACCATTTTCTAATATTACATGGTGACAGTAGTCCTATTTGTAGTATACGATTTCCCCCAAATACAAATAAATAATGATAAAAAGGGTCACCATTTTCTAATATTACATGGTGACAGTAGTCCTATTTGTAGTATACTATTTCCCCCAAATACAAATAAATAATGATAAAAAGAGTCACCATTTTCTAATATTACATGGTGACAGTAGTCCTATTTGTAGTATACGATTTCCCCCAAATACAAATACATAATGATAAAAAGATTCACCATTTTCTAATATTACATGGTGACAGTAGTCCTATTTGTAGTATACGATTTCCCCCAAATACAAATACATAATGATAAAAAGAGTCACCATTTTATAATATTACATGGTGACAGTAGTCCTATTTGTAGTATACTATTTCCCCCAAATACAAATAAATAATGATAAAAAGAGTCACCATTTTCTAATATTACATGGTGACAGTAGTCCTATTTGTAGTATACTATTTCCCCCAAATACAAATAAATAATGATAAAAAGATTCACCATTTTCTAATATTACATGGTGACAGTAGTCCTATTTGTAGTATACTATTTCCCCCAAATACAAATAAATAATGATAAAAAGAGTCACCATTTTCTAATATTACATGGTGACAGTAGTCCTATTTGTAGTATACTATTTCCCCCAAATACAAATAAATAATGATAAAAAGATTCACCATTTTCTAATATTACATGGTGACAGTAGTCCTATTTGTAGTATACGATTTCCCCCAAATACAAATAAATAATGATAAAAAGAGTCACCATTTTCTAATATTACATGGTGACAGTAGTCCTATTTGTAGTATACGATTTCCCCCAAATACAAATAAATAATGATAAAAAGAGTCACCATTTTCTAATATTACATGGTGACAGTAGTCCTATTTGTAGTATACGATTTCCCCCAAATACAAATACATAATGATAAAAAGATTCACCATTTTATAATATTACATGGTGACAGTAGTCCTTTTTTTTTATTATGGAAAAATTAATGTTCATTCAACAAAATCACTAATCATTAAAAAAGAATATCCCTTGTCTCCTGTTGATTTTGGCATTTTGATACGTTTTAATCTAACCTGTAACAGTGGACGAACAGATATCGATTAAAGGTAAGTAAACCTTATTTTGAAAAAAATAAAATGCTTTTTTTCTTTTCCAACAATTAAAAGTTATTTATTACTCCATTTAGCAGTAGAGTTGAGTAAGACTTTAAATGTATACGGCCAGAATCCGAATAATAACTCTCAATTAATTACGAGTTTCGAGTAAAAGTTATAAAATTATTTTAAGTGAAGATTAAAAAAAATAAATGTCTAATTGAATAGGAAACCACGTGTAGCAGGAGAGAAACAAGCCTATTTAAAAAGTATGAGAATAAGCATAAAGGAACAGAAAAAAAAAAAATTAACGATACCACTTAGTAAGTCGGGGATTGGTAGAGGGGGGGGGAACATTTCTTTCCCTAATCCTACCTTATATTTACTTTTTAAACAGTTTTATATTATCCGACTAGAACTTTTTTAAGCAAGGGATTTAAGAATAAATAAAATAAAAAGATGCTTTTTTCCCCCTTCTCCGTTATGTATAAGGTCGTAATAAATGTGATCCTAGAAACATTTATGCATACATCGTTGTTAAGTTTTGTTTTCAATTGTTAAGTATTAATTGCTATGTAGGGCAGAAGGAATTAACAGCACGTATTCAGGTAAAAAACAAAAATACAATATAATCATCATTTATAATACATTTCTGATTTCATAATATTACAATTTTGATCAAATGAAATTTTGACTGAAAATTGAATTGTTTATTGACATTACTGACGAACTGCTCTTGATCTCATAGGAATATTAAAAGTTATTGTTTGCCTTAGGGTATCTCTCTGGAAGAGTAGCCGAAAGGCAACAGTCTATAGTCCGACCGCATACAAAAGAACAAGAAGGGGCGTGGCCGGAGGGGAGCTAGGCCTTCCCCTCATGGGCCGAAGGCAGCGCTTGCGCACTACCTGGTGGGTCAATCCATTAGAAATCACCCAAATTGCATAACATTTGTTGCTTAACATTTTTGATTTTCCTAATTTTTTACCAGTTACTCCCCTACACTAGGTAGGTTCAAACCTGCAGTAAAGCATTTTTATGGGTCATAGTTTTTTTTTCGCCGGCCATTTTAAGTTTGCATTTTGAATAAATTTTGTCCGAAAAAAGTTATACGTATATGAATCAAACTCTCTCAATTTCATAAATATGACAGAATAAACACTAAAATTAGTAGAATGATATACTATTGAATTTTGTTCCTGCATTGTGTGATCTAAATAGTGTAGAAATTGAAGACAAGAAACCGCGAAAATTAACTGTTTTGATATCTATGAAATTCAGAGAGTTAAATACATTTACGTAACTGTTGTTTTTATTATTATATAAATGATTTAATAAGAGGGTTTATTTTTGATGTAACACTTACTTTATTTTTCTTTCTAGAATTTGAAAATGGCCTAAAGGCCGAAATGTTATATGTAAAATGTTGAAGTAAGGAATTGATCATACCAAGGAGTTTTTAAATTTTTTTTTTTTTTGTATGTCCTCTGTGTCTACTATATTACTAATTCTATACTACTGTATATATTAATTGGTTATTACAAATTATTATAATTATTGTCTTAAATTAAGATTTTATAATACTAACAATAATTATAAGCTAGTCATAAACTTAGAAAATTAATATATCTTAAAACTTACAAATAATTATAAATATGTTAAAACCTTAAATTATTACAATTATTGTCTTAAACGAAGACAATTATATTTTAAATTAAGACTAGTTATAATCTTGTATTAAATTTAGGATGAGATTTTATTATTTATTTTTTTTTTATTAATTATTTTATTTTATTTTTATTTTATTTATTTATTTTATATTAATTAATCTTCTTAACGCTTTCGCTGGGGGTGTCATTACGGAAGGACACTAGCGATCCTACCCGCTTACTAATGTTCCTTCGGAAGGACACTCCTCCATTACTTTTCCCTTTAGATTCAAAAGGCTATTAAATGGAAGGGATTCACTTTTACAGCTACAGGTAAAGACAGTTGCCTTCAGTATTGTTTCGGTTTTCCAGGAGTGTTTTCCGTTTTCAAATCGGCTGAATAGATGATTTTTTTATGAATTGAAATGTCTACATGAAAAGTTCAAACAAAAAACGCACCGCATATTGAGGCATAGCTAAACAATGACGATGCATCGAAAGTGTTAATACATTAATCTTCATAGCTAGATACCCACGACGTTTAGTGAGTTTCCTTAAAATACACCAGAAAGATCAGCCGGTATGAGCAAACTAGTAATTTGAGCTCTCCCCAATTTAAATGAAACTTTGGCAGATATAAAAAATCTTTTCTTCTTAAAAAAAATGGGTAGTTTTATCCCTTATCATAAACAAACCTATCTATCACAGTTAACTCAATAAAATTAAACAATCACGAAGCAAAACGCCGATTTTCACAAAAGGTAAAAAAAAATGGTTTTCGATTATCTTGAAAGGTTTAATTTTCACAGATTTTCAGGTAGTATAAACGGGCGATGTCACTCATGAATTTTTCATTTAATTAACTTTTGCTAATGAAAAATCATAAGTGCACTAAACTTGTACAAGGAATTTACTCATTTTCTGCCAATTCCAAGTAAAGTACTAAAGTAGAACCCATGAGATATAGAAGTGAAAAAAGAAAAACCCTCAGGGAGATGAAATGGAGAGATTCTCTGAGCCATTAACGAGAAACAAGTCTAAATTGCACTATTAGCCGCTGCAGCTAGCGTTTATACTCGCTGTATGAGCTGAGGATTATCTTCCAGCAAAGATGGCTACCTACATCAGCCGTGTAAAGGTCATTAGTTTCTGTATGCAATTTGTACAGCTGGACACAGTATAGAACTAGCCAGTACCAGGCTACAGAAAAAAAACGACTCGCAGGAACTGCATCATCTTAGCGCGGTTCCGTTCTTATCCCTAATGCCTTTTGGAAAGGTTGAAATATAAACAGTTATAATTTTGGTTAGACCTTTCATGAAATAATTTATGACCACAAATAGGTCACGGTTGTAAGGGTAAATACCTC
Organism: Gonocerus acuteangulatus; assembly: GCA_946811695.1. Classification (NCBI taxonomy): domain Eukaryota; kingdom Metazoa; phylum Arthropoda; class Insecta; order Hemiptera; family Coreidae; genus Gonocerus; species Gonocerus acuteangulatus. Next base: position 29,475,733 of record OX328129.1, on the reverse strand, counting down.
TACCTGATAGAAAAATGACTCCCTGGCCTTGTCAAGGTTTTGTCTAGAAACACACTGCTTACTGTTCCTTATTTTCTTTTACCATTATACTAATTTTACAGATAAATGCAATTAAAACAAATGAAAATAATTTTCTTATAAAAAAAATAATACTATTATTATGATTTTACAAAACCACTTTGCGCATAAACTCATTTTATATGCTTGTAAAAAAGTCAATCCAACTATCTTAAAGATTATTTGGAAAACAAACGTCATAACATCCACAATGGTTTACTGAAATGTCTTCATTCTTCTGTTTGAATAAACTAATTGCGCTTTTTAAAAAAAAAACAATAGAACAAAACGTTTTACAATAACCTAAATCGTTTTAGAATTTCAGATGTCCATTGATCTCAACGATTAAAAAACAATTATATGATTATGATTTAATAATCAATCACTTAGCATTTTGCATTTTTATTTATTTTCTCACGATTAATATTCATGTGAATAATCGTTAGTGATGCTTGTATGTTGATCGTCGAAATAACTCTAGTAATTACCAGGTATTAGTGACGGCTTAGAAAGGCCCGTGTTCGCCCGGGGCAGTAGGAACAATGGATAAAGGTTAAGAGGTTAACAATAATCCCAACATAGTAGACGAGTTTATTTTCTGACTTCGATGATTTAAAAAAAAAATGTCTACATCTTTGGCGAATTGTGTTTTCGTTTTTCGCTGCCAGCTTGAATCTGTATCTGACATTTCTATTTACACAGGGAAGAAACTTGCGAATGAGATTGATCCGTTGTGCCAATGATGTATTTATTTTTTAATGATAAGAATTCCGTTAAAACACGACCGGCAACATGATAAGTAAGCAAAGTTGTTCTATGCCGTCTAAGGGTACACCTACACTGGACCCGTTCCGATCCGATCCAGTAGCCACCGACGGTCGGAAGAAAAACAAACACATCCATTTCAATGGAGGTGCCTACATTTGTCCCGCTCCGATCCAATCCAACGGCCACCGATTTTTGGCCATTCAAACGTGTTTGTTTCTAGACCTATTTCGGACCGACAAAGCAAAATGGCGCCAACCCACATTTAGTGTTTCAAAAAGGTCTACGGGTTCAAAATCTTAACCGATTTCAATGCATTGTTTTTTTAGCGCGGTTCCTCCCTCCCCCATAGGGAGGAACCCCGCTTATAAGGTTGATACAATGAAACAATCCGGAAGTGCCGACAAGAAAATTTCGCGTTTCAGAACCCCTAGAGACCGAAAATAACGGTGGTTCAAATTTGTATATATATATGTATATATTTATATATATATATATATATATATATACATATATATATATATATATATATATATATATATATATATATATTTGTCTGTTCGCTCATTTCTGGCTTCCCTGATGGTCCGATTTTGATGAAATTTGGTACAAAAATCAGTCGTCCAATTTGAAAGGTCAAGTTCGTTAACCAGCAAAATCCGTCCACTGGAAGATGGCGTTTGGGGCGAAACTCGCGCAGAAAAAATCGTAACGCTTACGTTTTTGAGTTCATTAGCTTGTAAGTACTCGTTTTATATGCTTCTTGGGCTAGGAAAACGAATGAAACCATTTTCAAGGCGATAGCTTTAACCGTTTTCGAGAAAATTGGAAAAATAGTTTTTGAATACCGTTTTTGGTTTGGGTACTTAGAATCATGGGATTCAGTTGAAACATTTTCTGCATGTTTTACTATCATTAAAACTAATATGTTGAAATTTTGGTTACGTTTGGAGTTAAGGAAGGGTTAGAATAAAATATTTTATCAATAGACATAAAATGTTTTGGTAACTTTGTATACTTTCCTTAATATCTCGAGATAGGTTGAGAATTTTGGGAAACGGAAGAACACCATTAGAAAGCTTACTAAATGCTCTACAAAAAAGGTTCTAATGAAAGTTTTGATTAGGCGATGTCAATCGGAGAAATAAGTGCTTAAAACTTTAAAGTAATTGATTTGGCTTATTCGAATTGTTCTTTTTGTCTGTTTTTATTCCTTGTTATTTTTTAATTGCTTATAGTTGGATAATGTATTTTACAATAAAACGGATTAGGCAAAATAAGAAAAACAATTCATTGTTAGAAATATAGCTTGCCAAGAGAAAGAGATTCGATGACGTCTTTTGAATATTTTCAATTGCCTTCATGCTGTTGGTTTTTTTTATTTTATTTTTTAATTGATTTTATTTGTAGAATTATTACTATAGTAAAAGAACACAGGAATATGTGAAACATTTTGATATTTTCCAATTCATTGAAACGTATGAAATGAAGTATCGGTAGAAGAGGATTCTAGAGTCTGGCGGACCCGAGCAGGTAATGCCATAAAACCCTTTGAACAAAGGCCGAGGAAAATATGATCTGTTTCTACTCTAAGCTTTTCATATGACAATAGGGATATGAACAGGAACCGGAGTCTCCCGTGGTCTAATGGCTAGTACCTTGGATTCATAAGCGGGAGATGGTGGGTTCGATTCCCAACCTCCGGCAGGAATTTTATCATCTCACGGCTCGCTGGTAAAATTCCTCGCTGCACCCTGGATGTCGGCGCTAATGACCTAGATGTAGATGCGCCGTAAAAAAAAAGAAAAAAAAAAAAAAAAAAACTATGAAGAGGAACCGCGCTAAGATGATGCAGTTCCTGCGAGTCGGACTTTTTATATTAAAGGAAAGACATTTAGAACAACTTTGCCAATTTACATTTTTGTTTTTTGTTTCCCGTGTTTATTAAATTGCGTGGAAAAATGTTTATAACCATCCAACGTCTATAACCTTCCAATATTTATAACCTTCTAATGTTTATAACCTTCCAATGCTTCTAACCTTTTAGTTACCTTTCTTTTTTTTTATTTATTATTTGGGTGCCTCGACTGCTTTGGTCATTATTAAGTTACCTTTCTTATAAATCATTTTAAAATATGAATACCAATACTCCTATTTCCTCCAACATTCAACCTAATCGAAGGTTTCTATGCTTATTAGGTGGTATTTCTTAACTTAATCACTCATTTTCACTTCACTAGGAGGTCATTACTGACCAGCTGTGACTAAATCGGATCGGATCGGGTCGAGACCAATGTAGGCACTCACGTCGGCCGCTGTTGGCCGTTGTCGATCAAACGAAATCGGATCGGATCGGTTCGGGCGAAATACGGGTCTAATTTAGGTGCAGCCTAAGGATTGGCCATATACTACTGACAGAAACCTGCACTATGTCAACGCAGAACAGAGCTACATGTACCTGTTGTAATTACAAACTTTGGAATTCAATATCTCGTCTTGAAATAAACTGACTTTTACGTCCCATGTAAATGACTATTGCATTATCTTGGGAAGTACTAGTGAGAAATGGTTTTCAAAATACAAACGTCGATTCTAGAACTCGTAGAAACACCCCAATAAGACAAAAATGTGTTACTTTAGGACCTTTATCGACCCTCCAAATTTGGTTTTAATCGGATAAATGTTCCTTGAAATATGGCCGGATTTATGAATCTTTAACAAAATTTTAAGGGCCCACCTTCAGCGAAACTTAAAATTAATTTTGTTTCATTTTTGGGATTTTCCCAAAATTTTAATATTGGGGTTTTCTAATGTGCTAAAATAAAATCTGAAATCCGTTTTTTTATATAATTTATGTTTATAATGGATAACTTTTTAAAGATAGATATATGGAATATTTTGGCAAAATAATGACTTCTATAGAGTCGAGTGTGTAAAACAAATTTTGATTTAAAAATGGATGTCAGATTTGATTTTAGCACATTAAAAAACCTTTATTCAGATGGTGGATGAAACTACTGACAGGATTTATTAATTTATTAATACCCATGAATTAAAAATTACAAAAGTACAAGATTATTTATTTTTCAGGCTGAAGGTCAATTAAAGAGAATTAACAAAGTCATTGATTTTAATCCAGCTCTACATGCACGTTATTTAGATCCTGAAGAGGCATCTAAGGTGTGAAACTTGTAGAGATTGAATGAAGTAAATTGAATTGCCTGAAAAATATTTTATTATTTTTTTGTGGACACAACCGATAAGTACAGAAAATTTGCTCTAATTACTTAATAGCTTACTTCAACACTAGATACGAAATTTGGAATGATCAAAGACAGAGTATGAAATCACCAAACTGTCTCGTTGAATTATTTAGCAGATAGAGAACCAGTTGAAGTGAAATGACACGAAGCGATGTGATGTACGTAGTCAATAGCCGTTTGACGGGTTGATGTAGGGATGCAAATCCGCCCTTCAAAGTCAGACATTCCATGGGCACATTTAGGGCAAGGCCTGCACGGGGTGGGGAAATTCTCGTGCATTGGTGAACAATGACAAAACAAGTGATCAAAGAATTGGATAAGCCGTGAATGGATCCGTTTCCCATACTGAAGCACTTTTATTATGAGAACAGCTTGGTTCTAAACTCGATTGGTGCCCGTTCCGCGGTGGGTGGAAGGCTTTTAGATTTAGTTTTTGAATTATTGCTTTCCACCTGAAATTTGATTGTTATTTTATTTATTTTTTTTTTTTTTTAATTTTTAAACATTATGTTTCAGATTGATTTAGAAAATTCTTGGCTTTCTTTAGGTGCCCAGTTTGTGGTTGAATATAGAGATGGGCATAATTTTATTTGTAAATAAAAATACGAATTTATTCGTAAGTACGAATATTTTGAGGCCCGGTGGCTGCGAGTTTTGACGCATGAGCGCTTAACACTCCGTGCCAATGGTCGTGGGTTCGATTCCCACTCTGGGGTGTTGGTTTTTCTTTAGAAAAAATAAAAGGCATCAATATATAAGTACAAATACAATTTTATCAGAAAATATTATTTACGTATATATACATAAATAATGTATAATAAAAATATTATTCATACGAAAATACGTTTACGTATATACAAATAAATTCACAGGAAAAATTGTAAATGTTACAAAATCACAGTACAATTACAAAAAAAAAAATCGCATTAAAATACATATAGGAACAGATTTATTCACATTTTAATTTGTTATTACAAATTTATTCACAAGATAAATTATGAATTTATTAGTATTAACGATAAGATGATATTGAAGGTGGTATTAGGAAGGATATGGAAGGCAGTATCAGGAAGGATATAGAAGGTTGCATAAGGAAGGATATAGAAAGTGGTATTGGGAAGGATAAAGATGGTGGTATTAGGAAGGATATAGAAGGTGGTATTAGGAAGGATATTGGAGATGGTATTAGGAAGGATATAGAAGGTGGTAATAGCGAGGATAGAGAAGGTGGTATTGGGAAGGATATAGAAGGTGGTTTTAGGAAGGATATTGAAGGTGGCATTAGGAAGGATAATGGAGATGGTATTAGGAAGGATATAGAAGGTGGTAATAGCGAGGATAGAGGAGGTGGTATTGGGAAGGATATAGAAGGTGGTATTAGGAAGGATATTGAAGGTGGCATTAGGAAGGATATTGGAGATGGTATTAGGAAGGATATAGAAGGTGGTAATAGCGAGGATAGAGGAGGTGGTATTGGGAAGGATATAGAAGGTGGTATTAGGAAGGATATTGAAGCTGGTATTAGGAAGGATATTGGAGATGGTATTAGGAAGGATATAGAAGGTGGTAATAGCGAGTATAGAGAAGGTGGTATTGGGAAGGATATAGAAGGTGGCATTAGTAAGGATATTGGAGATGGTATTAGGAAGGATATAGAAGGTGGTAATAGCGAGGATAGAGAAGGTGGTATTGGGAAGGATATAGAAGGTGGTATTAGGAAGGATATTGAAGCTGGTATTAGGAAGGATATTGGAGATGGTATTAGGACGGATATAGAAGGTGGTAATAGCGAGGATAGAGGAGGTGGTATTGGGAAGGATATAGAAGGTGGTATTAGGAAGGATATAGAAGGTGGTATTAGGAAGGATATTGAAGGTGGCATTAGGAAGGATATTGGAGATGGTATTAGGAAGGATATAGAAGGTGGTAATAGCGAGGATAGAGGAGGTGGTATTGGGAAGGATATAGAAGGTGGTATTAGGAAGGATATTGAAGGTGGCATTAGGAAGGATATTGGAGATGGTATTAGGAAGGATATAGAAGGTGGTAATAGCGAGGATAGAGAAGGTGGTATTGGGAAGGATATAGAAGGTGGTATTAGGAAGGATATTGAAGCTGGTATTAGGAAGGATATTGGAGATGGTATTAGGAAGGATATAGAAGGTGGTAATAGTGAGTATAGAGAAGGTGGTATTGGGAAGGATATAGAAGGTGGTATTAGGAAGGATATTGAAGCTGGTATTAGGAATAATAAAGAAGGTGGTATTAGGAAGGATATTGAAGGTGGTAATAGCGAGGATAGAGAAGGTGGTATTTGGAAGGATATAGAAGGTGGTATTAGGAAGGATATTGAAGCTGGTATTAGGAAGGATATTGGATATGGTATTAGGAAGGATATAGAAGGTGGTAATAGCGAGTATAGAGAAGGTGGTATTGGGAAGGATATAGAAGGTGGCATTAGGAAGGATATTGAAGCTGGTATTAGGAATAATAAAGAAGGTGGTATTAGGAAGGATATTGAAGGTGGTAATAGCGAGGATAGAGAAGGTGGTATTGGGAAGGATATAGAAGGTGGTATTAGGAAGGATATTGAAGCTGGTATTAGGAAGGATATTGGATATGGTATTAGGAAGGATATAGAAGGTGGTAATAGCGAGGATAGAGAATGTGGTATTGGGAAGGATATAGAATGTGGTATTAGGAAGGATATTGGAGATGGTATTAGGAAGGATATAGAAGGTGGTAATACCGAGTATAGAGAAGGTGGTATTGGGAAGGATATAGAAGGTGGTATTAGGAAGGATATTGAAGCTGGTATTAGGAATAATAAAGAAGGTGGTATTAGGAAGGATATTGAAGGTGGTATTACAAAGGATATAGAAGGTATTATTAGGAATGTGAATTTATTTGTATTTACATGAAAATTTGCCATTAAAATTTTGTTTGTATTTATATATTTAATATAGGCGAATTTAAATAAATTCATATTCACACTTATGAATAAGCATTTTTTAAATTCGTTTCCCATCTCTGCTTGAATACACCTTAAAAATAAAAAAAAATAAAAAAATGGATGTTTAGAATTTTAACGTTCACTTAAACGTAACACACATATTAGGACCGGTAATTTAAAGGTTACCAGTCTCCTCCAACCAGGGTAGGGTTGAAGCCTTTTTTGTTTTCGGAATAAAACCCATCTGATCCACAGGTTGAGTAGAGCTGCATATAAAGAATGCATTTATTCTTATATGAATTATAAATAATAATGTCAACTCTCATTGCTTACCGTACTGTCACTTGTAACCTGATAGGTGTGTTCTGAGTTATTCTACCACAATAGCATCAAATTCATTGTGAACAGTGAATACGCCTCTTTACCCAGAATAAACCGTCTCTGGTTTCAGGTCGGCAATCATAACCAGCTAATTCCTGCCTTCTCGGGCAATCTACTCTTGGGGGAGTGGTTGAAGACGCTAACACCAATCCATGGTACAATAGAACGGGGTTTATTGCAGGGCTCTGAGATGCAAATGAGGCCTCTCCCGTCATTTTCGGGCTTCGGCAGTAGGTTCTGGATAGACCCTTCCTGGCGCACTAATACCACGCCTAGGCCAATGGGGGCAATTTACCACCATGACAATCGCTACTAATTGCTCATGAATTTTCTGCTAAATTTCCATTGAATAAAAGAGATTGGACGGAGAAGGAGAAATGGATTCAAAATTGGATTTGATATCCTTTTCTTTTCTACGACTAATCTCTGAACGTGACCTTAACTATGGAAAGGCTCTTTTCGATAAGCCTATACTTATGTGTCTAGTTAAGTAGCGCCTGAAGATGGTTCAATAGACGCGGAACAGGTAGGGCACTAAATAAACTATATTATAAGAAGTTGATGCGTTTTAAATAAATATACGACCTTCCACCATATTAAAATAATGTATTGAGTGCAAAGGGTCAAAATCTTATAAAATAATGACACGAGGAAGGAGAATGGCCAATTCTTGGTTAAGATCACTTCTTTTCTTCTTGTCTTATTCGTTGATGTTTCCATGGATTAACACTTCCTTTTATCTCCTGGAGGTCTCCCACACTTTTAGCACTTTCCTCCGAAGGAAAGTAGCTATTGAGGTTGGACTCATGACGGAATTTTTGAAAAATTTCTTCAAATCTTTATCGATCCTACCTAGTAGACACCGAAAATGACCCCCGTTAAAATTTATATATATATATATATATATATGCATATATATATATATATATATATATATATATATATATATATATATATATATATATGTCTGTTAACACGATAGCGGCCAGAGTTTTTGGTTTTTCGTCACGAAACTTGGTATATAGCATTCAATTAGCAAACGATTGAACGAGTTCGTTAACCACCAAAGTCGGTCTACCGGAAGGGGGGGTTTATCCCGAACCCAAAACACTTATTTGACTATGTCAGCCGTAATATTTGTTATATTTCAACGAAACTTGGTATTCGTAGTGTTAATATAGAGAGAAAAGTGAGATATAAAAATTAACTAAATCGGTTCATTAGAAGGGGGGGTTTACTCTGGACCCACAATACCAATTCGCCACTACCAGCCGTGATTTTTGGTATATTTCGACGAAACTCGGTATTCGTAGTGCTAATCCACAGGTAAATATGTGTTGTAAAAATAAACGAAATCGGTTCATTAGGAGGGGGGGTTTACTCCGGACCCACAATACCAATTCGCCACTACCAGCCGTGATTTTTGGTATATTTCGACGAAACTCGGTATTCGTAGTGGTAATCTACAGGTAAATATGTGTTGCAAAAATAAACTAAATCGGTTCATTAGAAGGGGGGGTTTACTCCGGACCCAAATTCCTAATATACTCATACCGGTCGTAATTTCTGCTGCATTGTAACGAAACGCGGTATACGTCGTGGATAACTCATGAGAAAGAAGTGTTGTAAAAATGAGCTGAATCGGTCAATCGGAAAGCGGGGGTTTAATTTGTAATATATTTGAATAGAAAAGCCGGCAGAGGTAGGTTCACAAAGCCGCCGCAAGGAGCGCTTTCTACCACTAGAGTGACTGTATCCTGTTCCTGCGTTAGATCAAAATACGATAATATTAGGATTTTTGTATTTATTACGTAGTGTAGTAGGTACCATGTGTAAACATAACTCTGGATGCAAATTAATAATTGATCAGTTACTCATTACAAAATGAGAACTATTCACGTTTTTATTTTATTTATGTAGGATATTTTAAGCAAATTGTTCTGGAAAGCAGTCTACACTACCCAAATTCTGAGGAAAGTGCTTAGTTATGCAGCTCCTGCGTGACGGACTTTTTGCCTAATAGCTTGCTATGCCAGCCAATGATCTATTAAATGACTATTAAATTACTTTTCGTGGCGTTATCGAAAGGCACAATTTAATTGGTTTCCTTGCCAAGTTATGACGTTTTGTTCCTGCAATTGTAACGTATACATAATTTTCACTTTAAACCAATAGAGAGAAGAAAGAGAAAACTATAAATGTTATTAAATGGTGATTCGTCGGAAAATTTAAATGCAGAGCTTTCTCAGAAGCAAGTAGCTCACCTGTGTGCAAGTGCATATCGCTAGGGGAGGGAACATACTATACAGATAGATTCCTGTTTGGTGGGAATTAACAAAAAAGGTCATTACGCCCATATACAGGATTGAATAATGTCTTCAGTAAATATCAGGTGTTTGTTCTTTTTAATAAAAACTATTACGATTATTTTTAAATTATTATTATAGGTGCTACGACTGGTAAGGTAATTAGCACCATTCGCTTGACGTCGAAGGAAACAACGAGTCAAAACTTTTTCAAACCTTAAATACTATTGCTTCAGGTACTGTCTATTTTGGTTCTTCTTTTTTAATGCTGATCGGTTTCAAAGTGTCAAGGTGTTCAGTTCTATACGTGTCTAATGAACTTAGCTTTATTATTATATTCTTCTAGCCATTCTTCTTGAGCCAGATTTTGAGTAATTTATTCAGAAGACTCATATGCACATGGAAGAAGGATCACACTCAGCTGAAGCCTCCTACCTGGCTAGCTCATCCGTTCTGTCTTTGCCACTAATTACAACATGCCCTGGTATCCAGAGAAAAGCTATTATCATGTTACCTAGTTCATATTCTAACTACGTAAGTTTTTATGAGTTCTTATTGTACGATTTACGAATCGTTCAGCGCTTTTGAAGAATCCGCTAAAAAAAACACGAGTTCGAAACCACTAACCCTTTTTTCTTGGAGTATTTCGTTCCAAAAGACAATAACCTAAAAAAAAAAGAGGGTTTATTGAGTTCGAAGTCATACAAAGATCCCAAGAATTACATCCTTAAGTCGACCTACTCATTCCAATTATATATTCCCATGTATGAATTGTACGTTGCGATAACATTCAACAACCCTCCAAGTAGAAATGCTTGTTTGGAATGTACGTCGGCATACTTGCTGCCGAATATGCAGTATGCAAATGAGGTACCTCCCTTCATTGTTCCGTATTTCCCTCTGGGTGGGTACTTGACATATAAACGTGGGCACTCCAAGTATGCAGGGGCGTATTAGTCAATACTTATTAAGGAAAACACTTCTCCCTTATAGGATATGAAATATTATTGGAATATTTGAAAAGGTAGAGGAAGCAATTGAACGGCGTGCAGCAATAAGGAGGCAGCCCCTTCTTTCACATTTTTGACAAAATTAAAGAAAATATTATTAAAGTAGGTTTCTTGGTATTTTTTCCATTTTCTTTTTCCTATCATAACATAGCTACCTATTTATGAAATTAAGTCCATAAGAATACTATCCTACCGCTTTTGAGAGGTGTGGGCTCAAGTTTAATATTTTGGAGCTGCCTCCTTATTGATTCAAGTTCTATAAAAAAAAAAGTCCGTCTCGCAGGACTGCATCATCTTAGCGCGGTTCCGTTCATATCCCTAGTCTAATTTGGAAAGATTAAAATAGAAGCAGTTATTATTTTGGTTCCACCAGTCTTTTTTTTTTAAATTAATTATTATAATGGCGTGTCAACCATTAAGGTCACTAACGCCATTCCTGTGAGTAGTAAAGTCTTGAAAGGTCATGATTTACAATCTTACCTGGAAGGGTCGGCTACACTAGAAACTGACCCGCTAGTGACAAGGTCTTGGAATCTTGGAAATCTATGTTTCTAACAATAAATTGTTTTTGTTATTTTACTTAACCAGTTTTATTGTCAAATACATTATCCAACTATAAGCAATTAAAAAATAACAAGAAATAAAACAGACAAAAGAACCATTGGAATAAACGAAATCAATTAATTTAAAGCTTTAAGCACTTTTTTCTCCGATTGACATCCCCTAATTAAAACTTTCTTCAGAACCTTTTTTGTAGAGCATTTAGTAAGCTTCCGAATGGTAATCTTCCGCTTCACAAGATTGTCAACGGTTTTCGAGATACTAACAAAATTATACAAAGTTACCAAAACTTTTTTTGTCTGTTAATAACATATTTTATTCTGACCCTTCCTTTACTCTAAACGTAACAAAAATTTCAACATATTAGTGTTGATGAAACTCAAACATGCAGAAAATGTTTCAACTGTATCCCATAATTCTAAGTACCAAAATCAAAGACAAAGAACCCTCCCTAGGAAGGACGCTAGGCAGTTGAAAAGCTATATATCTTGGAAATCCATATCTCTAACATTAAATTGTTTTTCTTATTTTTCTTAACCTGTTTTATTTTCAAATACATTATCCAACAATAAGCAATTAAAAATAACAAGGAATAAAAAACAGACAAAAAGAACAGTTCGAATAAGCGAAATCAATTACTTTAAAGTTTTAAGCTCTTATTTCTCCGATTGACATCGCCTAATCAAAACTTTCATTAGAACCTTTTTTTTCGAGCATTTAATAAGCTTTCTAATGGTATTCTTCCTTTTACCAAGATTCTCAACCTTTTTCGTGATATTAAGGCAAGTAAACAAAGTTACTAAAACTTTTTATGTCTGTTAATAAAATATTTTATTCTAACCCTTCCTTAACTCCAAACGTAACCAAAATTTCAACATATTAGTTTTGATGAAAGTAGAACATGCAGAAAATGTTTCAACTGTATCCCATGATTCTAAGTACCCAACCCAAAAACGGTATTCAAAAAATATTTTTCCAATTTTCTCGAAAACGGTTAAAGCTATCGCCTTGAAAATGGTTTCATTCGTTTTCCTAGCCCAGGAATAATATAAAACGAGTACTTAGAAGCTTATGAACTCAAAAACGTAAGCGTTACGATTTTTTTTTGCGCGAATTTCGCCCCAAACGCCATCTTCCAGTAGGCGGATTTTGCTGGTTAACGAACTTGACCTTTCAAATTGGACGACGGATTTTTGTACCAAATTTCATCACAATCGGACCATTAGGGAAGCCAGAAATGAGCGAACAGACAAATATATATATATATATATATATATATATATATATATATATATATATAAATAAATATATACATATATATATATATATATATATATATATATATATATATACAAATTTGAACCAACGTTATTTTCGGTCTCTATGGGTTCTGAAACGCGAAATTTTCTAGTCGGCACTTTCGGATCGTTTCATTGTATCAACCTTATAAGCGGGGTTCCTCCCTATGGGGGAGGGAGGAACCGCGCTAAAACAAAATGTAGGACTTTTTTTTTTATACCTAAAATGAACGAAATTTGCTTTTATTCACATATTTAATTTAAGAAGCTCATATGACAATACAAACAAAGAATGTAAAATACAAAAAAAAAATAATAAATGCTAAATTCAGTCATGTTCTGGGTCTGTTTGGGTCGAATTATCATCGTCAGTGCAGCTGAAGAAGCTACACATTTTAATGCATTATAGAACGGTATCTTATTTTCCCCTACACATTTGTGTGCGAGGCTTATTGCGAGATTGCATTTTTCAGTTTTAGCGCGGTTCCTCCCTCCCCCATAGGGAGGAACCCCGCTTATAAGGTTGATACAATGAAACAATCCGGAAGTGCCGACTAGAAAATTTCGCGTTTCAGAACCCCTAGAGACCGAAAATAACGGTGGTTAAAATTTGTATATATATATGTATATATTTATATATATATATATATATATATATATATATATTTGTCTGTTCGCGGATTTCTGGCTTCCCTGATGGTCCGATTTTGATGAAATTTGGTACAAAAATCTGTCGTCCAATTTGAAAGGTCAAGTTCGTTAACCAGCAAAATCCGTCCACTGGAAGATGGCGTTTGGGGCGAAACTCGCGCAGAAAAAATCGTAACGCTTACGTTTTTGAGTTCATTAGCTTGTAAGTACTCGTTTTATATGCTTCTTGGGCTAGGAAAACGAATGAAACCATTTTCAAGGCGATAGCTTTAACCGTTTTCGAGAAAATTGGAAAAATAGTTTTTGAATACCGTTTTTGGTTTGGGTACTTAGAATCATGGGATTCAGTTGAAACATTTTCTGCATGTTTTACTATCATTAAAACTAATATGTTGAAATTTTGGTTACGTTTGGAGTTAAGGAAGGGTTAGAATAAAATATTTTATCAATAGACATAAAATGTTTTGGTAACTTTGTATACTTTCCTTAATATCTCGAGATAGGTTGAGAATTTTGGGAAACGGAAGAACACCATTAGAAAGCTTACTAAATGCTCTACAAAAAAGGTTCTAATGAAAGTTTTGATTAGGCGATGTCAATCGGAGAAATAAGTGCTTAAAACTTTAAAGTAATTGATTTGGCTTATTCGAATTGTTCTTTTTGTCTGTTTTTATTCCTTGTTATTTTTTAATTGCTTATAGTTGGATAATGTATTTTACAATAAAACGGATTAGGCAAAATAAGAAAAACAATTCATTGTTAGAAATATAGCTTGCCAAGAGAAAGAGATTCGATGACGTCTTTTGAATATTTTCAATTGCCTTCATGCTGTTGGTTTTTTTTATTTTATTTTTTAATTGATTTTATTTGTAGAATTATTACTATAGTAAAAGAACACAGGAATATGTGAAACATTTTGATATTTTCCAATTCATTGAAACGTATGAAATGAAGTATCGGTAGAAGAGGATTCTAGAGTCTGGCGGACCCGAGCAGGTAATGCCATAAAACCCTTTGAACAAAGGCCGAGGAAAATATGATCTGTTTCTACTCTAAGCTTTTCATATGACAATAGGGATATGAACAGGAACCGGAGTCTCCCGTGGTCTAATGGCTAGTACCTTGGATTCATAAGCGGGAGATGGTGGGTTCGATTCCCAACCTCCGGCAGGAATTTTATCATCTCACGGCTCGCTGGTAAAATTCCTCGCTAAACCCTAGATGTCGGCGCTAATGACCTAGATGTAGATGAGCCGTAAAAAAAAAAAAAAAAAAAAGAAAAAAAAGAACTGGAACCGCGCTAAGATGACGCAGTTCCTGCGAGTCGGACGTTTTATGTGCAGGGGTGGGCTGTATGCAGATGGAAAGTCAATAGTTGATTTCACACAGCGGTTTAGTTGCTGTGATCTCACGATTAAAGCGACCAGAGCTGCTTCCTCATGGTACCAGAAGATAGGGATCCATTTTAAATCCACGATAATGTTCTGACCTGAAAATCCGTAAAAATAGAGCTGCCTTCGAATTTTTGTACGCCCGTCAATTGTATTTTTGAATTTTTAACACTATTTAATGGATATGATTATAACATTATAATCTCATTTATATACTTGAATCAGCTCTTTATAATAAATGTTAAAGGGCCAACGATATTTATTTATTGTAGGGAGGGCCTTGCTGGGAAAGGTTCTTAGTTTAAGCACAAGCTAACGCTTAAATTAATTAGACAAATAAATATGTTGATTGATCCCAAGTTCGTGAAAGCTTTACGAATCATTGGTTGCAAATATCAACTTATTTTACGACATTCTATGCATTATTATGTTAGGTAATTTTTAAAAAGATTAATTCTTTCCTTTATCTGCATTCTTCTTCATTTCCATAATGAAAATACTAAGCATCATCCCTCGTTCAATATTTGAAGATGTTGATCCTGAATATGCAGCCGTGAAGAAAAAGATGAATGGGGAATGTTTCCTATTCATTATCACATTGGGGTGGAAATAAAAAGAATTTCTATGTGTTAAGGAAAGCTGGGGACTTCCCAATTAACCGAGGAATTCCTTAATTATGGTCCTTTATTCCTTCATTTCGCATAGTAGAGGTCCTTCAGACAGAACTGAATGTCATCGTATCCTTCAAAAAATACTTATTACTTTCTCTCATAAGAATTTTAAAAGTCCTAACAGACGCCATTCAGCAGGGGTGTTGGCCTGTAACTGGTAAATTATTCCTCAGCTTCGGCAAGATTCGTTAGAATCTTTATATAATAGTTCTACCGACTTGTTCATTATACAAATCCAAACCGTTGGACCGATTTTGACCAAACTTGGCACACAGGTATATCTTGATACGGGGACTGTCATAGGCGAAATCAAAAACGTCTATTAACTTTTTGTCTGTCTATTTGTATCTTATAAAAATCCACAGCGTTTGACCGTATTTGACCGAACTTGGCACACAGATAGGTCTTGATCCTGGGTGTGTCATAGGCTAGGTTAAAATCGTCTAGGACTAAAAATTCTGAGGTCACGGATTCGTAAATGTAAACCCGAACAGTTTCAGAGTTTTGTTATTAGATTTTAATATTACTTATTTGGTTTTACATTTATTTGGGCATTTCTAGATGCAGGAAGTAGGTGTAGCGTATCACGCTGGGTAACAGCTAGTACTAGATAGAAACACCTAATTTTATTAAATTAGTGTAGAATTCTAAAATAACTTATTATTATTATTTTAAATGCCTTGATGTTTTTCTGGTGAAAATAATGATTTGATTAATTAGATTAGAGTAACGAATGATAATAATTAAATCGCCGATGGTCGTGTTTCGTTGGTGTTTGAAATGAGAGAGAATGGATCGTATTGTGGTCGTCATATTACGGGATTCGATATCGAGTGCCTTTCATTATGTCGAACGTGTAATTAACTAAACGCTGATAAATTACACAAGCCTTTATGTATCCCGAGCGTGGGCAATCACAACACGGGAAAGGAATATTCGCATGACGTTCCTAAATAACAGCTTTTTATGTCCGATAACGCGCAACAATATATTGTTAGCGCGTTTCGTTTCATCCTCCAAAGGGAGAAAACCTGCTGATGACGTAATGCGGAAGTGCTCAATACAAAAGTCCACGTTTCATAACCCATAGATCACGAAATTAACGATTGGCCAAACATATATATATATATATATATATATATATATATATATATATATATATATATATATTTCTGTAGGAGGGTCAAAATGACTAATTAGAGCTCATCACCATAGATAAAAAGTCCTTAAAATAAATAAAAAACAAAAAGTTCGTTAAGAAGAAAAATCCCCAATCGTAAACAAAGTAAAAATTCCCAATGGTAAACTTGTTTCCTCGTCGGAATGTACGGCTTTGTGCTAATATGCTTCCATACTCACTGTTCACAGCGTCGCAAAAAGCCGCCAAAAAGAGCCCAAAACTCAATAACTATTGACGTACCTATTGATAAATCACTGATGTGACAAATCTTTTTGTGGTCGGCCCCCGCCTCTGAACTGCACTCGGCTGGGCTCAGGTGATGGTGACACTCATCAAGCCAAAAACCAATCTGCATCTATCTCAGACTACTTTTTTTTAGCACTTTCCTCCGAAGGAAAGTAGCTATTGAGGTTGGACTCATGACGGAATTTTTGAAAAATGTCTTCAAATCTTTATCGATCCTACCTAGTAGACACCGAAAATGACCCCCGTTAAAATTTATATATATATATATATATATATATATATATATATATATATGCATATATATATATATATATATATATATATATATATATATATATATATATGTCTGTTAACACGATAGCGGCCAGAGTTTTTGGTTTTTCGTCACGAAACTTGGTATATAGCATTCAATTAGCAAACGATTGAACGAGTTCGTTAACCACCAAAGTCGGTCCACCGGAAGAGGGGGTTTACCCCGAACCCAAAACACTAATTTGACTATGTCAGCCGTAATATTTGTTATATTTCAACGAAACTTGGTATTCGTAGTGGTAATATAGACAGAAAAGTGAGATATAAAAATGAACTAAATAGGTTCATTAGAAGGCGGGGGTTTACTCCGGACCCACAATACCAATTCGCCACTGCCAGCCGTGATTTTTGGTATATTTCGACGAAACTCGGTATTCGTAGTGGTAATCCACAGGTGAATATGTGTTGTAAAAATAAACTAAATCGGTTCATTAGGAGGGGGGGTTTACTCCGGACCCACAATACCAATTCGCCACTACCAGCCGTGATTTTTGGTATATTTCGACGAAACTCGGTATTCGTAGTGGTAATCTACAGTTAAATATGTGTTATAAAAATAAACTAAATCGGTTCATTAGAAGGGGGGGTTTACTCCGAACCCAAATTCCTAATATACTCATACCGGTCGTAATTTCTGCTGTATTCTAACGAAACGCGGTATACGTCGTAGGTAACTCATGAGAAAGAAGTGTTGCAAAAATGAGCTGAATCGGTCAATCGTAAAGCGGGGGTTTAATTTGTAATATATTTCAATAGAAAAGCCCGCCAAACGTAGGTTCACAAAGCCGCCGCAAGGAGCGCTTTCTACCACTAGAGTGACTGTATCCTGTTCCTGCGTTAGATCAAAATACGATAATATGAGTTTTTTTGTATTTATTACGTAGTGTAGTAGGTACCATGTGTAAACATAACTCTGGAAGCAAATTAATAATTGATCAGTTACTCATTACAAATTTAAAAGAGAACTATTCATGTTTTTATTTAATTTATGTAGGATATTTTAAGCAAATTGTTCTGGAAAGCAGTCTACACTACCCAAATTCTGAGGAAAGTGCTTAGTTATGCAGCTCCTGCGTGACGGACTTTTTTATATATAAATTCAGTACAACAGCTTGAGATAATTTCCGTTGGAGTAACGAAATATGTTCATCGGTTATTGGAAATTTATCTGTCAAATACTTGCATACCGAAAGTACACTTTTGTCGTTTGAATTGAACAATATTTCAACCAGGACACGGTTTTTCACTCCGATCACCTCAGACATATTTCCCAGTCGACACTGACTTGAGTACTGCAAAAACAAATCCGTCTTCGATTTGATTCCAATCTTTACATAGAGGTAACGCGCGTCTGGCTGTTAGTCATTTACCGAGTTCGTTCACCTCCAGCACAGAAGTACGCCTATTTACGCACTTAATTTCGGTCTGGAGGGTTTCCATACATGTCCACGGAAAAGCTCGAAATCCGAGAGACGCAAAAGCTATTTGACAAAAGGAAATATGATACGTGTAATTTTTTACTTTTTCAGCATCCCCGTCCATGATTCCAAAAAACAAAAAAATTTTTTTTTTTTTTTTTTTTTTTGGTCCGTCGAACATCCTACTAAAACGGGAAAAACATGCGTCAGCCTTATCGGTCTGAGCAAGTAAACTTGAATTAACTATTTTGGTACATGCGGATTTGGGAAATTTTCTTCGTTTCTACTACTTCAATGATTAGCAACTGTCTTGCAATCAACGGTGGGGTTAAATATCTCACGAGATATTTAACACATATTTAAGGCCAAAGTGTTCGGAGAAAGTATTTTAAAAAATCAAGTTTTGAGCACTTTTTGACCATTGTGAGACGGTGAGGCTTGAACCCAGAATCTAAGTCGTTAGCCACTAGACCGCGGGGAGACCCGATTACACATACATGTACCAATTTTTTCTATTTCGAATTATTTCATCGCATCATGGTGTAAACTCATAAAGAAATGATATTGAACTCTGGAGCAAGCCAGAATGATTAGAAATATTCAATTGGTTATAAGCGTGAAGAGGATGCAAACCACCGAAGCCGAGGCTTCCCCAATCGGAGAGTCGACGCCATCTAGGGATCCACTTACTGGCTAATGGGACATCAAAGTCGGATCCGACCAATTATTTAAATGAACCCTTCAATTGGGTAGTCTTCTAACCAGCTGCTTACTTCACGCAGACCAAATCCAACTCTTGTATCTAATTCCTAGGAATTGGTGGGGATAAGTATCCTCTTGCACAACTACTTTGAAGATTTCGTTCCTGCGGGTGAGTAATGGTAGTTGTGCCTTTTTCTTGAACAGATGCAAAAGTTGATATCAAATGGTTAAGGGAAAAAATGTAACGTGATGAAGTTGATCGTGTTCACCCCCAAAATACTTATATTTACAGGACAACTAGCCTGGACGGGATGGTGATGAGAGAGAATAGTGGATAGAGTGGAGCGTGGAGTTGAGTGGATTCTAGTAGAGAGTAGCTAGGGGCTAGGATATTCCCCAGCCTAAATAGGAAGGTAGGATTGGGGAATCGTGGGAATTATAGAGGACTGCAGGTCTGTAACTGCTGATGTTCAATTCTGCTGACACAAGTCTGCGTTCCTTCCTGTCCTATGCTTTTCCTCACATAAGTATTTAGGGTAAATATAATATATGTCTTTAAGAGCTTTATCTTTATTATATCCACAAGAATTCCTACATACACCTGTGCGTTTTTTCAGGTGTTCTCGTCTCTTTACAAAATAAATAGAACAAACGGTAATTATGATATCCACAAAGTCCGAGGAACATATATCAAAAGCATCAAAAACACACATACACAGCTGCAAATCATGTCTTCAAATACAAGCACTCCATAAGGTTAGATAAATCGGGAGTTCTAGTCAGGTATAACCTTCGAGAAAAATTTAACTTAAAGAACCTTTGTTTGCTAGAGGTATCAGAATTAGAGTCACCGTTTGGATGGTCGCATAAAATATGGTGACCTAGGAACAACAAGTTGGGCAGTTTCATAAATATATAATCTTCATTTAAAAATAAATTGCCCTGCAAAAAACTCTTAAAGAAATTACCCTACGGTGAATATTCAGCTAAATGAAAAACATTTTGTCAGTTATTTCATGTCCGGTTCCCCAGAGGGTGATTCAAGGGTATGCATCTCCGGTATCGTGTCCTCCCTATATTGTGACACCTCGAGTATTGGGTGACTTTAAAAAATTGTCCTGTTAGCCCGAGGAAGGGCTGATGGATCGGATACAGAGGAGGGTCGGCCCCCATGTTTTATTGAAAAGGTAACTTGAAACTTCTCGCAATAAGGGCTGAGGTCTGCATAATTCTATACTTCGGACTCAGGGTTCAGAACCATTTGGGAACAGGAGTTGTTATCGCTCACGTCCACGCAAAAAATATGTTATAAAAATTAAAAAATAATAAATCCTTTCAAATACATAGTTACTTTCATTTGTCTCTGTTTTTCTGTCTTATCCGTAAGTTTCTAATTCAGAATGGCTACTTGGCTAGGCGGAAGATAAAATTTACGTTCCGAAATACCAGCACTCATAAAAAACTAATTTCCTTTTTGTTCAACATACTCCTTCCTCAATAAAACCCGACAACGCAGGATCTGTGAGGCCCAACACGTCATTTAAAACTAAAGTAGGACAAAGAAAGAAAAAAACTATAGTAAAGATGAAATTCGCTGAACCAACAATTTAGTGGACAAAGATTCCTATAGACTTATATATATGAAGGGCTCAGTGCCAAAGGTGACTAACCCACAATTAGAAAAAAACAGAAATGTGGAGTTAAAGTGAAGAAGAATCTGAAAAACATGTTTGTGACAGAAATGATTTTAACTTGTCCAGTTGAAATCATTTTGCCACAAACACTATTTTTTTCAGACTCTTCTAAACTTTAACTCCAAGTTTTGCAGTTATTTCTAATTTTGGGTTGGTCACCTTTAGCATTGAGCCCTTTGTATTGTATGTAGTTCGTTGCTAGTCCTAGTTTATTTCCAAATAATGTTATTTTATATTTATTTTGTCGTATTAATATTTTCATCATGTTTCAAGAATTAAATCGTTGCAAAATGTAGGATTATGAATTATGTTAATACCAATGCATCAATTTTTCCTTAATTTTTGTATGGCGAAAAATGAGTTCATATACAAACATTTAGCATCAAAATGGTGTCTAAAGCCGATGGTAACGTCCAATTTCGAATTTAGACGAAACACTGTAGTTACGCCTCTACATTCTGACTTCGCCTTCCTCAATGTTGATTCGCTGCGAATTTCTTGAATTTAGTTCTATGTAAGTAGAAATTACGGCAGAGAAGGCCAAATTAATAATTTATTGCGGGTTCTGGCGTAAACCCTAATTCCTAAAGTACCGTGATCTGTACCCCAGAGGTAAAGGCCACCATGACCATTTTTTAATGGTTTTGGACACTATGTCCTGCTCCCATAAATATCAAAGATAACACAGTGAAAAATAAAATCATGTTCGTTTTCATTAGAGGTAAAAGACACCTTTTGGAGGACTTGGTTTTGTCAATCCAATCTTCGTTGGATCAATACTTTCAATTACCTATCAATGCCAATAACAATGCAAAAAAAAAAAAAATCTTTAAACTGTTCCTATAAGTAACAAAGAAACAAATTTTAATAGTTCAAAGCTATGTAAAATTGGCTCTCCTCAACAATGAAAAATATGTGACATCGTGTCCTTCACCTCTGGGGTACAGATATATTAAAAATTCATCGCTCATATAAGTGTCCTATATTATATAGCGAATTTCCTAGCAAGAAGCAAAAAATCTGGTAAGAGAATGAACACATTGGATAGGGGGGTTCTGATGAACCTCTAATCCTGGTGAAAAGACTTTACTGTTCATGGAATTCACCCTTAAACCTTTCGCTAAGACCTCAGTCTGATCTCGATAACCATTTGTTGATGTTACGAACCTTAATTGATGCATTCTGTCAATTGTAAATTACTTTGTCTAGTATTATTAGCAAATTGCGAGCGAGAAATGGCCTATTCGTAACCAAATTGATGTAATTTTGCGGCTAGTTTAGCATGTAGTTACAGCATTTGCACTGTCCTTTATGATACAGTAGACAATAGACTATGGGCTCTCCTAAAGCAGGCTACATAAGGTCAGGCAGGCCTGTCAGTTAGACCTGAACAGTCCACCTGAAAGCCGGTTGCCTGAACATGTGTATATTCCGGCCGGTCTGACAGTTAAGACAGTTCAGGCAGCCGGAATATATACACGTTCAGGCGACCAGCTTTCAGGAGGACTGTTCAGGTCTAACTAACAAGCCTGCCTGAATCGTGTGTAGCCTGCTTAAGGAAATGAAAGCGCGTATGGGTCAATTCATGACAAATCACCCAATTTTAATATTCGCCTGTGCCACCATCTCTCAGAAATTGATGTATGAAATAATATGTTTCCTAAGAAAATTATTTTTTTATTTCACAGCCGCAAAAAAAAACAACAAAACACACCTTTTCTTTTTTGAGCATAGCATGTACATGGACTGCTCATTCTATGAAAAAAAGTTGTTATACGTGAGGTAATTGTCATTAAAGAGGTATGACTTACTGAACCTAAATATTAAAAAAAAGTATCAAAAATAATTTTACATGATGACTGGCATCCCTCTGTGAGTAGCCCATAGTATTTAGTTTCATGGCTTAGTTTGGTGGTGAGACGCTTTACCTTTAATTTGATATCAAGAAAAATATTATATATATCAGAAGTACAATTATAATACAAACATGGTAAAATTGTATTTGATTATCTCATACATCACTATTCATGAAAAATTTTGAAAAATATCTGAGGCATGATGGCACAGGGAAATACTAAATTTGAATGATTTGGCGTGAAATGACCCGTATTAATTTTAATATTTTTATAAATTGCTTAAATAATTAATTCAAATCTACAAAAAATCTTGCGCAGGGCCCATCGGCTGGAATAATAATTTGAGTACACTAAGTGACAAAGAGGGATATAAGAAGCCTAAAACATAACAAAAGGATCTCTCCTAAATCATCAATGAAAATAAATAATTAAAAAACTATAAAATTAAAATAACAACAAACTTATCAAAACAATTACACTAATAACTGAATTCATGAATTAAAAATTAAAAAGTACTTCCAGATTTAGTTCTTTCACTCATTCTTTTCTGGATTTTTTTTTTATTTCTGTTATACTACAACGAAAGTTGCAATGCAACAAAAGAAACTAATAGAAGTGTCTTATCAAAAAAAGCGAAATTATAATTATCATATAAATTTGTCGTGTTTCCGTAACAACAATTTTTTTCCTTTACAAAACATTCTAAACTAATGATGTGCTGAGATAACACAATTCTGAAGTTCAAAGTTATAATAAAACTACTCTGAAAATTCATTAAGAAAAAATTTATCCGATTAAATAAAAAGCAAATAAATTAGAATTCACTTCTGATAATCTTCATGAAAATGACATTTTTTCGATATCGTACAAGCTAAGAGGATGAGATCGTGAAATTTCTTGATAAAATATAAAAAACCTTAATTAAAAAAAACACAATTCAGAACATTTTAAATATCTTTTTCTTTTTTTTTACTTTGATTTTATTAACTTTGGATTAGTAATTATTAGGAATATTTTATTTTAATTTCTTTGATTTTTTAATTTTACAGTATTGATATTTTGTCTAGTTATTATTTTCAACAAATTTCACGATGCAACAATGACTCTTGTAGTTGAATTGTCTTTTTTAAAAAAACAAACAAAAACCCTAAAAAATCACTATTGAATAGAATTGGGTTTCCTGCAAACATCTACCTATGCTATAATGGAGGTTCTAGGATTATCCTTATGAAGTTGTATTTTCCAAATTACATTCAGCTGGTTGGAAACAAATACATATTAATTCCAATAGTGCTGGGTGGGCATGATTTCAATTTACCAAAGGGAAAAGCCTTTTCCGCTTTGGTGAACTGCTAGGCCCCTGGGAAATATAATTGAATCTTGTGATCTGCTCTGTTGTAAAGGTGATACCTTCGCTCGCACAAATTCCAGATTAAGTATAAACCTGGGAAGCTTTTAAATGACTTAAAGATGCAATTTCTAGAACTCACAACTAAAGCCCCGTTTCCATTACTACAAAACTGCCCTGCGACATGTCGTGCGACATGTCGCCGCAACAAGTCGCAGAATGGAAACACTTTGCAACATGTCGCTGCGACAAAAAATGTCGCAGTCGACCGTGCGAGAATACATGTTGCAGAGACTCGTTCCTAAAGCTCCGTTTCCATTACTACAAATCTCCTTGCAACATGTCGCACGACATGTCGCCGCAACATGTCGCAGAATGGAAACACTTTGCAACAAGTCGCAGCACATGTCGCTGCGACAAAAATGTCGCACCGGCCGGCCGGTGCAACAAAACATGTCTCCGCGACTTTTTGCCTACTAGCCCAGTCAAACGGCACTCAAAAAGGGGTCGAAGTGAAAAGTCTGTGTAATTGTTGTGATTAATTAATTCTATGTTGATGGACATTTTTCAAATCGTATTTTTTTTTTAATTATTGCCGTTTTTAATTATGGAAAGGTTTTCTTTGATCTTCCTTTTTTACGTGTTCCTTTCTCTAGTTAAAATATCAACGTCTGTATAATTAAAATTATGTTTATTATTTATTGCGTGTTCCGTCAATGTCGTCCAGTTCTCTTTTGTGTCTATACTTCTAGCATGTTGTACAATTCGTTTTTGCAAGAGTTGTTCTGATTCCTCTATGTAGGATGAGTTGCAATCGTTACAACGCATTTTGTATATATTGTTTTTTGTGGCTGTCGGTTTAACATTGTCCTTAATATTGCTAAAATCATTTTCAATTTCATTACGAAATTTCCGACCTATTTTGCCAACTTCTTTAGATATTAGTTTCAGTCTATTAGCTCTTAAAGGGTGGTAATGGAAAGTAATTCGTAAAATAATATTTGTTCAAAAGTAAAGTAATTTAGAGAATCGATAAATGTTTATTATTGTACAAAATTTGATTTTGGGAGTTACAAAAAAATATTTTTGCATAGGAAAACCCTATAAGAGGTGTGAACAACGGCACGAAACATGTCGGGCAAAATAGAGAAAATAAAGAAGTTGAATATAAAAATATATATACATATACATAGATATATATATATTATTTTTTTAATGTTTTCCGGTACTATAATATTCTATTATTACTATAGCTATAATACCGTATATTAAGTTTATAAATTTGTAATTATATACTAAAAACTGTAATTAGACAGTTCCTTAAACCTATATAGTTTCCATTCCATTAAGTTATGTTCCAATTTAAACTATTCTATGTTCCAATTTATAATATCACCGTCAGCGTTATAAATTCTGATCATTAATTACTGCCCATTTACTGTAATATTAATGCATGGTTCTATTTGTTGTTAGCACCTGATGATGGCACATTTCAAAATAAAGGCCTAGTGCAAAATAAAAAATAAAAAGTGGGAAGACTGAATTTTGTTTCACCTTCTGGGATATATATATTAATTCTTCTGAATATGACCCAATATATATATTTTTCTTGTTCTTTTTTCTTTTATGGCAGAGGGTCGATAAAGCAGAACACCATTCGTTTTTATTCAACTACTTTATTCTCTCTATTTTGCCCGACTTGTTTCGTGCCAATATATATATATATATATATATATATATATATATATATATATATATATATATATATATATATGTGTGTGTGTGTGTGTGTGTGTGTGTTGGTATTCGTAGTGGTAATCTATAGAGGAAAATATACTTTAAACTACATCGGTCCATAAGAAGGGGTGGGGGGTACTCCGGACTTACATTGCCAATTCGCCACTACCAGCCGTAATTTTGGTTATATTTGAACAAAACTCAGTACTCGTAGTGGTAATCTAAAGAGAAAAATTGGTTTTAACAATAAACCAAATTGGTTCATTAGGAGGGGGGGGGGGTTACTCTGGACCCAAACTACTAATGTACTCATACCTGTGGTAATTTCTGCTGTTTTGTAACGAAACGTGTACTCTGATGAGGAATAAGTGTTGTAAACATAAACTAAATTGGTCTATCGAAAAGGAGGGTTTACTTTGTACAATGTTTCTATAGGATTAGCCTGCTAGACGTAGGTTCGCAAAGCTGCCGCTAGGAGCTCTTCCTACCACTAGCGGGACTGTATCCCATTCCTGCGTCAGATCAAAATGCAATAGAGCAGAACTATTCATGTAATTGTTTTATTTATGTAGGTTATTTAAAGCATAATATTCAGGAATGCAGTCTACACTACCCAAAATCAGAGGAAACTGCTTAGTTATGCAGCTCCTGCGCGACGGATTTATTTTAATAGTATCATCTAAAGTTTGGACTACTTTTTCCTTGGCCCCTTTCGCGAGATTCTCACTTAAATCTTTTTTAAAAAATAAAGCACTTGTCACGGGACATTGTGTAAACACTCGAAAACTACGACAGTAGCAGTGAACGAACTGAGTAACTGAGGAGAACTGTTAAGCGCTTAGGCATGAAGACTTGCGCTTGGCGCCTATCCCCACAAATCTGGAGACCCTGACTTAGATAAATACGCTAAACGTCCAGGCGCTGAAGATTAATTCATTCACTAAAAGAGTAAGTTGCATTGATTCATTTACTACTTTTTGCTTTTTTTTTTTTACAAAAATTACAGTGTTCTCCCATCTTTCAACGCTCTTTTGCGTGGAAACTTCGCGATGTACGTAAATATGTTTGGGGCCATAAATTGTAGGCAATTGTGTCCTTTTTATATTACTTCCGATTTAATTTTTGCGTAAATAACTTCCTTTGCACGTTACAAGCTGAAAACAACTAAAAAACATTATTTTTGGTGATTTCTTGATGATTTCTCATATCTGCCGAGCACATTTTTGGCGGAAAACTTCTGATTTGTGTTCAGCACCCCCAAAAAACATAGAATAAGCCAATCAAAACAATTACACCAAAACTTTCTGCTTGAAACCACCGTTTGACTGGGCTATGTGGTAATGGAATCAGCCCGCATCTTGTGCCAGGACCACACGCATGCGCAAAAGACCGTTTACACATACAACCCTGTCTAGCGGAGTAGGGAATTATTCAATACATTTTTTATTCAATAATCATTCAAATAACATTTATTTAAATTTATTTAAATTTTAACGTCCATTTATTATTAACTAAGAATTTTAGGACGGGTTATCTACAGGTTACCACCCTTTTCTAGCCAGGATAGGTGTGATGCCTTTTCTTTTTTCGAAAGAAAAGCCACCACCCCTAGTGGGAATCGAACCCACGACCTTTGGCACGGAGTGTTAAGAGCTCACGCCTTAACCCTCACGGCTACCGGGTCTCCAAATAACATTTTATTTAATAAGAATTTATTCATTCAGTAACTTATTCGTCTACTGATTTATTTTTTATTCAACGAGTAATGGGGTTGGCTCGTTATTCAATACATTTTTATTGAATAAGCATCTATTTAGTTATTCATTGACTGATTTTTTTTTTTTTTAAATTTAATGAATAATTAATTATTTTGTATTCTTCATTCATTATTTTTATACATTTAAAATAATATGGTTCATCTATTTATTTAAATTTTAACGTCCATTTATTGTTAACTACAAATTTTAGGACGGGTTATCTATTGGTTACTACCCTCTTCTAGCCAGGATAGGGCTGATGCCTTAAATAATACGGTTCATGTAACAACAAACTCAGATTCTTTAAGTTCATGAAACAATATCATTTGAATAAAGAATTTTCATTAAAAGTAAGAAAAAGTTCAATGAAGAAAATCTCTTGTATTTAACAAAAAATTGCAGTCAAATAAATCAATTTCATTCAAAAAATTGTTTCACTCGAATAAATAACTGTATTCAATAAAAATTTTCATCGTCATTCAATGAATAGTGACAGAATAATTAATGAAAAAGTATTCATTATTCAGAATGAAATAACGGAATTATGTATTATTCATTATTCTGAATGATTTTTGCTCTGACTGCTGTCTAGTGTCTACAGAACCTAACCTAAAACGTGTCTAATCTTCACCATATTATTAACATATGTTAACCTCGTTCCTCCATCAAATACTTCTGCGACATGTCGCAGCGACTTTTTCCCTGCAACATGTCGCAGAGAGTGGCCCCTGCGACATGTCGCCGAGCCTTTGCAACAAAACTGTGCAACAAGTCGCAGCGACATGTCGCGCGACATGTCGCTGCGACTTGTCATAATGGAAACGTACCTTAAAGCCCCGTTTCCATTACTACAAAACTGCCCTGCGACATGTCGTGCGACATGTCGCCGCAACAAGTCGCAGAATGGAAACACTTTGCAACATGTCGCTGCGACAAAAAATGTCGCAGTCGACCGTGCGAGAATACATGTTGCAGAGACTCGTTCCTAAAGCTCCGTTTCCATTACTACAAATCTCCTTGCAACATGTCGCACGACATGTCGCCGCAACATGTCGCAGAATGGAAACACTTTGCAACAAGTCGCAGCACATGTCGCTGCGACAAAAATGTCGCACCGGCCGGCCGGTGCAACAAAACATGTCTCCGCGACTTTTTGCCTACTAGCCCAGTCAAACGGCACTCAAAAAGGGGTCGAAGTGAAAAGTCTGTGTAATTGTTGTGATTAATTAATTCTATGTTGATGGACATTTTTCAAATCGTATTTTTTTTTTAATTATTGCCGTTTTTAATTATGGAAAGGTTTTCTTTGATCTTCCTTTTTTACGTGTTCCTTTCTCTAGTTAAAATATCAACGTCTGTATAATTAAAATTATGTTTATTATTTATTGCGTGTTCCGTCAATGTCGTCCAGTTCTCTTTTGTGTCTATACTTCTAGCATGTTGTACAATTCGTTTTTGCAAGAGTTGTTCTGATTCCTCTATGTAGGATGAGTTGCAATCGTTACAACGCATTTTGTATATATTGTTTTTTGTGGCTGTCGGTTTAACATTGTCCTTAATATTGCTAAAATCATTTTCAATTTCATTACGAAATTTCCGACCTATTTTGCCAACTTCTTTAGATATTAGTTTCAGTCTATTAGCTCTTAAAGGGTGGTAATGGAAAGTAATTCGTAAAATAATATTTGTTCAAAAGTAAAGTAATTTAGAGAATCGATAAATGTTTATTATTGTACAAAATTTGATTTTGGGAGTTACAAAAAAATATTTTTGCATAGGAAAACCCTATAAGAGGTGTGAACAACGGCACGAAACATGTCGGGCAAAATAGAGAAAATAAAGAAGTTGAATATAAAAATATATATACATATACATAGATATATATATATTATTTTTTTAATGTTTTCCGGTACTATAATATTCTATTATTACTATAGCTATAATACCGTATATTAAGTTTATAAATTTGTAATTATATACTAAAAACTGTAATTAGACAGTTCCTTAAACCTATATAGTTTCCATTCCATTAAGTTATGTTCCAATTTAAACTATTCTATGTTCCAATTTATAATATCACCGTCAGCGTTATAAATTCTGATCATTAATTACTGCCCATTTACTGTAATATTAATGCATGGTTCTATTTGTTGTTAGCACCTGATGATGGCACATTTCAAAATAAAGGCCTAGTGCAAAATAAAAAATAAAAAGTGGGAAGACTGAATTTTGTTTCACCTTCTGGGATATATATATTAATTCTTCTGAATATGACCCAATATATATATTTTTCTTGTTCTTTTTTCTTTTATGGCAGAGGGTCGATAAAGCAGAACACCATTCGTTTTTATTCAACTACTTTATTCTCTCTATTTTGCCCGACTTGTTTCGTGCCAATATATATATATATATATATATATATATATATATATATATATATATATATATATATGTGTGTGTGTGTGTGTGTGTGTGTGTTGGTATTCGTAGTGGTAATCTATAGAGGAAAATATACTTTAAACTACATCGGTCCATAAGAAGGGGTGGGGGGTACTCCGGACTTACATTGCCAATTCGCCACTACCAGCCGTAATTTTGGTTATATTTGAACAAAACTCAGTACTCGTAGTGGTAATCTAAAGAGAAAAATTGGTTTTAACAATAAACCAAATTGGTTCATTAGGAGGGGGGGGGGTTACTCTGGACCCAAACTACTAATGTACTCATACCTGTGGTAATTTCTGCTGTTTTGTAACGAAACGTGTACTCTGATGAGGAATAAGTGTTGTAAACATAAACTAAATTGGTCTATCGAAAAGGAGGGTTTACTTTGTACAATGTTTCTATAGGATTAGCCTGCTAGACGTAGGTTCGCAAAGCTGCCGCTAGGAGCTCTTCCTACCACTAGCGGGACTGTATCCCATTCCTGCGTCAGATCAAAATGCAATAGAGCAGAACTATTCATGTAATTGTTTTATTTATGTAGGTTATTTAAAGCATAATATTCAGGAATGCAGTCTACACTACCCAAAATCAGAGGAAACTGCTTAGTTATGCAGCTCCTGCGCGACGGATTTATTTTAATAGTATCATCTAAAGTTTGGACTACTTTTTCCTTGGCCCCTTTCGCGAGATTCTCACTTAAATCTTTTTTAAAAAATAAAGCACTTGTCACGGGACATTGTGTAAACACTCGAAAACTACGACAGTAGCAGTGAACGAACTGAGTAACTGAGGAGAACTGTTAAGCGCTTAGGCATGAAGACTTGCGCTTGGCGCCTATCCCCACAAATCTGGAGACCCTGACTTAGATAAATACGCTAAACGTCCAGGCGCTGAAGATTAATTCATTCACTAAAAGAGTAAGTTGCATTGATTCATTTACTACTTTTTGCTTTTTTTTTTTTACAAAAATTACAGTGTTCTCCCATCTTTCAACGCTCTTTTGCGTGGAAACTTCGCGATGTACGTAAATATGTTTGGGGCCATAAATTGTAGGCAATTGTGTCCTTTTTATATTACTTCCGATTTAATTTTTGCGTAAATAACTTCCTTTGCACGTTACAAGCTGAAAACAACTAAAAAACATTATTTTTGGTGATTTCTTGATGATTTCTCATATCTGCCGAGCACATTTTTGGCGGAAAACTTCTGATTTGTGTTCAGCACCCCCAAAAAACATAGAATAAGCCAATCAAAACAATTACACCAAAACTTTCTGCTTGAAACCACCGTTTGACTGGGCTATGTGGTAATGGAATCAGCCCGCATCTTGTGCCAGGACCACACGCATGCGCAAAAGACCGTTTACACATACAACCCTGTCTAGCGGAGTAGGGAATTATTCAATACATTTTTTATTCAATAATCATTCAAATAACATTTATTTAAATTTATTTAAATTTTAACGTCCATTTAT
This sequence comes from Gonocerus acuteangulatus, assembly GCA_946811695.1. Taxonomy (NCBI): domain Eukaryota; kingdom Metazoa; phylum Arthropoda; class Insecta; order Hemiptera; family Coreidae; genus Gonocerus; species Gonocerus acuteangulatus. The sequence goes on along the minus strand of OX328129.1, from coordinate 29,444,257 downwards.
TATTAACTAAGAATTTTAGGACGGGTTATCTACAGGTTACCACCCTTTTCTAGCCAGGATAGGTGTGATGCCTTTTCTTTTTTCGAAAGAAAAGCCACCACCCCTAGTGGGAATCGAACCCACGACCTTTGGCACGGAGTGTTAAGAGCTCACGCCTTAACCCTCACGGCTACCGGGTCTCCAAATAACATTTTATTTAATAAGAATTTATTCATTCAGTAACTTATTCGTCTACTGATTTATTTTTTATTCAACGAGTAATGGGGTTGGCTCGTTATTCAATACATTTTTATTGAATAAGCATCTATTTAGTTATTCATTGACTGATTTTTTTTTTTTTTAAATTTAATGAATAATTAATTATTTTGTATTCTTCATTCATTATTTTTATACATTTAAAATAATATGGTTCATCTATTTATTTAAATTTTAACGTCCATTTATTGTTAACTACAAATTTTAGGACGGGTTATCTATTGGTTACTACCCTCTTCTAGCCAGGATAGGGCTGATGCCTTAAATAATACGGTTCATGTAACAACAAACTCAGATTCTTTAAGTTCATGAAACAATATCATTTGAATAAAGAATTTTCATTAAAAGTAAGAAAAAGTTCAATGAAGAAAATCTCTTGTATTTAACAAAAAATTGCAGTCAAATAAATCAATTTCATTCAAAAAATTGTTTCACTCGAATAAATAACTGTATTCAATAAAAATTTTCATCGTCATTCAATGAATAGTGACAGAATAATTAATGAAAAAGTATTCATTATTCAGAATGAAATAACGGAATTATGTATTATTCATTATTCTGAATGATTTTTGCTCTGACTGCTGTCTAGTGTCTACAGAACCTAACCTAAAACGTGTCTAATCTTCACCATATTATTAACATATGTTAACCTCGTTCCTCCATCAAATACTTCTGCGACATGTCGCAGCGACTTTTTCCCTGCAACATGTCGCAGAGAGTGGCCCCTGCGACATGTCGCCGAGCCTTTGCAACAAAACTGTGCAACAAGTCGCAGCGACATGTCGCGCGACATGTCGCTGCGACTTGTCATAATGGAAACGTACCTTAAGTAAGCAATGTTTACAGTTAATAAGACTCCGTGGAATAATTCTTAATATATGCATTTCATAATATATATATATATATATATATATATATATACGTAAATAAATACACATATTTATATACACATTTCATCACAGGCACGCTAAAAATGCAAAAGTTAAAGATTTAATAACATTTTAATCCTATTTTTATGTATTTTCAGTTATTATGTATCATTCATCTTATAATTTATTTACCAAATATATATATATATATATATATATATATATATATATATGTGTGTGTGTGTGTGTGTTTGTGTGAGTGTATGTATATACTCATATTTTCCCATTAAAAAGGACACTTGGCAAATTAACTCTGAAAAACATGAAATGTCTCTCAGATATCCACAAATTATCAATATTGATCACTAACCAACCAATATGTTCAACTTCTATTTATTTATTTTATTTGTTTTTAGACCCCGCAACTGGGAAATTTGGTCTATAAACATGTAGGGTGCAAACAAAAAAAAAGATTTAGAACATGAAAAAATAAAACATTTTTATAAACAATGAAATAACTGAAATTATCAACATAAATACTCTAAAAGATAAAAAAAAAAAAAAAGGAAAAAAAAAGAGGAAAAATAAAATAATAAAAATACCAAACATAATTGTCAACTACAAAATAAAAAACAGGTAAGTGATGAATTATTTTTAATAAACTAATTATGCGATTTTTTTCGCTTTAAAATTTATTTTAACATATTAAAATATTTTGTTTGCTATATTTCTTTATACGTGTTTATATGTTTTAAAAATTTTAAAATAGTCGATATGTGTGGGCTACTATCACATGTTAATGTTAAAAGTTCGTACATATGACGTATGTTGATGTTTTCACGTTTCCTGCAGTACAACATAGTATTAGTTTAATCGAGTCAGTTGTTTGTTTGTTTCATGTATTTAGTGTGAAAAAAAACGTCATAGTCCCTCGTGGATTTGGGTGTGCTTTTCTTAAATATCATTAATGTCAGGATTTTTTTACGTTATTTATTTTGTTTAATTTATATTATTTGCTTATATTAATTTATTTATGTATTTTTTTTATTTAATCCCCCCCAAAAAAAGTCTTGAACACCTTTGCAAGCACGTCCTCTTTTATACACCTATCGCCACCAAACTATGAAATTAACCGCAGTTGTAATAAACTAGCAATGAGAATAAAATATAAATGGATACACTATTATGGAGAGAAAAATGGATACAACATCACAAAGAGTTTAACAAAAGAAAATGTTTACAGGATACTTTTATTCAAGCCTCGGGTGTACGTGGGGATCTTCTGGGCGGCAACGCAATTACATTTGTAAAAGTTACAGAAGGTCCAATCTCTGTTCATGAATGACGCCCCGAATAAATGATGTATGGATCAATTCCTAGGCGTGATTGCTTCTTTATTTATTCAGTTTTTATTATTCAATTTCCCAAAGGAAAAAGGAAAGATCCCTGGTCGTGGAGAAAGCACTCCCAGGTCGGATGGACTATCTGAAGGGCTTCTTGCAATTTCCTTCTCCATCGCCAGACCCCACATGATCCTCATACGTGTGGGTCGGTGGAGGGATGGAAGGGTAAATGTCATGGGAACGGAAAGGGACTCGGGGCTTCAATGATGACCCGCAAGTATGGCTAAACGATTCCCATGTTTACCGTTAACATAATATTCAAAATATAAAACATTTTTTATTATTATCTAATTGGTGAAAATATCACCTGTTATCAGCAAGAACATCTGCTGACGAGTACTAAGAAGATAGATAAATGTTTGCTCTTCCTCGAAGAGGCACATATGTACATATGATTAAAAACTTAGTTATTTAGTAAATACCTTTGAGAGATCTTGAAAAAGTGTTCGACTTTCCTACTAAAGATAAGAGAAAATAAATAACAAATGAGTGATTTCATATATATATATATATATATATATATATATATATATATATATATATATGTATATACATTTATATATATATATATATATATATATATATATATATGTATATATATTTATATATAGCCATATCAGCGTTTTATATCTGAAGGGGGGCATTGTATGTAAGGTATTCCGATAGTAAATACTTTTTTTTACTGCCTCATCGACTTGCTTATTCTCTCTTATTCCACTATGGCTAGGAATCCAATAGAGTAATATGGATATTTTTTTTCCTCGGCGCACCGACCTCTGGGCCATTAGCGCCTACATCCATGGTGCATGGCCTTTTCTCAACGAGCCGTGAGATGAAAAAATTCCTCCCGCCAGCGGGACTCGAACCCGCCATCCCCCCCATGACAATCTAAGGCTTTAGCCACTAGACCACGGGGAGACCCGGTATGGCTATATTGGGAGAGTATATGGACGCTTACAGCAAATTATAAATTACGAGAGACCCAACAAAACGTGAAAGGAAATGCACATTTAAAAATGGACGAGAACATGTTATTTTTACAAGACTGCGAAGAAGCGACACTCACAAACGGGTACTTTATGTCAAAAGACCCCCCCCCCCCATCGCAATGCTCGCATTGTGGTTTTATTTAACGTTATCTTAATAATATTTCTATTTACAACTTATAATTATTATCATCCCAGAGCAAATATTTTACCTTAAATTCCTCACCACAAAGAGAAAAACCTCAATATCACGAATAAGTAATATGGCAACAATGATCCTAAGTGGTTGAATTTGCCATTAAGAAAAAAAATGGGGAATTAAAACCGTTATCTACAATAATCGTTTAGTTAAGAAGGAAATATCGCATTTCCACTTGGTTAAGAAGAAAATGAACAAATACTACTACAAAACGGTTTATAATTTGTCTGTTTGTTGTTAATAGCTTTAAAAAACAAAACAGTAATATGTTTCTGCTTACAAATCTCAGAATAGCATTGTTCTGTGCCATTATTATGCCTTCTCACGTCGGCAGTCCATTCCTCCGCCACTTCCTTCAGTGCTATCTTATGAATATTAGGTATTAAAGGGATATAAATTGAAGGATTAGCATCTGAGAAGAGGAAAGAACGTGTGAAAATTGCATGTAATGAAAGATATTAGCGTACGTCCGGCGTTCTTCACTATCTTAGACACCATCGCTTGTAATGCATTCCACTTTTACAGGAACTCATTTACAAAGTGGTTCATCGGCCTGACGAGTAGAAATTCAAAAAAGCCTACTGCGTCATATTGGCGCGTTTCCATAATGCTTTTATCACTGGTGCTTAATAGAATAGTAGCAGCTAATTTCAGAAATAGCTAAGACCGACTTCAATGTGACCTTGAAGAAACGTGAGATTTAGGCGCTCACAAAACGTACAGTACTCGGCCTTTTCTACTTCCACTCGGAATTTAGTAAATTTCGAATAATTACCTTCCACTTTCCTCGAATTCCAACTGTTATCAAAATATGTACGAAAATATTCAAAAATATCAAAATGATCATGTTTGTTAATATAATCCTTTCTTTCCGATTTCTTTCTTAACTCCAAACGTAAAGACAGTTTAAAACACCTTAATATAGATGAATGTGAAATATGTCAACCAATATTCAACTGAATACATCCTTGAACCCAAACTTTCACCAAACCCTCTTAAATATAACGGTTTAAAATTGTTTACCTGTAAGCTTATTAAAAGTAACCCCTACTACTGTTGGTTGGATCCTGTTAAAGAATTAGATATTTTCAGAGTATCTTTTTTTATGGTCTAAATGTCTGGTAATAGTAAAATTTTATAATAGATGCTTTGTTTCAAAGGAATATTAGAAAACCCGTAAGTCTGAATATTTCGATGTTTTTTACATATTATGACTCTAACTCAGCTCATAAATTAGGCTAAATATCGTATTATTGATATTTGATGGCTATTCAAATAAATAAAACCGTTTCCAGAATTTGGCCGATATTTTTGCCGGAGACATCTAATTTGCTTGGCCTAGAAGTGTTTTTAAACAGGATTCTTCTATTACTGACAAGGGGGAGTAAACAGTGGTGGGGTCACCTATCTGGTTCATTTTTTTTCTGGCGATTCTGAATCGAAAAATTGTCGACACTTGTTCGACGTTCCGTCCACTGCGCATTAAGAGCTGAGAAAAAAAAAAATTGGTTGAAAATGCTTCATTTTATTTCTGAATTTCGATTTTGATGTATATACACCCCTTCTGAGTAGATTACTATCTGCATCTTGTTTCGCTGCTTAAAATTGTATTGTCAACGAACAACTACAGTACGTCTTCCTAGAGAGCCAAACCATCAAGATTATTTTTGGCATTTCTTATTTTATATAATTCCAACGATGAAATCTCTAGAATGATAAAAACAAGAATACATTCCCCGTTTGAGGATCACGATTTTTAGATAAGTAGTCAGCAAAGGTATGCAGGACGAATGGGGTACTAACCCTGAATACGTCCGTGATTCTGCGTCTCTTAGCTAGATCAAGACTTCGTACCGTTCCCACGAACCTCGCTATCCTCCCGCTACTATAAACCTTGGAAGCAACGGACAAAGCATTACAAAAATGTACACTACCAGCTTACCACTGCAGAAAATGAATAAAAACATTGCGGCGTACAGTATGTCTTCGTGCAGATTTATAATTGTCTCTGAATAACTAGGACTCATAGTAGGTAAGACGACTAACTTGCAAGATTTTCACGTGGGAGAGGTAGCTTTGAATCCAGTTTGTAGTAGGTGAATTTTCTCGGCGGCCAACGACTCAAATATTTCATTGTTGTTCGTCAAATTACTCATATCATATTCTCTCCGGATAAACCAATTGTTGCGTCATAAGATTGACCTCAAATTTGGAAAAATCTATGTTTCGAGCGTTTTGACATGCCCTTTGGCAGCCTTCTTCAGCAATAAATGCCTAGGTGACGGACGAAGACCAATGATAAGTATTAGCTGATGGATAAGTGTGTGTGGACTTCTTCCGTCACTCTGGCATTATATTTCGAAATAGGTATTTTACCTATTTATAAATAGGTAAAAAATCTAACATTTTCTCTTAGCTGTAACATAACCATTCCTCGGCTACTTATCACCTCAAGGGCAGGCTATCTGCATCTCATTAATATCAAAATATCAGTAGTTTTAAATTTTAATTTTACCAACTGATTCAGTTATGTTGCAAATACAGTAAAACCTCGTTGACCCCGGACCTCTTTAACTCAGACGTCAGGATATCCCGGAACAGTTTTGAAAACGAAATTGCATAGTTCAGTGTAGTAAATGAAGACTTGTTTTACTGACGTTATATTGCTATTCTCAGGTAAATTACACGAGTTTTCGTAGGTTATTGTACGCGGATTTTCGAGCGCCACGGTCGAAATACAGTATCGTTTTGCTGTTTCGTTTGCTCGTTTACCGTGATTCAGACGAACTGTAATAACATTGTTATGACTATGGAAAAAAGAATGGAAGCATTGACAAGAATTTATAAGAGTTGTTAAAGAACATTGTTGCTGAGTTTGTAGTAGGAACATCGACCATATTTGATTGGAAAAAGAACAGAAAACGCATTGAAGACTTTTGTTTCAAGATGATTTCTAAGAACAGTTTATGGTGGTTATGGTGCACGCAGAAGCAGTAGCGAACATACAGAAATTGATGGTGTATTTAGAGAGTCAAGCCGAAACATTTCTAAATGTACTTCTACTTTTAAAGCGGATGCGAGATCGCGCTGGTCGTAAGCGAAACACTAAACTGACATAGCAAAAGCTCACTGCCTTTTTTACTACAGACTAGTTATATTCAGTACGGTGCAAATACATAGGCTATTACAGTATAGTGTTTGTAGTTTTAGGTAAAAATGAGTCCATAAGATTTCTAAAGTCTATAAAAAATATTTCGGTGATTTACATGTTTTATTTTTCGTTCTTCCGACATTATTTGGATAACCGGGATTTCGTTAAGCCGGATCAACCCTGGTCCCAGTTGATATGGGTAAGCGAGGTTTTACTGTACCTTCATATATTTTCATGTATTGATGGAACGCCATCGTATGCTGCTGTACATATACAGAGATTGAACTATCCATTCCTCCTAGAATCCTGGTGATTTTGCTTACAGTCTTGCAGGAAGTCCCGTTAGACTAGGTGGATAATCTGACATGTTGCTGATTGACAGGTCTTTGAAGGAGTGCCTATTCTCCAAGGAGCTACAGGAATAACTTACCTTCTAGCTAGGCATGTCCCTGTTGGAACTCGTCGGGTACTCAAACAGCTCATGGGGGCTCTCAGGAGATATTATAGTGGATTCTAAGATCTACCTAGAAACTATATCTGGAAATGTAGGTGCTTGATCGCAAGTCACCCAGTCGGAATAGATTCGCATTATCCCCTGCCACAGATCACATTAAAAGAATAGATCGTTACTCACCAAGCATCCATCGTAGAGTAGCTCAGTCGAAGTACACTAGCTGACTCCAGGTGGCGGGAATTGAAAGGCGCGAATTTCAAATTCGGAGCGTGGCGGATGGAATTCTGAACAGTAGGACTTTTACGCAGGGCGATTTCTTAGATTAGTGGCTTTACAAATAATCTTGGTAAGAAGTCAAGGAATAGTTGGGTTTTGGCTAAAAACATTTACAGATTTTAAAAGAATCTGGACGTTTCAGCATGCTCTTTGGCAGCCTCTTCAGCTACACAAAAATACACAGAACTAAGGTACAGAATAATCATAAAACAGTATAAAATGTATCAGATCAGGACTATTGGTTATAAAAAATTGTAATTAATTGCGTCATCTGTCTACAACAGATATAAAATAGCAAAACTCTTATATTAATACGAGGGAGTAAGAATGCACCTGCTGGACCCGTGTTTCTCCTGATCCAATCCGATCCGATATCGGTTGACAGATGCAGGGCGACGCGTCATATATATATATATATATATATATATATATATATATATATATATATATAAGGAGTTGAAAGGCCCATCAAACTTCCGGAACTAAGTCAATCCCGGAAGTAAAATTAACTGTTACAATACGATAAGAGAAGCATTAATATTCATACTTTTCCGTAATGTAAATAAAAGTCCCTAATTTCATTAAAGATATATAATTAATTATAAATATAAATCAGTACCTAATCAGGAGTTAGTATATAGGCATAGGTGGGTAAGAGTACGCATTTGAGTTTTGGACTGTTTGTAAGACTGCAGGTAAATTTAGTTTTTGCGTGATTACCTAAAAATAATTACTCGAAATTAAATACAATGTTGCCTAAACAATGAATAGCAATCGAGCTAAAGAAAGGGATTCATATGAGAAATAAACGTTAATTACCAATAATTGTTAAACAAGAAGAAACAATTTAAACGTCTCGGCTTTGATAGGATTTATTCCGCTGATCCCAAAGAGAAGGCTCATCCATAATTAAGATTAGCAGTTCTATCTATTAGCTTCTTGTCAACTTTTGCATACATTTTTTGAAGCGTTGGTAGTCCGACATCGGTCTAGAAACAAACATGGCTGAACGGCCGGGAAT